>PVIW01000604.1:9309-442648 GCA_004026585.1 Noctilio leporinus
GTCCTTCACTGACTGGCTTATTTCACTAAGCATAATACTCTCCAGTTCCATCCATGTTGTTGCAAAGGGTACAAGTTCCTTCTTTCTTTCTGCTATATAGAATTCCATTGTGTAAATGTACCAAAGTTTTTTGATCCAATCATCCACTGATGGGCACTTAGGCTGTTTCCAGCACTTGGCTATTGTAAATAGTGCCACTTTCTTAAAGAAAAGTCCAACTCAAGGTAATGTAAAACCTTAAGAAGAATCACACCAAAAAGAAAAAAGAAAAAACACCTCATGATAATCCTCATTATCATCTTGTTTTGAGGTTCAGAGGAGGAAGAAAACAGATAAATCTAAATCCAACACACCAATAGTGAAACTTGAGCCTGATGTTTTTGAAATACTAAGTACTTGTCACCTGGCTTGGCAGTATAAAATCAGTGTAATTTTTAAATTTAATTCACAGAAAAGTAAAATGGACCATATTCTAAAAGACACAGAAAGCAGTACTAGGAAGGAGAACTTCTTCTCAATGTGTCTGTGCATTAAAGTGATTACATAAAAAACACGGAACAGGAACAAATGATTCCTGTATTCATAACTGCTTTTTCAAAACCATGCCAAGCAGTATCATAGAACAAGGAACTTAACGGATTTCACCTTTCTGCTTGACCCAGGGAAGAATTAAATTATATCTTCCCCAACCTGATTTCTTCCATGAAATCTATTCTGTTTAGGATGAAGGTCAAGTACCAAGTGAGAATGATTTAGTGCTGTTCTTCAAATCCAATTCCGTAATCATACCCTTGTCTCAAAATGCCAGCTGGACATCAAAGATGAAAAGGGGGGAAAAAAAAAGACACAAAAAAAATGCAGCCACACTCTCAAGCATATTATGAAGCTGGAATCGGACCATTTCCAATTCTGCGTTCCTCGAGTATAAATAGCACTTCCATTCACCCAACACGAGGCAAACCCAGGGCCTGCGACTGGCTTCACTGTCGCTTAGCATCTCACCTTTTCCCACAGAGCCGCACTTCCGTTGCTATCTCCCCTCTTTCAAAAGAACTTGACTTCCTTTGGAAAAAATGCGGCGCTTACATTAAACTCTTTTATTCCCTTTTCTGCCTATGTATAATAGGCACTGGGTTTCAGAGAAAGTAAAATTCAACAACTGCAAAGACTTCAAAAACAAGGACCAAAATAGCACAGTGGACAAGCGTAGCAACTGTTTGGTCCTGAATACAAACCTAACAGCCGCTTGGAGTGGGAAAAGAAACCATCCTTATTGATTATTCCCCATACAATGAGGTGGCACAGGATTTGAGGAGGGAGGCGTTGTGTAAGTAGATTCCCTAAAACAAAGTTTGAGCTAGAAGAAAAGCCTGAATGCTAACGGAATATTCTCCCCTGCTTCTACAGCACTACGGAGGCATGCCAAAGATTAAAGTGACCTTTCGTGGATAAAGTAAGGTTTTAATTAAATACTCCCGTAAAGATGGATTAACCAACGTAACTTAATCAAGTACTTACCTAAGCTCTGCTTTTGGCTATGATCTTTACAATATAATAGTGAAAGGTTGTTCTTTTAAGAAATCTACAATCTAGAGGTCACCAGGCACCTTCCTGTCAAAAGCTAAATGATTGGGCAAAACAGCAAAATGTCTAAGTGACCATCAGGTAGTACATTACATAGCTTATGGATTGTGTGACTAAGTGGTAGAAATTCAAAGGAACAGGTAGACAGAAGCCACTGTGAACTTGGCAGGTAGAGGTATGTTTGAAATAGGTTTTAAAGTTCTGGCAGCTTTACAGAAAAAGAAAAAGAACAAAAAAGGATTTGGGGGTGGGGTGGGGGGAAACCACATGAACAGGGCCTGAAGGCAGAAAGACCCAAATTCTTTTTGGAGGGAAAGACAGAGGGCCACTGGCTGGGTGTGCTTTTGAAGGCTGTTCAAAGTTAGTCGAGGTCCAACTCCATGACCTTTAATATATGGTGTGGCACTTTATAGAGACTTCCTCCCATTCGCTTGGCAACAGACAAGGGAGCCCATCTCTTCACCCACTGTTTGTGGATTTCTTTTTTTCTTTTCTTTCACCTATGATTTACTATCTTAACCGTTTGAAAGGGCACAAGCCAGGGCTACTAAACAAATTCATATTGCTGTACAAAAATCACCATTATTCATCTCCAGATGCCTTTTCATCTTACAAAATAGAAATGCCATACCCATTAAACAATAACTGCCCATGACCCCTTTCCACTTTCCCTTGTTTTTTTGTAAATCTCCCCTTTGGTCCCATGCCTAGGACTCTGGTAACTACCATTCTATTTTTTCCTATTATGAGTTTGGCTTCTTTTTCCCTTAAGATTCCACATGTCAGTGAGATCATGCAGTATTTGTCTTTCTGTGTCTCATTTATTGCACTTAGCATATCCTCCAGATTCATCCATGTTTTCGCAAAGGGCAGGATCTTCTTTTTTTTTCATAAGTCAAGTAATATTGTGTGTGTGTACTATACGGGATTGGGCAAAAGTAAGCTTACAGTTGTTCATGTGGGAAATACACTAAATAATACAGAATAAACTCTGTTTTGCATACTCACAACTGTAAACCTATTCTTGCCCGCCTGTGTTTTCTTTGCCTATTCATCTATTGGTGGACATTCAGACTGTTCCCATATCTTGGCTTTTGTGAATAATGCTGTTAGGGATGGAAGTACAGGTATTTCTTTGAGGTAGTGCTTTTACTTCCTTTGAATATACACTCAGAACTGGGATAGCTGAATCATCCGGTAGTTCTCTTTTTAATTTGTCGAGGAACCTCCACACTGTTTTCCATAGTGGCTGAATCACATTATATTCCCACCAACAGTGTACAAGTCTTCTCTCCACACTCTCACCAACACTGACCTTTTGACTTTTGTGAAGACAGCCATCGTAACAGGTGCAAGGCGGTATCTCACTGCAGTTTTAGTTTGCAATTTTCCTGATGAATAGTGATATTGAGCATTTTTTTATGTTTCTGTTGCCCATTTGTATGTCTCCATTGGAAAAAGTCCATTCAGATCCTTTGCCCAGTTTAATTAATTTTTTGCTATTTAGTTGTAAGAGGTCTGTATTTATTTTGGATATTAACATCTTCCATGACATATGTTTTCCAAATATTTACTCCCATTCAGTAGGCTACTGTTTCATCCTGATTGTTTACTCTGCTGTGTAGAAACTTTTTAGTGTGACGTAATTCCACTTGTCTATTTTTTCTTCTGTTGCCTGTGCTTTGGGGGGCAATTCCAAAAAACCATTGCCTAGACCAATGTCAAGAACTTTTCCTCTGTGCTCTTCTAGGACATACAGTTTTCATGTTTACCCATTTAAGTCTTTAATCCAGTTTCAATTTCTTTTTGTGTATGGTGTAAGGTAAGGGTCCAATTTCATTATTTTGCATGTGGATGTTGATTTTTCCAACCCCACTTATTAAACAACTGTTCTTTCCCATGCATATTCTTGGCTCCCTTGTCAAAAATTAGTTAACTACATATGTGTGTATTTATTTATGGGCTCTTCATGTTGTTCCTTTGATGTGTCTGTTTTTATGCCAGCACCATACTGGTTTGATTATTATAGTTTTCTAATATAGTTTGAAATCAGGATGTATGATCCCTCCAGTTTTGTTCTTCTTGGTCAAGATTCCTTTAGCTATTTGGGGTTCTCTTGTGGTTCTATATGAATTTTAGGATTATCTTTTCTATTTCTGCGAGAAACGTCATCAGAGTTCTAATAGAGATTGAATTGAATCTATTGCTTTGGATAGTATGGACGTGTTAACAATATTAATTCTCTCAAACTATGAACATGCATTATCTTTCCTTTCATCTGTATCTTCTTCAATTTTTCTAACCCATGGTTTATGGTTTCCAATATATAAATTTTTTACCACCTTCATTAAATTTATTCCTAAACATTTTTTGAGGCTTTTATAAATGGGATTATTTTTTAAGTTGCTTTTTCAGATACCTGTTGTTAATGTATAGAAATGCAAATGATTATAGGTGTTCATTTTGTATCCTACAGCTACACTGAATTCATAGCTTTAACAGCTTTTTGTTGGAGTCTCCAGGGTTTTCTATATATAAGATCTATAAACAGAGACAATGCTATTTCATCCTTTCCAATTTGGACGTCTTTTATTTCTTTTTCTTACCTAACTTCTCTGGCTAGGACTTCCTGTTCTCCGTTGAATAGAAATAGTAAAACAGGCATCCTTGTCTTCCTCCTGATCCAAGAGGAGGTTTACAGCTTTTGATGGAGCGTGATGTTAGGTGTGGGACTGTCATTATATGGCCTTTATCTTATTGAGGTAAATTCCTTCAACACCTAAATTAATTTTCTTCTTTTTTTCAGCAGTCCTGTAACTCAGCGTGCATTAGTATTAATGTTTCACCACCCCCATTCCTCTTGCCTATAATAGTTACTTATTGCTGCACCAAAAATCACATTCAAACTTAGTAACTAAAAACGAACAGCTTTTATCACAGCTTTCTTCAGGTTCAGTAATTCAGGCACGGCATAGCTGGGCCCAAGGCCTGTCTTCACAGCGGTGCTATCAACATGTCAGCTGGGACTACAGTTATCTCTAAGGCCAAACAGAGGAGGATTTCTTGCAGACTCAATTGTATGGCTGCTGGCTGAGTCTTGGTGGCCGTCTGCCCAAGCCATCAGCTTCTATACCTCATTTGTGGAGAGTTTTTATCTCATAAAAGGATGCTGAATTTTATCAAATGCTTTTCCTGTACCAATTGAGGTGATTATGTGATTTTTACCTTATATTTTTTGTTAATATGCTGTGTCACATTTATTGATTTGTATATGTTGAACCATCTTTGCATCCCAGGGATCATTCCCACTTGATCATGGTGAATGATCCTTTTAAGGGGTTGTTGAGCAGACACTGTTGACTGACTAAAGTAATTGCCATTCCTAACCCCTACTTGATTACTGCATCTCATAGAGGTTAATGAGTTAGTTGCTTGTTTTCCTAGACTCCCTCCTAGAGAGAGACCTTCACACATTCACAGGGCTCCATTCTGGCTAATGATTCATGACGGGAAGTTGAGTGTGAGCTTCCAAAAAGTATCAATAAAAGAAACTGAAGAAAGAAGAAATTTGGGTAACATGCAACCTTTTCTTTTCTTGCCTTGAATGTGTATATGATATATCTGAACCTCTGGTAGCCATCTTATGATAAAGACATGTCAAGCAGAAAAGCCAGAAGATGGAGTGAAATAGAAGAATGCTACAAGGCCCTTAATGATGTCATTAAAATAAGGGTTCAAACCAGGTCTCCAGCCATGTCCTTAGCTGGAGGTAGGTGAAAGGTAATCACATTGATGCTTCTTTCCCTTTCCTCCTCCCTCCCTGCCCTTCCCTCTGAAAAAATAATGAATAAAATCTTTTTTAAAAATAAGAAAAAAAATGGTTCAACCATAACTCCAGGTTTTTTGTTGTGACAGCAGATAGGCATTAAGCCACCAGTAATTTATATCATGTTGCCACTTGCAGCCAAGGCATTCATACCTGATGTACCTGCCCACACCCTCCAGGATCCCAAGTCAGAAGAAGCCATGTTCATCATTATTTTACACTTAGGCTATAGTTAACTGTTCTAAGGATAACTGACTCAAGTCCCTTCCTGGGGTTTTTCAAACGAAAAGGAAAGTCAACCTGGTCACATGGCTAAAGTTATCTGAGATGTTAAACTTGGGACATTAGCAGAAATAGTTTTATCGATGAATAGAAAGTCCGTCTACAATGGGAAAGGCAAGAGGCAATACTCACCGAGAGGCACAAAGGAAACATGAAAGGAAATCTTGGTGGCAGGCAATTCCCTGGTACCAGCTGTTTCCCTGCCCAGCTGCATTATGCCCTTTGCACACTTCGGTGAATCACGCATCTCTGAATTCCAATAAATCTCCCTTTTTGCCTAAACTTGTTTTGAGTTAGGTTTCCTTCATTTATAACCCCCAAAATGCAACCTATATGTAATATTTCATGTTCTCCCCAGAAGAATTTTCCTATGAATTTTTTCCAGTAGCTGATATGAAAAGCAAATATAAAGTTGCCAGAAGGTCAAAGTGTAAGAAAAGAGTAGAATTCGTCTTTTCTTCTAAATCAGGCTGGAACATGTTATTCTTCTGCTGGGTTCAAATCCCAATTCTAACATTTTGCAGTTTTGTGAACCTGGGTAAGTTAATTAATCTACCTGGATCTCACCTTACCTATCTATAAAACAGGAATGACAATTATAACTAATCATGGTTTTTGAGAATTAGCTAAGTTCATACATACATACAAAGAACTTAGAACAATGTAACATGGTATGAGCTCAATAAATTTGAGCTAATATTCTTGGGCCCAAATTAAAATCTTAAAAATAATGAGATACCTGATCCATGGAACACAGTAAGTGAATTTTCAGCTGTGGCTCCAACAAATTAATCTTTTAAGCATCTACTATGAACATAACACTTTATAGTATTTAAAGGAGTGTCTAATATTAATCCTTAAAATAAACCTATTATGTGGCTTATAACTGTATGACCCTGAAGGAAAGAAAGCCAAAGATGAAGAAAAGCTAATATGTCCACTATAGTATAACTAGAATCTGAACCCAAGGTTTCATGAATTACAAGACAACTTTCCCCATGATACCACACAGCCAAAAGAATAAGACTACTTTCAATATTTTGATTTGGTATAGTGGTGTAGAACAATTCTAGTGGACTCTCGTCTGACACAGAATTAGGGTCTAAAATCAGATTTTAGGGCAAAGATGAAGTATAGGCAAAGTGACCTTTGGGGGGAAAAAGATCTCTAAACTCATCTTTAAATTTTTAGGACTTGGGCCCTCGAAAGCACGGAAATCAAGAATTGATTCTTGTAGTTTTCCTTTGCATTTTGTACTTTGTAAACAATCTTTGAGGAAGGGAGTACATGGAGCCCCCACCCGCTGTGGCCCAGGGCAAAGCCCTTGTTTTGAACTGGTGGAGATTCTGTGCCCCCTGGAAGCTGTGGTACAACTGCTGGTGACTCCTGGTGGCCGCAATTCCACGGAGCACCATGTTGAGGAACAATGCTGCCCACTCTGCTTGTGATCAGTTAACTTCCCTTCCACCTCCAGCAAGAATGAAGCAGCCGACTCAAGGTCAGGAAGAGATAAGAAGAAAGTGCAAATGTTTAACGATTTCTGTTTCCACAAAAGAGTTCATCTGCCTTCTTACCCAATGGACAGATACTACCATCGTATACGTTTATGTTTAAATAAATTTTTGAGATGCCAGCTAAATATTCGACCTTGAAAATGTGTTAACCATCACTGTGACCCAAATTCCCAAATAGCATAACAGTTGGAATTAACGAACCAGAAGAAATGTGTCAGCAGTAGGGGACCCTCTCTCTAAGAG
This sequence comes from Noctilio leporinus, assembly GCA_004026585.1. NCBI lineage: Eukaryota > Metazoa > Chordata > Mammalia > Chiroptera > Noctilionidae > Noctilio > Noctilio leporinus. The sequence goes on from PVIW01000604.1 coordinate 16,759, forward strand.
AACTTCTACTGGATTTAGGGAAAATATACACCCATAAAACATGCAGTGTAGGTAAAACAGAGAATAGGGGGATAGACAAAAGTCAAAAAACGAGAACCCCAGACCACCTCCCTCCTACACTATGCTCTCACCTCATTTCACCTCTCTCTCTTCCACACAGAAGGTCAACATCTTGGGCAGGAGTTACAACAGGTCTAGGCCAACCCCCACTGCTGGACCCCCCACCCCCAGCATGTTCACAAGACACAGTGGTGCAGTCTTTGCCCCACCCAACTCTGGGGTTATCTTTCTACTCAGTTTGACCTCTCGTCTCTCAGTAACACAGCAAATTCTCCTTCAATACCACTGTGCAAGCAGCTAGTTCTCTGCCCATCATTTGGGTTTTGCAACTCACTTTGGAATTTTATATCTTTGGTCATATGGCACCCTAACTAAAACAGAATCTAATATCTTATCACACATAATCAGGTGTTATAAAACTAAACATTGGTCCTTGAAAACATGATACACCTAAAATGGAGAAAGGTGTCTTTGAGTTGGGATTAGAGAAAGGGTGAAGCCTTATTTTCCAAAGGAGACCAACAATAGATAACACCAAAATCTGAAAAACCAATCAAGAAACGGCAAGGTAAACATGTTTTTTCTTTGGAAGTATGGTGAATCCCGTACATCCGTATAAATTTACTACTTATTTATATGTCACCTTGAAAACAATGAAATAAACTACCTTTGCAGGAATCTGTTACCTCTCTTAGTTATTAACTCCATATTCAGTTTTCCTTTTTCATCCTGTCGCCTCCAAAAATGAGCCATGACCACATGGCTAAGTCAAGTTAGGATGTCAGAATGATCAACTGCAAGCACACTTTAAACAAGTCTGAGAAAATCCATATTTAAATACTATAAACTAGGAGATGACACATCAGTCTATAATATCTTTCCCAAATGGATTCTTTCGCACAGAGATCCTCTAATATATCTAAAATGAGTCAATTGATTTTTAAATATGATTTACATACAGCTTTACAGCAACATGTTCAATGAACACAGAAGAACAAGGCTGTTCAATCTGCCATTCCCACACTATCACACCAAGAATGATACAATTATGGGAGATTACTACCTTAAGAAAACTTGAAACAGCTGCTGGTTATATTTAAATCAAAATATCCGCGTTTCAAATTTTTTCAAATGAGGCTATCAATCCATTATTATATTGCTTAATGCTTATGAGTTAAAATAAGTACCCTGTGAATGATTTTTCTCATGTACAGAGCAGCTCTGAGACATGGATTCACAAGCACTGGAAGTGTGATCAACCCCACCGAGAATGACTGCAAATAAATGGCTTTGGTAAAACTAACTGTGAAAAAATCCTGTCAACATCTAGCTATCTGTTTTCCCTCCTATCTACAAAGACTTTTTTCACATAATGCTTTGCTTGATAACTTCCACAGCTCTATATATTCTGGAATTGTTCAAAAATACTCCAATTTGTTTTGTATTAAATCATAATGACTTGAGGCTTTTGGGTTTAACACATCATAAGGTTTCAAATTATATGTTGTTTTCACTGTAAGGGAACACCTGTCTACAAGGTCGTGACATGCACTCACAAGATCTCCATGTCTATTTGTATAGGTCTAGGGAGATGTATAAAACTATTGATAGCTGTAGACATATCTCAGTTTTGAACACCAGATTTCTGCCATGAACTTGTCTGGTATACGGAAAGCTCTCCAAATGGTGTCTTAAAAATAACACTCTTTCCATACTTTAATTTTTTAATGTATATATCTAATTTTTAGAACAATGGGAAGAAAGGGAGAAAGGGAGAGAAACATCTACGTGAGAGGAAAACCATTGATCACTTGCCTCTTGTACGTGTCCCAACCTCAGGGACCCAACTAGGGTCACTAAGCTGATGATCTCAAGCATGTACCCTGACTGGGACTCGAATCAGCGACCCTTCCCGCTTTGTCAGGTGAAGCTCAACCAACTGAGCCACATCAATCAGGGCTCTCTCCATACTTTCAAAAAAGTGAGTTAGTCTAGCTTGCAGAAAATTATTGCCAGCATTAGTGATTGAAATAATTGGAGTGACTAAAATTAAAATTTGTCAGATAATGCCAATAATGCTAGTATGCATTAGATTGATGCCACCACATTCCTTGCCAATGTACAAATGACTCCATTCAGCTACAATTTTAAATTAGCTTCATATCAGTTAATTCCCAAAAGTAAAAACAGATATATTTTTTTAATAAGGCTTTTTATTTGGGGTTCTTCAACACATGTTTAGAACTGCACATTAATGTCCTTTCTTCCCCTTTCTTAGAAGGCTTTACCCAGGTGTATTGGAATGTGCCATGTTCAAAACATAGGTTTGTGAAATCAATCTCCTAACCAGTGATGAAAATTAATATGTCATCAACTCTGAAACCAGGCAACTATTTGAAGTTTCTGTCATACACCTGAAGGTACAGTCACCATAAACCATAAACAATGTCACTGAAACTAAAAGATGTTAAAATTTGACCTTGACTCCCCTAGCTGAAAAAGAACAGCAATGTAATCAGCATTCAAGAAAATGCAAGTGTCCCACCAGTGTCTCTCAGGTTTGAGGTCCCCGTGAGAAAGCGGCATAGGAGAGTCTCAGGAAAGGTAAGAAACACAACTTAGACAAATTCTATGTCTAAGAATTTACCCGCTGAGATAAACACATCCCTCCTATAGCAACAGCATCAAAGGCCACAGCTCTCCTCCAACAGGTAGCACGTTCCAGGCACTGTTACAGAAACTGTGGGCAAACAGCTGGAGAAAAGCTGCTGTGTCCTTCCAGGACAATGGGCATGACCCCTGATAACTGTCCATGAGCCACAGAGCATCTCCTTAACTTCCTGTCTCACACAGGGGCCCACTCATCCTGAAGCAGGGCAACCCACAGCCAAAAGCACAAGGAAGACAAGAATGACCCAGTGTCTGTGTAATCCTTCACACTGATAAATCAAATGACCGAAATTATATGATGACATAAAGAAATGCCCAAAGACCTCTGAAAACATCCAGCATCTACTCTTAATTAGAGAACTTACTTAAAACTATGAAATAGAAACTACTTTCATAATGTAATATCCTTAATGGTTACAGAGCAGGAAATCCCCATTGAAAGAAAGATTAAAAATCAAGGATGAATATTGGAAGCTTAAGCCAATTCAGAATAAGAAAATTAAGTAAAGTGGCTAGCTTTTTTTGGAGGTTATGTGGCAATATGCAACAAGAGCCTTAAAGACACTCATAGCTTTAAAAACATACACAGCCTTTAAGTACCAAATTCTATGTCTAAGAATTTACCCGCTGACATAAACAGCCAGAGATGTGCATATATGTATGTAGGAGCTTATCACAATGAAAAGAGTGAAACACCTGTAAACACTGAGCCAAAGCAACTGGTTAAGACATAAATGTGTGTCCCTGGCCAGTGTCGTTCTGTTGGTCAGAGAGCTGTCCTATAAATGGAAAGTTCTGGTGTTGATTCCCAGGCAGGGCACATGCCTGGTGCAACTTTAGACCCCAGTCAAGGTGTGTGCAAAAGGCAACCAATCAAGGCAACCAGTTGATGTTTCTTTCTCACATCAATGTTTCTCTCACTCTCTTTTTCCCTCCCTTACCTCCCTCTCTAAAATCAATAAGCATGTCCTCAGGGGAGGATTAAAGAAATTCAAATGTATGGATATGTGTTTGTATGTATCTGTATATTATGGTCTAGCTACTTAAATACTATGCAGTCATCAAAAGTGTTACCCAAATTACATAAGGCTATGGGTAAATGATTTTTTATTTTAAGTAAAATAAGCTAAGCAACAGTATGGATTGTTTTTTGTTAAAAACCACCTACCTCCATTTATGCACAAACACACATAAAACAAGGTCCTTCAAAATTTAACAGTAAATGGTAAAAAAGAAGTAATCTTTACATTATATATATTTTTTCCTAATGAATTCTGAAGGACTAGTAAACATTAAGTATTTTTAAAACATCAAGGCAACTTGGTGGCTGCATAAGGCAGAGACTGAACAGTGAAAGAAATGGGTGAACGGCGGGGTTGTTTTAGTTTAAATAAATTGACTCAAAACCTTTACAAATAATAATAAAATGTCAAAGCCCAGGGTTTCTGCACAGCAGGAGAGTGTGGTAAAACTGTCAGTGATAAGGCTTCTTCCGGTGATACCAACTGAGATAGAGGAGAAGACGAGAAGGTGCTGAGGACTCTCTGCTTGGAAATTCCTGGTAACCCAGGGTCGGAATAACTGGAACATACACAAATACGAGATAATGGCTAAATAATCATATCACCAGCAGAGACAGACCTTGTCAGATGCCTGTTAGAAGAGGATGTGACAGTCATTCAAGATTCAACAACTCCCGGAAAACAGCAGGAGACATGGCCTAATGGAGCAACTACAGCAAATTGCACTGACGGGCTGCTACCTGGCAGGTTCCGCACACACTCAGCATGGCCCAGATCTGTGAAGGGCAAGGTCACCAGAGGTGCTGCAAGGTGCAGAGCAGTGACGGTGGAGCTGCGTGGACTCACACATCTGGATGCAGGCCTTGGGAAAGCTGCAACTAGAGCCAAGTGTGAGGGTCTCTGAAGAGGGCTGTGTGGGTGCATCCAAATGATACCCTGACCACAACTGCGAAAGCAAAGACAAGTCCATGCCCAGGGGCACCATAGGCACTTTAAGTGTCAGAACTCCGGAGATTATGGGCATGACCTACGGGAAGAGGTGAAGATGCTTCTAGTAAACAAATTTCTTCACGCACAGAAAACGAGGCAGCTCCAGTCCTGATGGAAATGGGTAAAGGAAGCTCTCGCTGCTAGAAATGAAATCTAAGAAAGAGGTTTAAATAAGAGGTGGAAACCATCCCCAAATGCCTCTTGTCTGGAAAACAGATTGGGTGGTTCAGAAAGGCTCCTAGGGATTTTATGAAGATTTTCAAAATTAGGACAAATTTACTGACTAGGAGAACACACACACTTCAACTTCTTAGTTCTGATTCATCCCTTGTTTATGAGTTCAGAGACTAGTTCTAAGAGTAAGGTAAAATTTAACCTCTTTAGATTAAAAAATGGGCCAAAAGGCTAAGATGTTTTCAAACAAGTTATATCTGTCAGTTTTTCAAATGAAGTGACATTTTGCCTATAGTTATCAAAGTCAAGTGATCTACAACTTACATAAGTAAGCTAGGCTTTTTCTACATGTTCTTTCTATCTGTGAAATGTTAAAGTCCCATATAAGATGATGCACATCTAATATCAGTTTTTTTTCCTACGTAATGAATGATCTAGGGCAGAGTTCCACACCCTCCGTGCATTGATGTTTGGGCTGCCTAATTCTTTGTCACGGGGAGATTGTTCTGTTCAATTCATTGTGTGATGTTTAGTTTACCCCATTACCCGTCTCCACTCTTACAGTCACGGCAACCAAACAAGTTCCCAGTGATGGAACTAGGGGCTAAGTGAGTGGGCAAAACGCCCCTCCCTCCATTTGAGTGGCATCTTGACCACTTAATGGGATGTGTCAAGCTCTGGAAATTGCAAACAGTGATTGGGGACTTGATGAACCTCGGTGAGTTGCTTAGAACTGAATTGGAAGAAAATAACAAAATGTTTTTTAGTTGTCTGCTGTGATTTAACCTAATTTGAGTAAAATTTGAAAATTTACCAGAGGGTGTCTTGAAGGGTGAGTCTTTTATCATAAAAAATAAGACCATCTCATAAATTTTACAGAAGGTTTCAGTCATTCCTTTGTGGCCCCATGGCTGGCAAGAAAAACCGGAATGTGCTAGAAGGCAGAATATAAAATCCTCTTGCCAACACAAAGCACTCCATAATCAGCAGAGTTAGGTTGTATTATAATGAGCATACGTGCGGATCCTCAACGGATTTAACATGACATGTACAGGGGTAAGCAAACATAGGTTTACAGTTGTTCCTATGGAAAATGACACGCAGGTTATGAATATTACTATAGCTCTATGAACTCAATTTCATGTATTCACAACTGTAAACCGACTTTTTCCCACCCCTGTATACAAGAATGTTCTGCCTGGAGAAAACAGCCACCATGTCTCATCAAGAGGCTTCTGTCCCAAATATTGGAAGTTAAGCTACGGAAATGCGTCTAAACCTTGACTTCCTGCTCTTATCGCTACCTGTCTCTCTTTTGAAAGCCTGTATTTTCTTAGCTGTAATGTAGAGCGATACACTTTCAGCACCAAATACCTTCTGAGACTTTTTCAGGATGACTATCATGAAGGTAGCACTCGGTAAGGACACACTGGCATGGCCAAGTTGGGCTAGAATACACAGAAAGATGAGAAAGGATAATGCTCCATCATTAAAATATTATTCGTAGCCCTGGCTGGTGTGGCTCAGTAGATTGAGCACCGGCCTGAGAACCCAAAGGTCACTGGTTCGAGTCCCCAGTCAGGGCACATACCAAGGTTGCAAGCCAGGACTCCAGCCAGGTCCCCAGCTGGAGGCAGGTGAAAGGCAACCATATATTGATGCTTCTCTCCCTTTCTTCCTCCCTACCTGCCCTTCTCTCTGAAGGTAATGAATAAATTTTTTTTTTAAATGTTATTCCTCTACCCATCAGATTCACTTGTTTTTTTATTAGTTTATTTATTTTTTTTTTTTTTTTAGTATGCTAAACATCCAGTCCTCAGCTATCCAGGAACTTTCCATTTAGATTTTTTATTAGAATATTATTAGTTAGTTATTATGATTAATTATGAGAGAACTTTGTTCCCTTTCTTTTACTTACTTCTTGAATATTTTTCTCTCCCTCTTCCTACACCCTGAATCCCTACCCTCAGCCCTATATACTCCTTTTTTTCACATAGGTCTCTCTCAGAACACTTGGGGGAAATTACAGTAGAAGCACTAATCAAACAGAAACAAATCCTGGAGTCTTCCTAAGAGCCAAGGTGCAGAACAGGTGCTATGATGTTAGAGATGAGTATATAATGAGGTCTGCCTTGATAAGTCTAAAACACAGTGGCCGCTACAGACCACAAACCTGAGGGACGGTAAACAAGAGCACAAGGGCCACCTTAGGAAAGGGCACAGGCAGAGCAAGCAACTACTCCCTCCTGGGGACACTAACACCCCATTACCAGGCTGCTTAGTACAGTGCACAGGCCAGTGGGGGGCTCCGGAGCCAGCTGCCTGGGTTCCGATCTTCACTCCACCCTTTCCTATATGCGAGTGGCTTCGGGGATGTAACCCTAGGTAGGGTCCACATTTCTGAAGCCACATTAAACACCTGTTCTACAACTGTTTGGACATACATCAAACCCAACAGCAATTTCACATGGTTTAATCTAACATAAAATGGGGATACTAGTCACACGAGCATTCCTGCAAGTACTAAATGGTTTAATAAATTAACACAAGCAAAGGACTTAGAATAGACCCACCACAGAGTGAGCACACAACACAACTTTATATTATGATTATTTTTTAGTCTTTTTTCCCCTCCATGAACTTGAACTTCTTGATGAGGAAGACCCTTTCTCACTCACCTCTGAATTCACCCTTATTCTAATGCCTATACCTAGACCAGCACTGGGCACACAGTAACTGGTTGACGGAGGTGTGCTGGTGGATGATGGAATGAATGAAATGGGGTGGAGAGGGACTTTAGATCATAACCGTGAACCAGGAGGCCACAGGAATTTGCACAAGGAAATGGCCCATAAAGCTGACAAAATTCGCACGTGTAGAAAGAAATAAGAAGAACATGTTCAATTGGTGTGAGTAAAGGGACTTGTAGAAAGAATGGAAAGAATTTGCAAGGCTGGCCAGGGCCCCAGCTCTACAGCATGGCTAACGTGAGTCAGAAAAAGTCGCCTCTCAGGGCCTCCATGGTTCTGCAGGGGCCTCTTTTTATAGTAAATACATGCTAGACTCTGCTTGCCCCGGATCGGGGTCTTGGGCAGTGCACACCCTGCACCTCCACCCAAAGGGCCTGAGATGGTTCCCTGAGAGGCAGCAGGTGCTCTGCGCCCAATTCTACCTGGTTACATGGCTGCCATAGGCAAATGCTCCCCTCACCACTCTGGACAGCTGGTTTACCTCTCTACCGTCAGACCTCAAGCCAATAGACCGGCACACCATGGGATCTGAACCTAGGCTCTGCAGCTTACAGGACCCTGAGTAAGTTGAAATTAACCTTTCTGCCCTGGCTGGTGTGGCTCAGTGGATTGGGTGCTGACCTGTGAATCAAAGGATTGAAGGTTCGATTCCTGGCCAAGGCTTATGCTGGGGTTGCAGGCCAGGGCCCTTAGTTGGGGCGTGTGAGAGGCAACCACACATGGATATTTCTCTTCCTCTCCTTCCCCCTCCTTTCTCCTCTCTCAAAAAATAAATCTTTTTAAAAATGAAAATGCATTTGTTAGTAACGACATAAAACATGAAAATACATGAAGTACGCTTGAGTACAAGCTTTGTATTTAAAAAAAAATTAACCTTTCTCTCCTTCAGTTTTCCTCATCTGGAAAATGGGTATAATGATATTCATCCCCCTGCTGCCGTAAGAAGCAGGTTGGACAATGTGTGTGACACCTGAGCATAGTGTCAGGCCACAGGCAACCCCCAACAAGGGGTCCCAGGTACCTTGTACCATATACCTGCCCAGAGAATGCCCACATTTCCTCTATGCAGCATGTGGCGAGCTAGTTATCAAAATGAAAATAACTCTTAATAACCCTGGGGGCTGGGGAGTTGTACATGCTCACACTTAAAATTACCTGTTTTACTGAGTATAAGAAGTTGTTACTTTTTTAATCTAACAAAATACTAACATTAGAACACTTTTTAGAAGCAGAAGCTCAGGAAAGCAGATAGATTTTTTTTTTTTTTTTTTTTTTATGTTCATAACTGCACAGCCTCTTCTCTTATCCTTAGAAGACCTTTGGAAGGTGGTTAGAAGTGTCTTCCTCACTTTCCAAATGGAGAGACGGGGGCTGGGAAATGCAGGCAGACTGACTGAAGGACCCATAGAAACAGAGGGTGAGCTGACTTGCGCAGATCAGTTGTGAGGGACGTGGCGCTTAAACCCAAGAAGAATTCAATGTCATGAGTACAAAATTAGGTATAATAGTTAAGAAGGATCCTGCATGAGGGAGGGGCTTGAACGGCTGAGGTTAGAATTCATCACACTCAAATGCAACGTTTACGAAGCGCATGGGGCTCTGTGCTAGCTGCTTCGCTGGGCATAATTCTGGAAGTACTCTCTCCCCCAAAGTGTTCTGCTCCCCCACTCCCAACACCATGACAACAAACCCTGGGTGTGATGGTTAGTTTTTCGTATCAATGTGGCTAAACTACAGTTCCCAGTTGTTTAATTAAACACTAACTTAGATGTTGCTGAGAAAGCTAACTTCTCCCATCAGTTGACCTTAAAGGAAATTACCCTGGAGAATGTTTGACGGCCTCATCCAATCAATTGAGGGCCTTCGAAGCAAAAACAAAGGCTTCCCAGAAATGAAATTCTGCCTCCGAACTATAACATAGAAATCCTGCCTGAATTTCCAGATTTCTGACCTGCCCTACAAACCTCAGGCTTGCCAGCTCCACAACTGCATGAGTCTATTCCTTGAAATAAAAATAAATACATGGGTAGCGCATTGGATAAGGTGCCAGCCTGGGAACCCAAAGGTCGCTGGTCTGATTCCCAGCCAGGGCACATAACCAGGTTGCAAGCCAGGTCTCCAGCCAGGTCTGTAGCTGGAGGCAGGTGAAAGGCAACCCTACATTGAAAATAAATAAATAAATACACATATATACATACATACACACACACACATACATGTATACATGTATATGATGGGGGTACCCAAAAACCAGTATTTATAAAAAAATGTTTATTCTCACGTTTAAACTTCAGTCACATTCGAAGTACCCCCCCCATTTGATGTAATACACCTATGGAGACTTCTTCCCGCTGCTCAAAGCAGCTTTTAAACTCGCTGTGATGCCTTGTAGTGCTTCTGCTCATTTTTGTTTCACCTCTTCCATGCTGTCAAAACGTTTCCCTTCGAGTACTTTTGTCATGTGAGGAAACAAAACAAATTTGCTCAGGGGGACATCAGGTGACCAGGGAGGGTGGGTTATGGGGGTCATGCCATTTTTGGTCAAAAACTGCGGAACACTCAGTGCGGTGTGGGCTGGTGTTCATGACACAGCAGGAACTGGGCAAATGTGCTGAGGGAGTTTTCAAAGTAAGTCCACTGAAGCTGAATGCAGCCTCTCACAGTAACACCAGCTGGTATGTTGATACAGATTGGGGCGGGGGGGTCCTAGAACCCAAACCTAGCAGGGGAAGCCTGTACTACCAGAGGCTCACCCTCCAAAAGATAATTCTGGATTTTGGGGGGGGTTCCCCGTACACACACACACACACACACACACACGTATGTATATATATAGGTATAATCTTTTTATATTTCTAAATACATACATGTATGTTATATGCATATACATGCATGTATATAGGTAGAGTCTTTTTACATTCTAAATACATGTAAGTATAAATGTTACACACACACACACACTCACACACATCTCTGCATATCTCCTAATGTTCCTATTTCTCGGCAGCACCCTAACAGATACTCAGACCCTCCTCCTCAGGGGCTGGGTGTTGTCGGCTCTTGCATGACTGTGCAGTCCCTGGGGACAGACATCACACAGCACAGGGCCAGGGCCAGGGCCAGGCTCCTGAGCAAGGCACTGGGATCCTGAGCAAGGCGCCGGGACTGTTCCCGTGCACAGGCACCCCTGCCTCCTAGGACTGTCAGCACGCCCATCCCCACGTGAGCCTCCTCCATCATCCCTTAGCCTCAGGCCTCAACCTCCCGAAACCATGACCATCTCTACGGAGTTGTGGTTGGTGGGAATGACTCCGAAACGGAACAACCCAGGCGTTGGCTCTGCTCACACCCACACTAACTCTCAAGCCCTCAGAAGGAGAGCTGCGTCCCACTGTGAAAGTGCTTTATTTGTTCTTTACTATTTAAAAAGAATCTGAGCCAACATTTAGAAATTCATTAGGTTTCGCATTAAAAGCCAGCTTTCCCAGTTTCCTTCACAATGCCAGAACGTCTGGGAACATCTTGAGGGTCGGCTTGGGCAACGCTCCCTGTCCTGTCGGAGCTGATGCCTCACCTGTCCACCCTCATCTCCACTACATCCTCGTTGATCGCACCGGCCTCCTTCTTCCACTCAAGTCACCCACTTGAACCCTATAAGCCATCAAACAAAAGAAAGCACTTGAAATCCTCCCACCAGCCAGGAGACAAGCAAGGTGAGCTGCACGGAGCCGCTGGCCCGTGGGCTGGACCGCGGGAGGGCTGGGCCCAGTACTCCCGAGTCAGCACTGCCCGTCTGGGCAGGAGCTCAGCGAGGGCTTGGCTCCAGCGCATCCATTAGGCGCTGGCAGGCCCGAACAGGAGGTGTGCAGGAAAAAGACATTAATGATTCGTTTTTTTCAAATCGCTAGCCGTTCTCACGCCAGATGCAACGGGAGCCTAAAATGAAAGACCTTGGCAGAGAGGGCAGTCAGGGATTATTGCGTGGGACCTTTACTTTTAAACTCCTTCCAGCTCACCTGTGTACAAATGGTGCTCAAACAAAGTCGTCATCCTGCAGGAGATGCTTTTAACGTTAATATCCTGGTAGAGAGAAACGGACTGTAATGACTTATTTGTACGATTATGAAAGCACCCAAAAGTAACAGCAAACAGCTCTGAAGTGTAAACAGAATTGGCTACGGGGCTGGGTGGCAGAAGAGGAAGCTGCTTTTCATACTAAGACAACAGGCTTAGTGGAGCAGGGCATTTATTTAGGCTTCCTTTCCCCTCTCGGCCTTTGGTAATCATGGAACACAGTGACAGAATCCTGAATTTACTGCTGGGGCCACGACAAGACTCCAGGGTGCCTGTACACAAATTAGATCAAGACATCTCTTCTGAGCAGCAGAGTGAGTATATGGTGCCCGAATGGGGTGGGGTGGGGGGATGGAACAAAAGCCTCATGGACACTTGGGCTGGCCAGTGGACAGTACTGCTGTGCTAGGGAGAGACATGACAACCCCACCCTTGATTAGATAGAGCCCCCTGCGGGGGCCCTAGGTGAGCAGCACTTGGGCTGAATTACAGTGCCAAGCTGTCTTCCTGTCTAAATTGAGCTGTCCAGTCTGAGGGGTAAAATAGTATAATTTTGTGTCTGTAAATAAGATACAGAGCCAGGAAGAAAAAAAAAAGTTAAGTTCTTCAGGTACTTAAGAGCTCAAGATAGCTTATGACAGATCCAGACAGTCAGGTCATTTATTCCTCTGTTTGTTCAACAAACAAAGATTGAGCGGCTAATACGTGCTGGTTAATGAGGACACAAAGGTGCTTCAGCCGCAATCCCTCAAGATGCCAATGGAAAGGATGCGTCAACAAGAGCTTTGCAGGGGTAATCATTTCAGAGAAACATTTGGAGGGTTGAATGACTGTCAGTGGGAAGGCTGCTGGTATTTAGGTACCCGATGCCTAAGCTTTCTGTACTTCACACTTAAAGGGATTTCTGTAGGTTCTCCCTGCATAGACCGCTTAGGAGGAATAATATGAAAAAATGAGAATAAAAGCCAATAGATCAGGGGTTTTGGGTTTTGTGTTTTTTTTTAAGATTTTTTATTTATTAATTTTAGAGAGAGGGGAAGGGAGGGAGGAAGGAAGAAATCGAGAGAAGCATCAATGTACAGTTGCCTTTCACCTGCCTCCAGCTACAGGCCTGGCTGGAGACCTGGCTTGCAACCTGGTTATGTGCCCTGGCTGGGAATCGAACCAGCGACCTTTGGATTCGCAGGCCGGTGCCTTATCCACTGTGCCACCAGCCAGGGCTAGATCGAGTTTTTGCACTCGCCTATTTCCTCAGAAAAGCCCAGGGGAAGACAGCTGATTTAAAAAGATGTAGGCCCTGAGGTCCAGGAGTCCATGATGAAAAACGTGGCCTAGAATCAGTGCACTGGCTCTATTACTAAGTAGAAGATTCAGTCCCTCTTCTCACAACACAGCAAACCAGATACAGAAGGCTTGAATCTAAAGCATGAACACAGGGCGAAAATATTTTGCAAGTATCTTTAAGGGTTCAGTCCCATAGTTTTAGTTACTAAAGATAATCAATGGACCGGAAATCGGCTTCTTAGTAACTGCTTCGAAAAATTCTCTAGATTCCAAGAGGTAACCAGCCCACATTAAGTTCTGTCCTCCTGGTCAAACCTTAACCCTGTGAGGACTATGAGGGCGCAGTAATAGTAATAGATAATGGTAATTCACCACTTCCTATTTGTTAAGCATTCTTCCAGCTGTTTTGCTAGATTAACTCTCTTCACCCTTACAGCATGTCCTTTTTCCTGGTAACCAAAATAGGACACAAAGAGTTTAAGGAGTTTGCCCAGAAACGTAAAGATAATTACTGGTGAAGCTAGTGTTTGAACCAAGGGTGTATGGGTCCAGCATCTGACCCATATGCATCCATCACTGCATTTTCTTCTAAAATAACCATCATCATCCTGTTTTACTTCCCACATCCAACTGTAATTCCTGGCTTAGGTGCCCAGCTCTCCCAGAGCCTGATGTGCCCCTTGGCGACAAAGGCTCTCCACGCACCAGCACAGGACCTGATATGTATTAGGCACCCAGTAAATATTTGCTAAATAAATGAATGAGCTGGACTTACGGTTCTGTCTTAAACTATGTATAGCCCCTACCAAAATAACTGACCACCAATACCACTGGAAACAGGCAAAACTAAGTGAAACATAGAAGTTATAAGAAAAACTTTCTAAGTGGACCAACACAGGTGGTGGCACTGTCCAAAGTGTTGAAGAAGGATCCTTTCTAGCCTCACACAGCTCATCCAGGCAGCAAGAGGCAAACGGCTGAGAAAGGGGCAAACTCTCTGCAAAGACATGCCCAAGGCTACGTGGAAGACAGACACAACAGGAATCAGTAACATAATTCCAGCCACCACACAAGGTGATCTCAGCTAATGCACATCTCCCTCTCCCAGGATGTTGGGGATGACTACAAGAGGCCAGCAAAGATTTAATTGTACAACGCCCCTAAGAGAGAGAGCGAGTGTGTGTGTGTGTGTGTGTGTGTTTGTGTGTGTTTAGGGGTGAGGAGGTGGAGGCAGGGAAAATGAGTATCAGCCTTTATAAAGAGGCATAGCCTGTGCATGAATGTGTTGGAAATAATACACAAAAGCGCACCACATACCCTGACCAAGAAACCCAAAGGAACAATGCAGAGAAATAGAACACAATCAAAACCAGCAATCAGAACCCAATCTCTACTGCTTATGCTAATGCAACATTTTTTTCTGTTTTGCTCTCACAGAAACAAGATTCTTTTTTTTTAATTGAAAAACTAGCTTTTATTTATTCCTATCTGGTTAGAATGTTGCTTATGGGTTTTAAAGCTTTAGAAAGTTATAAATGCAAGAAGTAAGACATTATCTGCCACAGAAATAAAAGAAAGAGATGCAATATCCTATTCATGGAAAGTTAAGTAGGATGGACCAAATTTTAATGAAATCTAATTTCAATCATCATTGTCCTACCTTTGATCCAGATTTTAGTATGTTGACTTCCCCAAAGTTCCACCGGAAGATACCAGAACAGTACCCAGCCATGGCCCTCTGGCTGAGGATGTGATCATGACCTACAATAACCACCACCTGTTACAGCTGTTTGTCCAGTCACTCTTGCCCAAACAATTCCTTCCCCAAACATTGGCTAGAGTAATTTTTTAATTCATAAATGGAGTTCATGCCATCCTTGTTTAAATATTCCCATTGCATTTATAACAAAAATCCTTGCCACACACCTATAAGGTTAGCCAAGGTCTGTGCTAAAAGTATCAAGCCAACATCAATATAATTAAAAGTCTGTGCAACCAAAACTTTCAGGAAAGACCTCATGTATACCCTGGCCCTGTATATCTCACTCACCTCCTATTACCCGCTGTCCTCCCTGTAATTCAAACACTCAAGGTTACACCCTTCTCTTCTTCACACAACAGCACTTCCCTAGACCTTTTCCTCACTCGTTCATTCTCAGCATTCCAACTCTGTGTCATCACATCACCCTGATTTATTTCCTACTCAATATTTTACTTTCACTATCAAAAGTTTCTTGATCTCTGACTTCTTTTTTTTTCTTTTTTCTTTGTTTTGTTTTAGATTTTATTATTTTTAAAGAGAAGGGCAGGGAGGAAGGAAGAACGGAAGAGAGACAGCAATGTATGGTTGCCTTTCACCTGCCTCCAGCTGGAGACCTGGCTTGCAACCTGGTTATGTGCCCTGGCTGGGAATCGAACCAGTGACCTTTGGGTTCGCAGGCCAGTGCCTATCTACTGAGCACCCAGGCAGGGCTTTAGGGTCTAAGGAAATAGATACTACAAACAAATTGGGCAGCTGGAGGGTCAAATTACTATTGGGACGATGGACACAAATGGAGGCAGAGTGTGGGGAAGCCACCAGACAGGGATATTTCCTGGGCCTGAGAACATGGAGGGACATCAGCAACCCTGAGCATGGAGGGACAGCACAGGAAGTAGAGGCTGGCCCCGGGAGATGGCAAGGGTTTTATATTTCGAGGATTACCTGGCAGGTGATTCAGTCCGCCACCAAGACTCTAGAGAACAAGCTAAGAAATGTCCCGAATCCATCATCCCTGCCCTATAATCATCAACAGCAGCTCCCCGTTTTTCATGCTCAACAAGAAGAGGGCAAGGGATTTATGAATGAAGGCCAGGGATCAGCACTTTTTTTCTGTAAAGGATCAGATAGTGAACATGTCAGCTTTTCAAGCTGGTAGGGTCTCTTTGGCAGCCCCTCAGATAGGCTGATATGGGCCAGGAAGGTGCCCTAAACAGCAGTAAACCAACGAGTGTGGCTATGCACCAATAAGATTTTATTTGCTGACACTGAAATTGGAATTTCATATCATTTTTACGTGTCAAGAAATCTTTGGATTTTTTTTTCACCCACTGAAATCTACAAAACTCATTTTTAGCTTACAGGACTTACAAACAGAGGTACCAACCGAGATCCGGTCTGCGGGCCACTGCTTGCCGGCCCATCTTAGAAAGCACTTGGGTCAACCTCCCAAGGCTCAAATTAGCGCGGAGAAGGACAGATGTCAGTTGTGAGGCAGCAAATGGAAAACAGGCCATGCCTCTCCTTCCCCACAATTGGACCTAAGTACCAGGCAAGCGGGAACCTCTCTGGATCCCTAGCACTTTGGGTGGAGCCTCAAATATACTATGTGCTCAATGAAAAAGATTCAGCCCTAGCTGGTGGCACAGTGGGTAAGGCACTGGCCTGCGAACCCAAAGGTCGCAGGTTCAATTCCCCAGCCAGGGCACATAACCAGGTTGCAAACTAGGTCTCCAGTCAGATCTGTGGCTGGAGTCAGGTGAAAGGCAACCATGCATTGATGTCTCTCTCCCTCTCTGCCTCTCTCCCTTCCCCTCTTTCTAGAAATAATGAAATAAAATCTTTAAAATAAAAAATAATAACTTTCTAAAAAAAAAATTCAAAACCCTCATCACATGCGTTTCCTGTGATTATTCTGTATACAGTCAAAATCCTGACAACTCTGGAGAATCCTTGAAGCTGCACTAAACTGCATTCCCTGAAATCATTTCTGGGGCTGTATCATGTGGCATTTCAGCTTGTATTAAACAGCCAAACAAATCATTTAGAGGGTTTGGAGTTTTCTAAGCATCCAAAGGAGGGCAGGGGTGCAGGCATTAGAGCCCTGTGCCCCCCAGCGCCCCCCGCCCTGCTCTCCATACATCAACCGGCAGCAGGATCTGCCAAAGGCCGATTCTGTAAGAAAGGATACAAAGGGAGGAAAAGAATATTTCCCTGTGCTGCAAGCCAGAGGCAGTTCTGGGACTGAGCCTGAGGGAACCTGTGTGCTTGACTATCGATTCGTCTGCTAATCAAAATGAATAACTGGACCCGCTCGGGCTCCGGCTATACAAAGAATGACAGACGCAGGTGGGGAGATCCTGGGCAAGTTTAGGCCGCTCTGCTTTTAGCACAAGAGCAGCCCCGATCCTGGGCGTGTGGGTGCTTCCAGGTGGCAGATGAAGGCTATTGTTATTTAGTGCCACTCAGGGAAATCCCTAAATTTGCACTCCTCGATGCAGTTTTCACAGCAAGGTGCTGTCCAGAAGGACACTCAGAATGCATACCTCATGAATAAAAGGAGAAAAAGAGATGTGCCCTGACTCACACCACATTCAACACTAAGGATTTTTACCACTAATGATAACAAAGCATGCATGGCACATGTCAGAGCTCTATGTATATTAATTTATTTTATCCTCCCATCAAACTGAGGAGGTCGGAACTATTACTATTCCCATTGTATAAATTAGGCAACTGAGGCACAGAGGGGTAAGTAACTTTCCAAGGTCATTCAGCTAAGAGGTAAGCAAGCCATCTGAACCCAGGAAGTCTGGGTTTTAGCAACTACAGTGTCCCATTTCTCCGTTAAATAATCAATCCACTAAACTCTCTGTCCAGAAGATGCATTTAGTTCAAAGTTGACAAGGAAATGACATAGTCCTTGGTCTCAAAATGTCTATAGTCAAGATTCAACACAAGATTCTAGGCTGAGAGGCCAGACAGTACATCATCATAACACTGGTTGCACTGCTGTTCACCAGGACTTTTGCTGTGTCCACTGTACATCCCTTAAAATGCCAGGTACCTCTGGGAACATGAGATGATGATAAGGGCCCAATGACGGGAGTAACATGTGTGAAACAACTACAGACCCAAGCAGATCATCAAGCACCAAGCACTTGTTTGCATTTCTTTCATGAGGAATGCGCCCTGATTAGCACCAGGTGAGCACCAGAGAACTTCTCCATTTGGTAAGGAAAAAAAAATTGAATAAGATGGTTCCCAAATAGAATAATCAAGAAATATATATATTTTTTTTATAGTTCAACTCTGACATTTACTGATATAACCATTTATTTTTTATTAAATAGAGAATTGCATCTACAGTTTCATTTGTGTCTATTCTTTTTTTTTTTTAATTTTATTGTTGTTGTATTACATCCATCCCCTTTTTGCTCACCTCTGTCCCCTTCCCCACCCAAGATATATACAATTAAAAATCCACACAGACACCAATGAAATGTTTCTCAACTACGCATATTCACGTACATTTGGGCGATGTTTGGTGATAAGCCTTCATAGCAAAATGAAGAAGAAAACAATGTGAAAACTTTGGTTTTTTAGCAGTGTACAGCAAGAGGACCAGTTGCATGAACACAGTAACTCAAGTTCAGCAACTCGATTTATTGACATAGAATTGCACCCTTTGACCTTCAAAAGAGTGTTTCTGAGGAAACTGGTCAGAGAGCTTTAGATGAAGGCAGAGACAAGAAACGGTAAAGAGCTCTCTCTCTCTCCCCAACCCTCCCTTTCGTCCTCCCTCTCTCAAAACTGGCAGCTGTAGGATGCCACATGAAACCACTCAAATAAAATGAAAAACACAGAACACATGGGATTGGATGAGTCTACCACTTGGGTCTCAAGAGGATTTGATTTTTATACACAGTAGGTCCTGGCTGTTTGGGTTTGTGCAAACGGTTTTCTTCCTACAAGTTCCCTATTTTTCTTGGGATAACTCAGCCAGCTCTCACTATTGTCCTGGGAATGTGGACAATCCTGGTTGTAGAGCTCTAAATGGACCACGCAAGGCCTTTCTGCTGGTTTTCTTCATTTCCACCCCCTCACCCTTCCACCCATCCTCTCAATTCTGATTGTGATCAAATTGGCTCCATATCCTTTTCTCCTGACCTCTAGAAAGCCCCTTATCCTCCAGAGATTTTCTTTAAATTCTAGGGGATTTTTGCCTCAAGGTCACTACAGATCCACCATGCTTGTTCCATGTCTCATATGAGATTCTCCTTCATGCAACACCTATGTGGGCTCTGCGCCAACCCAATCATGGACTTCAGACAGTTATAACCCCAAGCATGCACTAGGATGTGTGGTAGACTACTTATGACTTTAAAATGCAGCTACACACATACCATCATTTCCAGTATGAGGCTATTTCATATTACCACATCCCTCAGCCCACCTAACACTGGGTGTTTCTCCTGGGACACCTCTCTTTATAGGGTCCCTCCTCCCACCATGTTGTCTGTCCTGTTCACTTCCTTCTTCCTACTCACCTCTCTTCTTTCTTTCATGCATCTCTCCCACTACCATTCTTGTTCACTACAAACACAAAGGTATTCATCAACTTCTTTAATATTTTTCTTACAGATCTTGCCTACAGGGCTTCACATTTCCCTAGATATTTCCTAAATAAAACTGGCGTCCTCAATAAAAGAACTTTGGTACCAACTATTAAAATTATGATGTTTTTCATCCCCTACAAATTTAATTTCATATTCATATACATATAGAAACATTGTCAGCATTCTAAAAAAAGGATATGTAATTATTTTAACAACAAAATAGATTTCTGTTTAATTTAACTTATAAATAAATGTGGCCTATAGTCATTTAGAAATATATCACATTTCTTCCTAACATGACAAGGCTCAGCTTGTTCACAGTTAAATAAATAGCTGAAGTTCCATATTAACAGGAATTTGTTCCTCACAGCAGTTCTGCAAAATTCACTTGGGTAATTATTTCAGAAAGAAGTTTGTGGCTGCCGAGATCAAGTCTGAGGTTGAGAACAAGCTTCCTTTTGTGGGTTCACTGCCTCTATGGATTTCCTGAAATAGCAGTCCTTTTGCCCTGGCTCTCTGAGGACAGTGGCCCCTTGAGAGCCCTGAGTCCTGGGCAACTCCTCCCCATCAACTGCTCGGTCACATGAATGACTCCACACGTGACTTCGTGGACATACTTAGTACACAGCTTCTAAACAGAGTTAACTAAGACATG
Source organism: Noctilio leporinus (assembly GCA_004026585.1). Lineage (NCBI taxonomy): Eukaryota > Metazoa > Chordata > Mammalia > Chiroptera > Noctilionidae > Noctilio > Noctilio leporinus. The sequence continues at coordinate 36,816 of PVIW01000604.1, forward strand.
TGCCAAGAGTGAAAGTTCTCTCCCCTCCAAGGAATCAGGTCATCTCCACTTTTTCAGCCAGAGATGGGCCCCTGCATCATTAGGCTTGGTGCCAGGCCTCAGCTGGGTTCCTATTTGTCTGCCGAAATCCTGCAGCAAGTATTTAAAGGTCCTGAGTTCTGTACTGGGGTTTCAGAAAGTATGACAATTCTGGCTCACAGGCAGGAAACCAACAAATGAATATTCTTATGGAAAAGCAAAGACAAACAGACATGCAACAATTTTTGACCCAAATAATAATGTACTTTATGGCACTGGTAGTTTTTTAAATAAGTATTTACAACAAATAATCTTCCATCAATTAAAACACAGTAACTTTGTTTTCGGAAGCGCACAGAACCTCTTGCAAAAAGAAGAAAGAAGAATAAAAAGAAAAAAGAATCACCAGACTCCAAAGTATCTCCAGTGTCCCCACTGACAGAACAGGGGAGCAAGTGGAAAATCCAACACAGAGGCAATAATTGTGACAGCACAGCTGGGCCCAAGAGCAAAGAAGAATGGAATATTTCTAAAATTATTTTTACCGGCCCTAATGGGCTCAACTCCAAGTTCATAACCATAAAGCCAAAATAAAATATGATCATGAACTCACTCCATTACGCCCAACTGAAATGTGAAGTGGCCTCTCTATTTCCAATTCCCAGGATGGGGGTAGGGGGAGGGCATCTGACATGTCCTGGGTATTTATCATAGCGACTCAAACAAAACATGACAACTGACTTCAAGTACACAATTTCCTAAGAGTTCTGGGGTTTGGTATAGGGAATTTTGCTTTTTAGTGTGGGAAACACAGTTCACTAAAAGAGAAATCAGTTTGTTAATCAACAAGCCTGAGTCTTGATTATCAATTAAACAGACTCTAAAAACATCTAAATAGATGCTAAACATATCTATGCAGATGGTCTCATTCAGTCCACAAATCTCAAGAGAGAAAACTCTAGCCCATTGATGGAAATTTTATCTCCTACAAAGTGAGACAGACATGACACTCAATTAATCTTAAAAAAAAAAAAAAAAAAACTGATATTTCTATGAAAAGTAATCTAAGAAAATTAAGTTAACGATGGTGGTGAACTGGAATGGGGGTGCTGCATTAGGATTTTGAAACAAACAAAATTCTACAGTCTTTTATTGGCAAAAGGCCACAGTATCATGATTTGGATAAGTACAAAGTATTAAAATTATCTTTAAAATTACAGTCCTTCCCAAACAAGATTCCTATTGACCTCAATGGAACTTCTAAAATTGAAGAACTTTAGAAATTGTTCCATGTATTTTAATGTAGTAACTGAAAGATTACCAAACCAGCAAAAAATCTCCCTGATTGTATCTCTGCAATTTTCTCTTTCAGGGGTCATTATTATGACGGATTCTATGAAAGTGTCTTTTTAATCATTCATAAGATTTTATATCTGAACTACACTAAAATCTTCCATTTCAAGACCATACCAAAAACTGTTCCAAAATGGTGAGGGTTATGCTTTGAAATAGAAAACTTTATCAGCCAAGTTAAATAGGTGCTCTATAAATATATAAACAATTAAAACATATTTCCAATAAACATCTTATTTAAGCATGAACATGGACTATATTGGATAATAATGAATATTTTCCTTTGTGTTCTGTATCTGTCAAGTTTGCTATGTGGGACAAGATGTGAATTTAGCAGAGCTGTTTATGGATTATTCCAGAGCATTTACAAAATAGCTTCTCAACTTTGATTGGCCACTTGTTCCTACATTAACAGGTAATCCAGTAAGAACAATGTGGGGAAAGAAGAAATGGGACTGTCATATGATTACAGAGCTTTGGTTTTTGACAGTGGTGTTATCGCCAAAGGACCATAGAATCCTACCAGCTCGCTCTTTCCAGTTTTCATAAATCTTCACATTCATGTTCTCTCTCCTTTACCAACGGGGAGTTAGCTGACATAAGGTCAGCATGAGAGAATTTCTCCAAGAGAACTTTGGCAAGTCTGTCTTTTCCTTTCCTTTTATTTTTTAGCACAAGAAAGTAAGCCTTTCAAATTAATAAAGAAGTAATAAATTTTTTAACCACTATGGCCAGAAAACTTGTTAATTTAGAGAAAGAAAATCAAATTAAGAGTTCCACCTTATACCACATACCCAAATAACTTCAAATGGAATGGAGAAATAATGTGGAAATGATTAGGCATAGATACGTAACTTTTAGGGAGAAATATTTTCTAAGGAAAAAACAGAAAGGATGAGGTAGGAGAAAAAATCTTCAATTATTTTCTTTAAAAATATAGAACTAAGCCCTGGCTGGTGGCACAGTGGATAAGGCACCAGCCCGTGAACCCAAAAGTCACTGGTTCGATTCCCAGCCAGGGTACATAACCAGGTTGCAAGCCAGGTCTCCAGCCAGCTCTGTAGTTGGAGGCAGGTGAAAGGCAACTGTACATTGAAAAAAAATATATATATATATATATATATATATATATACATATATATATAAATATAATATATACATATATATTACTACTAAGGTAGATCTACAATTAAGATAATTTTCTACTTATAAAAAACTTACACTCACACTTGAAAATTTAGAAACCACAAAAGGAATAAAAACAAACAAAAAACGTTTAAATCACCCACAAGGCCATTGCAAGAGACAGCCACTATTAATGTTTTATTATGTCCTATTTCTGCATTGCGTTAAAAGGGGTGACATATGTACAGCGTGTCAACAGGAACGTACTTGGAGGTAGGGTCAAAGTTCGGGAATACAGCCCACAACTCCAGGAATGGGGTACATAACCCAGACCCAAGGCAATTAAGATTTGATATTTGCTTTGGTCACAGTGAACCATCCAGTGAAGGATGTCTGACCCAGCCTGAGCCAGTGAAACTGCTGTGACTGCCCAAAAGGAAACTCACCACTCTTTATAAGCTCCATGTCATGCGTGGAAGCCAGCTATGACTAAGAAGGGTGATGCTCTATGAGAATCAAGCAGAGGCACAAAAAGTAGAGCCAAGAAATAAACAATCAATTCTATTTTGAGCCCTGAAGTCAACTGAGCCTGAACCCAAATACCCCAGGACTTCTGAGACCTGCCAGCCTTGTATTTCACTTCTCTGGCATTGATTATGGTGGGATTTCTACTATTAGCAAGTGCAAGAGAGCTACCAGATCCATGCGCAGGTGTAGGATTCAAACAGCCTCCGTGAAGTTAGGTCTCCAATAATCTATCTCTTTTTCATCAGTAGTTTCCACTTCCTTAGGTTAAACTGAGTTTCTGGAAGTGTAGGTCCACACACTCATGTCTGAATGTTAAAACAAGTTACCTGAAGAAAAATCATGAGGAAAGGTAAGTGCAAAGGGACTGTTAAAACCATAACCATACCCCACAAGTTACTGACAAAAGTGTGGGGACATACGCAGGAATTTGTGCTGCGTTGTTTAGTTTGGCCTGTTTTCTTTAGAATATAGGGCCACTTGGAACTGATGTGCTAATAGGACTTGTTTCTTTTCTAGTTTTCCTCATATTCTTATTCTTATACCTGTAGCTATAGCTAAACAGCATTCTCCTCTGGAGGAAAAGAATCAAAGCCACAAACTCGAACAAAATGATGTTTTTTCACAACTTCTCTTAGGAGCTAGATCCTAATCACTGTCTTGAAGTATAAATAGGTATGCACTACAGGTGCTGCATCAATCAATCAGTAACAGGAATTTATTGACCTCCTATCATGTGGCTAACATTACCCAAAATGCTCTCTGGATTATAATGTGTATTGATACTATATTAAAATGTCACCCCAGCCAGACCACATAACCAGGTTGCAAGCCAGGTCTCCAGCCAGATCCAAAGCTGGAGGCAGGTGAAAGGCAACCATACACTGATATTTCTCTCCCTCTCTGCCTCTCTCCCTTCCCCTCTCTCTACAAATCATAAATAAAATCTTTCTTAAAAAACTCTTTTAAAAAATGTCAGATCTTTGTAGCACCTGAAAGGTGTGTGGAGAACGCCATGAAAGCCTCTCCACTGTTTCCATGAACCACAAACAATCCTGTTTGACACTGTCCATGGGCATTAACTTACAGAGATACTGATCAGGTTTCCTTGCTAGAGTAAAAAAAAAAAAAAAAATCACCTCAATGATAGTTTTATAATAATGTCATGTGTGTGTCTGTGTGTGAGTGTATTATTTTTTTAGTACCCCTTCAAGAACATGCTGATTGATTTTAGAGATAGGGGAATGGAGGAGGAGGGTGAGGGGAAGAAAGGGAAGGATAGAGAGACAGAGAGAAAGAGAGAAAAAAACACTGTCTGCACCCTGATAGGTTGTCTCTCATACATCCCAACTGGAAAGTGAACCCATAACGTAAGTATATACCCTGATCCACAATGGAACCTGCGACCTTTTAGTGTGTGAGATGGTGCTCGGACAAATGAGCCACTCAGCCAGGGCAATGTGCGTGTGTTTTAACGCTAATTTTCAAATGCAGAAAATGAGAAAAGAGGGATAAGACTTAGATACCAATGCCAATAGAAGCTCAGTGCATAAAGACCATTAATGCTGTGTTTTGTTTTGTTCTTACAAACAGCCTTAAAACTGAATATACTTTACTCTTTTGTGTGTGTGTGTGCATAGAAAAGATTGAAAACTAGCAGAAAAAATAGCATCGTCCCACTGAGATGTTTTCAACATTTGCTGAATTTATGGTATCTCAGAAGGACAAAGCTCTGGGGCACCGAAGCACCAAAGACATGGCAGTTGGCTGAGCCACAGAACTTCCAACCCTCTGAAAAGCAGCAAGGTGAGTTAGAATGTCAGGATTATTGAGTTACAGGAAAATTAGGATAAATGGAAGCAGTTGTCAATAACAGTTTTCCCTAAGCAAAAACTGCATCTGTAGTGGACATTTATGGACTGACCATTTTGGCCACTCGGCATCCAGAGGTACTCTTCAGTCGTAGTAGAAGTATAAAACCAGACCCACCCCAACCTATTCCAAGCGGCAGTCATGTAATCCAAGCTTCAGCCATTGGGCACTTGACTGTAAATTCCAATCTTAAACAAAGTGGTACAAGATCATAAATGATTTAACTTTTAGCTAGATCTATGTCTGGATGCCAGGAGCTGCCTACCCCTAACCTATGGGCAAGCGTCATCCCTCAGCTTATTATCCATTTTGTCCCTCTACTCAGGACCCCTTCTCTAACTTCCCTTTTTTCCCATAATTTAGACAGACTTGAGATCTGTTGTTGGCACCACGAACTTTTGACTGACAACGTTTCCAACTGTGCCTCCAGGTTTGCATTTCTTCGACTCTTACTTTAGAATGCCTGTCATTCTTTGAAAGGTATTTGGTAGCCACTCCAAAGAGCTCAATGACAGATACGAGTTAAGAATAGGAGTAGTTAATACACCCATGATCCAGACCTTGGTGGCTCTGAGTAATAGTATTTTTTAAACTAAAAATATTCCCACAACCATGATCCACACATAACACTTGAGCTGTAAATTATACGTTTATAGTCAAAAGACTCCCTGCTTCATACACAAAACCTCAAGCCCAAACTGCCAACCAACTAACCCATTTCTTGTAAAAAAGGAAGGAGGAAAGGGAAGGGAAAGAAGGAAAGGAATGGAAGGGAAAAAAAAGCAAACAGGACAAAAGGAAAGAAAAACAAGTTCATAATATCTTTTAACATTACATATGTAAACGTTCTTGGTTTCTTAGTAATCTTTCTACTATTGTGATCTTAAAAAGTTCTACTTTTTAAAAAAAGTACTACTTTATATCCAATATAATTCTACATAGTTAGTATCATCTTTATTTTCATTTATTCTGGGTATTTCTCAATTCAGTCTTTTTCTCAGGAAAATACTATTTCGTTTCTAACAGTGCAAGCTATGCAGTGAGATCATGCCGTGAGGAACAGAAGACAGTTTTTGTTAACGTTAAACCATAAATGTTAACAGTTGTTTGGATGGGAAAAAAAGTATAACCAACTCAAAAAGATATGCATTCAGATCTATCAGTAATGATGATTGCTGATATTAATGGATTCTCTGCTCTCAGCTAGACACAAAGCCTATGCTTTATATAAGTTGACATTAGTTCTTCGTGACAAGCACAGGTAGAAGGGACCATTTTCTCATGTTACCATGAGAAGAGTAAGAGCTCACTGCATGCCCGTCTTCTCTCCAAAATGCTACCCTCTTCACAGCTGTCCTTGCTGTAAGGGAAGCAAGCCCCACCACCCACGAACCACTCTCCGTCACATGGCAGGTTTCCCAGACTGCAATCGTAGCAATCAACGAGTAATTAAAGCTCTACCAACTCCTTCATGTGATGTCATCGCTTCCCTGAGAGTTTCAAAAGAATCTTGAACATTCTCCAAAAAGATGTGACCAGTCATAGACCGATGACATTCAGCCTGATTCATACCCTATTCCCAAGCATGATAAGTAGATTATTTAAGAGAAAATTCTAGGAATTAAGTTTAATCCATTAAATTTCACTAGCAGACATTGCAAGGAGATGTGAATCTGGGCTATGCCTATCTTTTGGTGCCTCTGGCAACTTTGTCTAACTCTATGGAGTTCAAACATCATCAAAAATCCTTGAACGAGTCATCCAGAAGTATTAAGCTTCTGTAATGCATTACATTCCCAGATATGTGGAGCAGTTGAAGAGGTCTTTGGTTTGGGTCTTATTGCCTTTCAAGTTGTTGACCCATTCTGTGCTGAAATGTAAAAGGCAGATGGAATGGCAAAAAAAAATGTCAAATAAAGATCCACAGAATTTGACAAGCCTTTAATGTAGAGTTCAGACTCTGTAGCACTGATGTGACCATGTTAACAACAGTGCTGATACACCCTTCATATGCAAAAACAAAGCTTTCTCATATGCAAAAACAAGCATTCGTAATTACCCTGAGAGCTACCAGAGGGAACCGTGTTTAAAATTTCTTATCTAGCAGATTGTTTTCTAATAAAGTTTTCTTAATTGAGGATGGTTTGAGTAAATTCATCTTATTCTTCCCCCAAGAACCAACTTTGGGGAGGGGGGTGAGCACCTGGGGCTCTAGAACTGTTCTGTCCAAACTACTAGTCACAACAGGCTGTTGAGCACTTGAAATGTAGCTGTCCAAACTGAGAAGCGCCAGAAATGTAAAATGTTCACAGGATCTCAAGGGTTAGATAAGAGAAAATTAAGACTACAAAATATCTGAACAACTTTTATTTTGATTACATATTAAAATAACTTTTGGATATATTAGGTTAAATAAAATGCATTCTTAAGAACTATTTTTGCTACTTTCTTTTTACTTTTGAAAATGCGGGTACTAGGAAAGTTAAGAGTACGTTTTGTTTCCATCAGAAGTGCTCTCCCGCCAAGGTTGGCATGTGGCGCTCACTGACAGGGCTGCCGCACAGGCTGTGTGACGTGTGTAATACACAGGGGCACCTGATAGCAAGGACAAGCTGGGGCTGCTAGCCAAGCCATCACCAGAGTGAGAGCCTTTTACCAATCCGGATACAGTGCTACCTGGGCTAAGCGCAGCCCTACTTGGTAGTGCCGGGCTTTGGATGAGTCTACTAACCTCTCTCCCATTTTCTTCATCTGTAAAGTGGGGAGACCCTGGGGCCCTCACAGGAACCTTGCAAAGATGAATCAAGTTAACTCATGTCAGAGGCCTAGCCCAGGGCTTAGCACATTGTAAACACTCAATAAACAAATGTTCATTATTAGTAGTTGTTCGGTATGTACTATCCCAAAGTTTGAGTCGTCTACAGACTGTTGAAAGTCTTCAGATATATTTTCATCCCTATACCGGTCCTTTAAGCAGGTGACATTTCCTGGCTCAGACATCCACGATCTAAAGGAACACAAGAGTGAGTGGCATGGCTTTCTTTCCCAGCAATGACTGATGAAATGGAACATCCTCCCCAAGAAGCTTCAAGCTTAGATTTCACCAGAGGAAACATTATCACAACTATTGGGAAAGAAAGAAAATGAAAGAGAAAAACCGTAAATGAATCAAATGGAAATGTGAGAAAAGAGAAGGAATGCCAAGCAAATGATTTCCCATAAACTCACAGAGACAATATCTTTTCTTCTCAGAACGACACCAGGTGTATAAGGATAAAATTTCAATTAAGCTGCTACGTAAAGATTAAATGACCTTTGAAACAACGAGGGGACTTGAAATGGCCATTAATCATCATTAGGGTACGTGTCAACCACCATCCAAAAGCACAGGCCTCAGACTGGGCACACCATCTCAAAGGTGCTAATGTGCCACTTCCAAGTGCAAAGTGACAAAGGTACACGAGACCAAGCAGGAGCACGGGCTCCTTCGGGGAGAGCTACTACCTCTGCCTGTTTTCCCACTTTGTGGAAATGAGTTAGCAAACACAGAGTTCATTAAGCTGTGAGCCCAATTACCATCACACCGCGTCAACAGTATTGCCATCGCAGTCCCTCCAACAGGCAGCCAGCCGCTGCTTTCAGGAGCGAAACACTGGTTTGGACAAGGTTTATAAATGATTTTCATTAACTATCATTTACCATTAAAGCAAATAAAAGCACTAAATGCCCACTTTGCTGTAGAGAATGACCTTTGGCCCAATTCTCTCTCTAACCGATGAGGGCTAAATGTATTGTGACAGCTCCTAATCACATTAAGCGCAGCCGTGATTTGATGGCGCTGGGGGTCCCATCAACCACAGACAGTCCTAGCAAGGCCATTAGATTCCATTTCCTTTTAAAGATATGCATATTAGTATCCTGGGGAATTGAGAAACATAAGCCTTTTCCAATCGTCTGGAGTATATTTCAAGAGCTTAAAAAAATCACAGTTATACCATTACCTACAAAGAATTGCTTGCAAGGAGAACATATTTCTCTTCTTTATAATTCAGGTTTGTATGCCTAAAATGCATTAATCCGATCAGCCCAACTCTAGTCATATAGATAAAAACATAGTCATCATAACTCACCAGTCAGAAACAATCCTCTCAAAAATCCACACAGAATGCTTTGCGGCTCAGCTTCACCTCATAAAACGTTAATAATGCAGCCGTGTGATATTTAATACCGAGGCATCGGTACCTGATTTTGTACTAATCCAGGATAACACATTTCACAAAACATCAAGGGGAAACACAGGGAAGTCAAGACTCATAACAGGAAAATGATTTACTTTGAAACTGGAACTCCTCCATTTCAATGAAAACGTAAATGGCCCGAAAACGTTCCAAATGAAGTTCTAAACTGCGAGTCCAACTCCACATTACCATAGGTAATAGGTTTCTTCTCCTGAAAGAGATCGGATCATACACTTCCCCAGCAAATGTCTAACCTCAAACAGGATAATGGCCTCCAAGCACACAGTGTGAGGCCACGAGGAAAAGAGGTAGAAGATTTTACCGTGTGATGCAAGGGTTGTTTTCTAGTAAAAAGCTATAGTCAAGAGGCAGCTGAATGAAAATACATCCATGCGGTCATGGCAATCAAGTAGGGGACAGTGATTATGAACTGTGTCTGTCACATGAAGGCTCAGCTGGTCTCCACTCTGTTCCCTGCAAGTGAAGTCTTCACAAGCGGCCCACACTTGCCCTCTGTTCTGCTCCATAGGAAATTAAGACATACGGGGGAAAACACAAAAAACAAAGGTGATGCTTCTTTATCTCCATACAGGTATGTAAGGAAAAGGAAAAAAATAACGCAATTCAGGATACTTTAGCCCTTTGGAAATTAAATAGATGATTTGCATAGACAGGTCCCCTTTCTACAGACTTCTGGCAGAATGCTAAGTGTTTCACCAATACCAAAGAAAGCCTAAGCAAGTTTTAACTTGACTGCGTGGACATGCTTTAAAATTAAAATAAGTAAATAAGTAAATAAATAAGCCCCATTATCACAGTTCTCTTTACTTGGAACCTACGAGAACTTAGAAGTCAGGGGACATGTTTTCCTCTGTGAGTTACACTTGCAATGGAAGCATGGATGGTATAGATGATGGTGGTTCTCATGGGCTGAGTACTTTGCTAAACCCTCCACTCCTACATTGTTGTAGAAGTGGTCCTGAAGCACAGTAACATAGAGGCATGTGTCACCCTAAGCAGAGCTGATGTAACAAACTATCTTAACCTTTTGCCACTGAATATTTAAGTCAGGTTAACTCACTCCTCCTGGCTCATCACAGCTTCACAACCAGCTGATTATCAACTGTTGTCTGTGACTACAGAGTGATAATGGGTTAGCTGGTGACAAGCGTCTAGCCCTTAGACAAGTACAGCTGACTGTATGTCTGTTAATTGGCTTTCTGGCTTTAAATATCAGGAGCAGGAATGGGTGGCTCTCTGAGTTTGTACCCAAGGGAGGAAACCACAGACAGATGAGTGTTCTAAGAAATTAGTGTTCCGAGCCTATAGGGATCAGGTTCACAATGTGACAAGTTTACAGAATTAACACTATCCTGTGATGAGATCCCCAGTTAAGTTCGGGGCAGAAAATTCTAGACAGTGCCACTGAATGAGTTAGACCCTTTTCCTTTCAGTCAAATGTACACAATTACGCAACTCAGGGTCTCTGGTGTCCCATGGTATCCCAAAATACTTTTTAAAAGAAAACAATTACAGAAAATGAAAGCCAACAGCCGTATAGTTAACCTATCAAGAGCTCATTACATCTCCCTTCAATACTACCTTAAAAAGCTGCTCCCCTGAATATAACAATTCAGGACATGCTTTATTTGTACTTCTTCATGCTTGTCTGCACTTTGGATATGGATTATAGAACCTATTGTGCTGCTGCCTTTTTTTTTTTTTTACTTCAAAGTCACTAAAACTAAAAGCTCTGCTCCCTTCCTTAATGTCATGCATTTATGAACAAGGGACCATTGGAAATAAAATATTCTAAATGCTCCTTCAAATGGATGGTCCATGTTTAAGCAAAACAGCATTTTCACTCTAATCCAGTTTCCTTTGAAGACAAAGTGCTTTTAAATTCGATCTTTAAAAATGGGTCACCTGCAACTGTGTCAATTCCCTAATTTATTCATTGCCTTAACCTTGATGTGCCCAGGAACCCTGTTCAATAGACATCCATGCTGGAGTTAAATTGTAGGGAAAAGCACCCCGAATAATCCTTAGAAAACAGAGTTGTGAAACCAAACCCCAGGATGGCATCAGTCCAAAGGGCTTAAGAGCAAAGACTTAAGGTTTGAAGCTCATAGAAAGGAGAATCTCAGCTTTGTTACATATATCAGTAGTATATATAAATATTACAGATGTATATAGCTTCTGACAAGTTAATTTCTCTGTACCTTGGGTTTCTCACCTCTAAATTGGAATAACATGGGGAAAAGGTAACATTCAAGTAATTAGTATGTTGTCAACATTATTCTGATTAGCAATTTATGTCTCACCACCTTATGATGGAGATGGCATTACTGTTGACATTATTGAGACAGGGAACTTCAGTTTCAGTGGAATTCAAAGACTTGCCAAGGACCCCTAGCTGTAAGTGACAGAGCTGTGGTTGGAACCCAGGCTGTCTGACTCTTTGACTTGCCTCCTGGACCATTTTATTTCATGCCTCCTAGGGTTGATCATATAATGATACATCTCATTTCGGTCCTCAGAAACTGTGTTTTATTTACTAATTATTACTTTACTTAATACTGAGGTAAAAAGAAATATAGGATCTAAAGGTTATCAGTTACCCCTTGCCTTGTAAAATTGCCGTTAATTGGGTAAAAATGCTATAACACTATGATAACAGCAATAATGTCATCATGGCAGCAGAGTAGTTGAGAGCAAGGCTCCAAGCTCGGAAGGCGTGGGTTCCAAAGGCAGGCTGTAAGCTGCAGGCCCCCAAATCCATATGTTGAGGTCCTAACCTTCAATGTGATGGTATCTGGAGGTGTGGTGGGGGCCTATGGAAAGTGACTGGGCTTAGATGAGATCATGAGGGTAGAATTAGTGTCCTGATAAGAAAAGAAAACAGAACTTGGTCTCTTCATGGTTTCACACCGAGGAAAGGCGAAGTGAGGACGTAGCAAGAAGGCAGCTGTCTGCAAGTCCAGAAGTGGGTCCCCACCCACATCACCAGGAACCACATCTGACAGCCCCTTGATGCTGGGCTTTCCAGCTGCCAGAACTGTGAGAAATAAATTGTTGTTTAAGCCACCCAGTGTGTGGTATTTGCTAGAGTGGCCCACACTAACAAAAACATGGAGTCTGTTCCTTGCGAGTGAGATCCTGGGCAAGGTGTTTAATCTCTCAAAGCTTCATCTGTATCAGGTCGCCAACTCTGTAAGGCTTAATGAGAATTAAATGAGGTGATACATCCAAAGCACTTAGCACAGTCTGCCTGGCGCAGAGAAGGGACTAAATGTTGGCTGTTATTTTGGGCATGGCCCCCCCTTCTCTCAATAGACTCCAGGTCTTTCTGTGTAAATCAAATGCAGATGCTCCTTGACTTAGGATGAGGTTACTTCCCAATAAACCCATCAGAAGTTGAAAATACTGTTAAGTCAAAAATGCATTTAATACACCTACCCTTGCCAAACATTATAGCTTAGCCTAGCCTCCCTCAAACATGCTAGGAACAGTTACATTAGCCTGGGTAAAATCATCTCACTGCCATGGCCCGGCCTCACAAGAGAGGATCATGCTACACCTTGCTAGCCTGGGAAAAGATTAAAATTCGAACTTTAAAGTATGGTTTCGATTAAATGCAAACCTCACACCATCGTAAAGTTGAAAAATGCTACGTAGAACCACCTGTATGTCTATCGATATGGCTGCTCCTTGGGGAGGGTCATATACTAACAGATGCTTCCAAAAAACGATTTTAGGTGGTATTACTGCGAAACCTCCAGAACATTTCCTCTTCTAAGCCCTTTCACTCTTACTATCCTAGCAGCATTAACACGCATAACGTAAAAGCCACTCAAGGCTTTTCTGTTTTCCCAATTTGTTTCTCATGTCCTTTTACTGAACACTTTTTCTGTTTAATGAACTCCTTTCCAGAAGGCTTCTTGGCTCGGTCTTTTTTTTTTTTTTTTTTTTTTTTTAATGCATCAATATCTAAGACTATCTCTGTGCTTCTTCCTTCTCAGTGCTTCTTTGTTCATTCATAACGCTCCTGTCTCAAGAGCAGGCTTCACCAACCTGTCACTTGACAGCACCCAGCAAACACTGAGTGCCTGCCCTTGGAAGCACAGCTCTGAGACCTTCTTTGGTTCCTCACCTGACGATGACTCCATTCCTTCTCCTCCGCCCACCTCTAGTCTGGGTATTTCTTATTTCCCTTACCTTATAATGTCTTAAGTCAAAGATACCAAATCATAGTTGTGTGTTGCAGCTGGAAGAAGAAAGGATGACTTAGAGAAAACTATTTGCTTTGGTGCAGAAACAATCTACCAACTAGGCGGGATTTGTCAACCAGTTGAGTCAATATGCTTTAAAAGCCTTAAAACTGTCTTTATTTCTCCCTAGCTATTTTAGATTATTAAACTCTTTACTATCCCATTTTCTTTTTGCCCTGTGGCCTTTGGACCTCATTAAAAATGTTTATCCTTAAGAATGTAAGCTTTTGCCATACAGTCAAAAATACTGAACTCCTCTCCTTTAATCACCAATTAGCATTTTTTGTTTCCCTTTTTCTGTTGTTTATGCACTTTGGGAGTGCAAAACACTCTTTTCTCTGAAAAGAGGCTAAGCCCTTTCACACCCGTTTCAAATGGAGAAAATGACAGTGAAACATTTCAGCTTTCTCCTTCTCTTTTCTCTTTTTAAATATTTCAGACACAGGCTCCCCATCCGCTACAAAGGCACTGCATCACATATTCATCTTCCCTCCCAGGAAAGTGAGGACATTGCCCTGACCAGTACGTACGGCTCAGCTGGTGGAGCTGTTGTCCAACAAACCAACAAACCAAAAGGTTGCTGGTTCGATTCCCAGTCAGGGTTGTGGGTTCAGCCCTCAGTTAGGGTGCAAACTGAGAGCAACCAATCAATGTTTATTGCTCACACTGATTTATGGCTCCCTCCCTACCCCTCTCCCTCAAAAAAGAAAAGAGTATATTATGCACCTTCTAACCAAAATCACCCCAGCAACAAAATTAAGGATTTAATTCTAAGCAATGATGGGTCCTCAGAAGGGAGAAAATGAAAATGATCTCACGCTCCAAAAGCTTCCTAGAGAGCAAATACTGGTCCCAGCCAGTGAACCTGCCACACCTAAATCTCCCTTCTGAGAAGGCTAGCTCAGGTCAAAGACAATGATGTTCCCACCTAATGTGTCCCCACCTTCCCTTTGCCCTATTTCTCATGTGGACTCAAGAGTAATTTCTCTCTTCAGACACTACTCCACCAAGTTTTATGCAGAGGAGTTACATTTATTTCCTAATCGTTTAAAGCCAAGTCTTTGTCCCCAGGGATAATGGCCGCATTCTAAGGCACACTCACTTTGCCTTCAGACTGTTAAGTCAGTCTTCTGTGTTTTGTCAGTAAAGATTGACTCCAAGATGGAAAATTAACAAAGGATGCTTAGAATGCTTATAAATCTGTAGATACTGTTCACTGTAGAACCAAGAGGTTTGATACATGAGGAATCTGTAAGTTGCTTCCATTTGAAAGGGATGATTTCAGGCACTCACTCTAACTGACCTCTGATCTCTCTAGCTTTCTTCAGTTCTCCTTTTCCATACTGCCACCCCCCAAAAAAATTCCTATTATCATTTTATCATATACTTGCTAAATTTTTGCACATGCCCAAAAATCTCTACTTTTCCTTCATGTTTGATTGGCAATTGGCTAAATATAGAATTCTGGCTTCAAGACCTTCTTCCCCTGCCTCCCAGGGCTGTGAAGGCACTACTCCCTTATTCTCCACTATCCGGAGCTGCTGACAACAGGCAGGATGTCACTCTAATTCCTAAGCCTTGATAAGTAATTTGTTTTATCATGACTATTGTGACAGAAACCCATCTCATACTATTCTGTTCTTAATGGAAAGCAACAAGGTAGTGCCAACATCAGATATGGCCAAGTGGATGGTTTAAACAACTTTATTAGGCCTGGCTCTCTTTCTTCCCATCTCTCTGACAAGGTCTCTTTTCAGCTGGATTCTCTCTCAGGCTGGCATTTTTCTTAAAAATGGCCCCTTTTGGGTCCTTAAGCACAAGAGGCCTCAGAAGGAGCAAGAGTCAATCTCTCCCAGCTTCTACAATGATTCCCTAAGAAGCATTAATGGGCCAGTTCTGGCATACGGTAGAGGACATCTTAGTGACTCAAGGGGAAAAAAGCTGAACAGACAACAAAAGTCTACTAAGATAATCCACTAAGTCCAGTGGATTTTCTTGTCCTTCATTCTGTTTGGCATCTCCTAGATGTCAACTTAGAGAAATTTACTGTGTTAAAAATCTTTTTACCAGCATGTTTTAGCTATGTCCTCTCTCCTAGTCTTCTTTTTTTTCTTTCTGAAATTCTCGTTAGATCCCTGGCTGGCATGGCTCACTGGATTGAATGCGGGCCTGTTAATCAAAGGGTCGCCAGTTCAATTCCCAGCCAGGGCACATGCCTGGGTTGCGGGCCAGGTTCCCAATTTGGGGGCATGCAAGAGCAACCACACATTGATGTTTCTCTGTCTCTCTCCCACCCTCCCTTCCCCTCTCTCTAAAAATAAGTAACTAATCTTTTTTTTTAATTCCCATTAAATCACATTGAATATCTAGACATATGCTTCTTTTCTTAACACTATTTAGTACTTTTCTGACTTTTTTACTGTACAATGTGGAAGGTTTCCTTGATTCTATCTTTAAGAACAACATGATCTTCAGTTCCGCTCAATTTATTATTTAGCCCAGCTATTGATTTTTTAATGTCAGTGATTACTTTTTGATTTTCAAAAACTCTTGCCTGTTTTATGGATGATAGTCCTCAATTAACTCTGGGAACACTAATTTGATGTTGTTCCCATTATTTGAGTTATTTCCACTTAACCTAGATGCATGGTTCTGATCATTTTTGTTCTCTCAGGCTTTTCCTCATAGTTTTCATCAACTATCTGCTAAACCTTGTTTGTTCAGTCATATATGTGAATATGTGGTTTAGGAGAGGTGGTGTGGGCTTACTTTAAAGTCTGATGTTATGTTACACAAGCATCTCTCCCTTGAATGGAAAGGCTGAACACAGGCTCTAAGTAGGTCTATGGGATACAGGAGCATGTCAACAGGCATGTATTGGATAAGGGTGGGGAGGCAGCCATAATTACTGCAGGGATAATTTGCTATATTTCCTTCCTGTCATCAGCCTTTTCTTTTGTTTTCTTTGCAATGTCTGTTGTGGAGATCTGGATTTCCTGCATACACATCCCCAACTCACTCACAGATACCTACATTCTCATCAGGATACATCCCAAGACAAAATACTTCATTAGGGAAGTTCTTTAACATTAGTGATCTAGCTCATGTATATAAGCTGGTCTGATGAATGGGGCTAGGGAGAGTAGCTGAATGTGCAGGCTGTTAGAAACACCATCTATATAATGAACAACTTTGATGATGCTCCCTGGGCCACTCTAGCTCCTCTTGGTGACCACCAGAGGCTCGAAGCTGCTCTGGACTGTGATTTCTACTGAGTTTCCTCCATCACTCCAGTCACATCTGCTTTCTATTTTTCACATGGTCTTCAACAGTTCTGGCCACTGACAGTACCTTTACTTGTTCTACTTGAAAGTTTCATTCTTTTCTAAAACTTGTTTTCGGTAACTTCAATAGATGGGAGAGAGTTAGATGCATATCATCAATCTACCAGTTTAAGCCAAAAGCCTCCAGATACCAAGGAAAGTTTATTGAATTGACACAAATTAAAGTGATGGATAATACTGAGTGATGGCAAATGTATAAAAAATAGGCACTTTGCTTCTAGAAGAAAGAAGACTGGGACATCTCTTTTTGGAGAAAATTTGAAAGTCACTATCAACAGATTAATTGCCCACAATCCACAACTTTGGATTCTTACATTTATAATCTACCCACAATGAATCACCAGCATGACTACTAAAAGATATACTGTGTAATTATGTTTACCAAAGCTTTGTACCTAAAAACAAATGGTGGCATAAATAGGGCGGAAAATGGTTGGACAGGTTATTGTATATCCCTAAAAAGGGTAAAGAATGAGGCAAGTCTATTTGTGATAATGTCCACAACATATGATTGTGAAAGAGGCCCACAATATATGGTTGACAAAAGCAAGTTGCATACGAGCACATTTTTGATGATACTAGTTTAAAAAATAGGGTATAAATGATGTATTTTGCTACTATCCTAATATATTACAAAATGCTTCAAATATTTTTTTCTGATCCTACTTTTTAAAAATTTGCAATCTCTGCATACATCAGACATAGTTAATGGCTATTGTTAATTAAAATCAAGCAGCCGTGATGCATGAAATGCTAGATTTCTCCAGGAAAAAAAAAAAAAAAGAAAACTTGGATACAACATACTGATGAAAAAAAAAAATACTGTAAGTATAATATTTTGGTTTTTTAGAGGATTTTATTTCTCCTGAATTTCATAGTCACAGCTCCCCAATTTTAGCTACCCAAGTTCTACAGCCAATGTCAGGTTTCTTCATGCCAAAATCTAAATTCTTCTTGATGAAGGCAAAAATATTTTTCATCAAATAATTTCAGTACAACAATGTGTTGATTTTACTCAAAATCAATTTCTAGCTGCATATATATATATATATACATATATATATATACACACATGTATCCAAAGTCACTATGTGATCCTCTCTTCTTCTTCCTAATTATTCATAAGCAATCTTTTCTCCTTCCTTGGACAGAGTAGAGTTCAATAACATCATAACCAGGACTGGAATGCATTAGGTAACAACCAAAGTTTTTCACAGGAACAATAAAGTTTAGGCCTGTTTATAATTTCAAAAGCAACATTTGAATGCACTCATAACATCTAGAAGGCACTCCAGCAAGTTTTACTACTGAATCCATCAAGAGCATCTTCATTTTGTCAGTGCTTTTGATTTATAGCATTTCTTTTTGGATTCTTCCTTAGAATTGCCATCTCTCTGCTTACGTTACCCATCTGTTTTTGTGTGCTTTTTCCATTAGGGCCCTTAGCATATTAATCATAGTTATGATTCCCAGTCTGATCATCCCAGCACCCCTGCCATAACTGAGTCTTTATTCTGATTCTTGCTCTAGCTCTTCAAACTGTGTTGTCATTTTTTTCTTATAGTATGCCCTGTCACATTTTATTGAAGGGTGGGCATCATGCACTAGGTAAAAGTGGATGTGGTGGTGGAGTGAGGGGCAGGGAAACATTCCCTAGTTCTAGATTAGGTCTCAGTCTTTCAGTGCAAATGTGCCCCTGGCTGTGACCTTCACACCTGCTTTTCAGTTCTCACCTACCCCTCTTCCGTGAGACAGAAAGGCTCACCCCCAGGTAAGTGAGGCTTGGGTGAAGTAGTTTCCCTTGAGGTCAGGCCTTATTTAAAGAACAAAGATGACATATTTTATGGGTTTCTTTAAGGACAACATATTAAAAGTAGATGCCTACATGGAAGAGGAGAGGCAAAAAGGTGCATCAGGAAATGAGCCAAAAAAACAAGAAAGGGGAAAAGAATAACAAACACACCCTCGTATGCAGTCCCTGTCTAGAAGACCCTACATTTCACCTACATTTCCAGCTTCCCCTGAACCTGCCATTCCCCAGCAAATAGGGACCCTACCACTAATTTTTTGTCTTTCACATCCTAATTTTTTTCACATGCCCCATGTCTACCTGCTGGGTTCTCCACTGAGTTATCATCTGCTGGCTGAGAGTTGGTTCACTAAGTGATTCAATTAAAAATGCAGAATTTTAAAATCAGAGAACTTCTATGCACAGCCCAGGGACATGAACTAAGAAGGGGAGTGCAGGAGGGAATGGAGGTCTTAAGGGGAAGAGAGCAGGAGGAAAAGATTTTGGGACAGCTATAATGGCATAATCAATAAAATGTACTTAAAAATGCAGAATTTTAGTAATCATTAACTCCCACTTCCTCATTTCACAAATTAAGATTTGTTTTATGGTTTCAAAAGTGACACCTTACACTCAGAGAACTTAGGGACACTTAAGGAAACTTTGTAATCCTTGCTACTAAATGTGTATGTAATTTGGAAGTATGCATTCCTATTATTAGACATGGGAGAAAACGACAAGCTAGTCCTGCTTATGCAAATAAATCCAGTAAGTTAGCAGCAGGCTGTAAATGAGAAGTTATGATCCCTGACTCTCAGACCAGCTCCTCCTCTAATAGGGGCAGACCCAGGATGAGGAAAAGTTCATTAAACTCTCAGAGCTAATTCCAGGCAGTTGGGGACAGACCACAGGTCTCCAAAGTCCCAGGTCAATGGGCTGTTTTTTTTTATTTTCTGTTGGTCATGATGCATATTTGCACCAGTTGCAATGGATCAGGTTTTACCAACAATGGTCTCCTTCTGGTAAAACCAATATTTTCATTTTAAGTAAGGGTATATAACCCTCTGATGCCCACTGTTAATACTCAAGGGAGCCCTGGCTGGTGGCACAGTGGCCTGAGAACCCAAAGGTCACTGGTATGATTCCCAGCCAGGGCACATAACCAGGTTGCAAGCCAGGTCTCCAGCCAGTTCTGTAGCTGGAGACAGGTGAAAGGCAATCATACATTGATGTTTCTCTGTTTCTCTCCCTCTCTGCCTCTATACCTTCCCCTCTCTCTAAAGATAATTTTCAAAAAATACTCAAGGGGAAAACATCACAAATTCACCAATCAGTGTTGGAAAAAGATCCAGTGAAGAGTACAAAAAATTACAGACCTTGGGGAGTAGAGCCATTGGCAGTTGCAGACTTTCATAATTTTCACATGAAATTTAGAAAGGCAGAAGAACTTAGTTACCTTTTAAATATATTTCCACATGTGAATAAAGGCTTCAGTGCTGAAAATCCAACAGGATTTTTCATATTCGTACATCCCTGTATCAGAACTCCTGCATCAAAACTCCTGCCTTCCATGTGTTAATTATATTTTTTCATGGTCATAGCACTAGATACTTAAATTAGTTTTCACTGGCAACATACATCAAGCATAGAAAGAGGAGGCTCACAAAGGCCTCCCCCCAAAAAAATAAAATAGGTCCCAGAAGAGTGAATTGAAATGCTCATTTTACTTTTCTGGAGGTCTAAATCTCCTGGGGCAGTCTGTGATCTTTTATTTAGAGGAAAAAAGAAATATTTAGCTGCATCTACTTGCACCTTCAGGCATTCAGCCCCAAAGAAAAGAGGAAACAAAAATGGTTCTCAAGAAAGCCCAAAACTATAAAAAATAAAGAAACAGATTAGAATCGAAGTGATTTTTGCAGGAGGTTGAAAACGATGTCTGGACATACAAACTACAGGCGACTAAATCCAATCTTTCATAAAGAATTGGAATTTGTGTTGATAGAAAAAGCGTCCAGATAAGAGAAAACAAAAGGAGCAACAATAAACCACACTGATCTCTTCTCTCACAGAAGTGGTATTCATGGACAAAGGAACTGAAGTGGAAAAATAACTTCAGATTTCAATCCACTCTATGGAATGAGTCACTCAAACATACACAGAAAACAGGCTTACAAGATAATCGCTCCAACGAAGTACAATAAACCTTGGGTAATGGCATGTCTCCCCGGTTGAAGAGTGACTTCATTCACTTAGCCACAGCCCAAATAGGTCACCAAAAGGAGCGTCTCATTCTAACACAAGTTTACTTAAACACCTCTGTCCACAGAGATTCTGAAAATGCTTAAAGGTATCCAGATGAGACTTCAAAGTCACAACCAGGAACACGTTTCAAAGCTCAATAGCCTACACCACCTGCATGTTTCACGCAGGTAACTTGAGAGAATTAACCTGTTTCTTTTCCCCACCACCCTGCCCCTCCCGGAGGATAACCTCTGATCCTGCTTCAGTGACAAGAACACCCCTTACTAGAAATCTATTATCAAATTGTTCTTCAGGATAAGCCGCTGTTCTGTTTGACCTTTGCTCCTTGTTTTCCCTTAACACTCCAACACTTAGTCAGCTCCTTGGGAAACCCTCTGTGACATGAGAATTAAGTCACATGCAGAGAAGTGCAAAGACGGATCATGTGAACTGTAAGGAACTAGGAGGAGTCCACCAGGGAGCCCCTGAGATACCCACGTGGCGACTGGGAGGAACCGGGGAGCAACTTGCAAAAGGGTATAAGAAGACCCAGTGATTCCTCTCTAAGTATTAATCCTAAAAATGTTTCCTAACATTGACATTCATCTACTAAAATGTCCTAACATTTACCTGCAAGGATGTTCACTGTTTACAACAGAGGAAAACTGGAAACAACCTTAAGGTCCAACATTAAGGAAATGTTTGTTGAAAATCCTATGTGTTGGGTTGGCCAAAAAGTTTGTTTGCTTGTTTTCCTCTGTAAAATGGCTGTAGTAGCACTTGGCTATCTATAACTTCACTTGAAACAACTTTGTTAGATTGTATATTGACAGGTGTCACATTAGCATGCACTTTTTAAAACCTTATCAAAATTGGTTCATATTTGTGCAGCCATTTTAATACTGAAGGTGGAAGAAAATATGCAACTTTTTCAGCATATTATTTCAAGACAGGTACAAAAACAAGTGAAATGCAGGAAAAAAAAAAGAGATTTGTGCCAGCTTTGGGGAATGTGTTGTGATCAAATGTGTCCAAAGTGGTTTGCAAAGTTCTGTGCTGGAGATTTCTCAATGGACAATGCTCCAAGGTCAGGTAGGCTAGTTGAAGTTGATAGCAATCAAATCAAGACATTGAGAACAGTCAACATTCTACCATGTGGGAGATAGCTAACATGCTCAAACTATCCAAATCAATAAAGTTATTGGTGAAAATAAAACATGCGCCTTTTATTTCATATAAAACCCTGAGCAAACTGTTTGGCCAACCAAGTACATTGAGTAAACTATTACTTATCCATAAAAATTAATGCTAATAGATGAGTATTAACAGAGAAATATTTTTATGATCCAGTACATTGTGTTACTTAAGAAATGAGGCAACGACACTGAATATACAGAGTACTCGAATTTATGTTTAATTGTGTGTTCATGTCTCTAAAAATGCTGGTCTGTAAAACTACATACCAAGATCCTGGCAGTGGTTATTTCTTGGTGGTAGGATAATAGGCCTTGCTCTTATTTTCACCTATGGGCATTTTCTGAGTTTTCTCACAATGAGCATACAAGGCCTGTCCCGAAAGTATCAAGCCAACGTCGATATAATTAAAACCGTTTGCACAGCCAATACTTTCGGGACAGACTTCGTGGGTTGCTTTTGTAGTAGAAAGGAAAAAATCTAGTAGTTGCTTGAGGTTTGGAAACCTGTCTTAGGGAAGATAACTTTCCCTTTTTACAAAAAACTACACAGAAAGGTGTATCGGTTCAGATAATGAAGAAATTAGGGTCTGGACAAGGGTGACTTCCAAAATGGGGGACAAAGGAGAAGTCCGAAGAGGGCTGGGAATCAATGGTCCTGCTTCTGTTCTGGACGGCTTCTCTCGAATGCCACTCCCTCTTACCTTCTTCCATCCTGTCAGTCTCTGCCACCACTACCGACGCGTGTTGCTTGACGCTAATCTCAAATATTACTCCGTAGCTGTAGCTTCCACCCACCTCTCTCCTGACCTTCAGAATTAAATGCTCCAGAAATCCTACAGAACCATCCAATCCGACACAGTACATCTCAGACTGAGCTCACTACCCTCTCCCCACCAGCCTGCTCCCTTTCCGGGATTCCTTCTCTCCGTTCAAAGGTACCATTGTGTATTCACGCTGGACTTTGTAACTCCTCCCTCACTGTCAGGCTTCAAGCAATTCGGGACCAGCTGTTTCATGTCTGTCACAAAACTACCTCCGGTATCTGCTGTCTCGTTTTTCCTCCCAGCCTTAACTCAATGGCCCATCATGGCTAACCCACATCTGATACTCCTTCCCTCTGGTTCAATTATCTCATCCGTATGCAAAGCCCCACCTGCAAGATAAAGTCAACACTGCTTTCCACAAAGCACAGGCCCTTGAAATTCTACTTCCAACTTCTGTTCCAGTCCTAACACTCCCCATCACCACCAACATACACACATACTCTACACCCACCAAGTTTCTACCAAGTCCCAAATATAAAACATGTACAATGTCCTGTATCACTGCATCCCATTTCATTTCTACTGCCTGGCAACCCCCCTTCTTTTCTCCATCCATCATCTGTTCTCGGGCATCTTTCTCAAACACTCTTTTCTCTCTGATACCAAAACCTCAAGCCCCACTTGGATGGAGTCATTTTTTCCATCATACTTTCGCAGCACCACACACAAGCCTTTATGATACTTCTTCTACCCCATTCCTAGGCTGCCCTGTCCCCAAAGGATACTACACACAGGGTCCTTGCCCAAGTCCTCTGTTGCGGCTGGGGAAGCGGAATAGTCACTTCCCCAGGGTCTCTTGCAGCTACAGATGATCATGTGACACAGCCTAGCCAATGAGATGTCAGTGCAAGATTGCTAGGGAATCTCTGCACGGCTTCCAGGTTCTCCTGAGAGCGGAACAAAGCACAGCTGACACCCCCGCCTTCCTCTCACCTCACACGTGGAGATGATGTCTGGAGCTGCAGGGACTGTCTTGCCAACATAAGGGTGAAGCCAAGGACATCCCAAAGCCTCCAGCCCCAGGATCACGGGCTCCTTAACATCACTGGCAGACCCCAAGCTGCGGGCTTACTCAGTGAGACAAATCAACCCCGGGTTTTTCTAGCTATTTTTCACTCCGTCTGCTGTCTGCGACATTCCTAACTGATAGTTTTATGAAAAAGTTAATGTAGCAATAACTATTCAGGGACCCACCAGTCTCCTGACGCTGTACCAAGCATTTTTATTTCTTTTGCTTTGTTTAATCTTTAGGCATCATCATTTCTACTTGCAGAATTGAAGACTGATGTACTGAAAAATATGTAATTTCTCCAACATCACACACAGTGATGAAGTTTCTGAGCCAGGATGCCAAGTCAGAGCTGAGTGGAAAGGTTTTTTTTCCTCTTGCCACTTTTGAAGATGGATTCAATAAGGCTAGACCAATAAAGAGCTAATGGAGACAGCATGGGTTTGCATGTCCAGCAAATGAGAAGATCCATATCATCCAGCTGAACCCATTTGCCAGCTGACTGCAAAGCTGGTACTGTGGGATGGAGTAAGAAGCCTGGCTAAAACTGGTGATAGGTGGATGCTTCCTAAACTTCCCTGACAAGAATGATCAATCCTGCCACTCCTTGTTACAGAAGATTGGAGTCTCCTCTCTAAAGCCAAAATGGTTACTGCCCAGTCCTCCATTTTTCTGAAGATGTTTGCAAGTTCATTCATAAAGGAGACCCATGTTCCAAAAAAAAAAAGAAGTTGTTTGCTTAAAGGCTTTGTGAGCATGCAAAGGCATCACATGAAAGAAAATACTGCTGTTTAAATGTAAGGAGGCCATATCTGGGATCACAAATGATTTTAAAATAGCAAAAAGCCTCCACAGTGTGATTTAAGGATCAAGAAAGATGTGATTTAATTTAGTCTACGGATATGAGACCCAAAAGTCAAACATACTCCTTATATGGCCCTTAGTCTGATGTGCATCATGTTGTGAAGGAATGGGCAAGAGCTATGTACCTGACAGAAAAAGTTTCAGTTCCACCATCAACAGTGTATTAGCCTCTGAAACTCATTTAGCTTAATGGTCAAATGAGGGTGATGTACTTTATAAGGTTTTGTGTGTATTGTTAAATGAGATAAGAGATAAGCAAAACACTTAGGTCACTGCCTGGTCCCCAGGAAGTACTTGCTCAGTGGTGTTGCTGAA
Organism: Noctilio leporinus; assembly: GCA_004026585.1. Classification (NCBI taxonomy): domain Eukaryota; kingdom Metazoa; phylum Chordata; class Mammalia; order Chiroptera; family Noctilionidae; genus Noctilio; species Noctilio leporinus. The sequence continues at coordinate 61,800 of PVIW01000604.1, forward strand.
GATTACAATACAAGTTAGAAAAGCAATGTCAATGACAATGGCTGAGAAGTACCTCAACTAGACGCCAAAGTCACGTTAACATTGGGGCCATGACCATTAGTCCAAGAACTCTTTGAGGAAAGAAGGCTGATTGCTTCCTATAAAAGGGCTGGTACCTTGAAGACCTCACATTATTCTACTCCTGAAAAGGAATGGTGGGTGTTTATGTTTAGCAGTACAAAGTGATACCCGCCCTGCCCATTCATCAAGAGCATAAACAACTTACAATGCACTTGGCCACAAAGTGTGAAATTATGTCATTCCTGTTGAAAATTGTTCTATAGGAATTGGTTCACATTATCTTAAATTTTACTTACAATGTGAAACGCAATGTTAACTTTTGTCACAAAATTTCACATATGCGTAATTTCAGTCCCCACAAAATGTCACTGTTCCCAGGAAGACCACGTTCTAAAGTACGAAATATCAAGTACAGATGGTTGCCCCTCTCCCAGCAAAATCCATTTTGACCTCAGACCACCACTCCTTCAAGAGAAGCAGCTGCCATAAGAGATCACATTTCTCAGCTACCTTGGACTAGTCAATGCCTAGCGACCCGCTGTCTCCGACAGACTAGAAGTGGCGATGCTATCTCTACACTCTCACCCCTTCTGCAAACTGCGTGCAAGTGACAATTAGCCATCAGGGATGGCAGACCATGAGATGATGGAAGAAGTCTACACCCCTGACTCATACAGAAAAGCCACCTCTGATTGGGAAACATACGCATATACCCTGGACTGTCACAGGAGTGAGAAATAAAGTTTTATTGACACCATACATTTTTAGGTCTTTCTTCTTTCATCAGCAGTTCAGCCTCTCCTAACTAATACAGATCCCACAGCAGAAAGTTACATGAAAGATGTGAGTCAGTTAAGACCAGCTGGGATATTTAAGCAAGAAGTGAAAAGAAAAGCAAGATACATGATAAGTGTCACTTTTTAGGGGAATTTTTCATATTAAACAACCAGCATCCACTACATACCAAGAAGTGTATCTGAAAGGGGTTAGTAATAGCAAAAAAAAAAAAAAAAAATTCTGAACCCATCAGATATATACTAAGTTTCACATCTCTGATGATGTGAAAAGCCCAGCTTAATTACACCTCCATAGGTTTAGAAAGGACATTTGCTAGAATTTCCATCTCCATGATGGAAATGCAAATGAAAACTAAGGACAGGTAGTAATTGGAAGAGTCTTTTCAAGCAATTGCCTATAGAAGTCCCCCTTCAAGATTTTCACCTCTTGGTATTCACACCCCAGTGTTGGCTTCTGCCACGGTGAATGGGCTGACCTGTGTAACCAACTAGAATGCTGTAAACATGACAGAAGGTGACTTCCCAGGGTAAGTCATAAAGACATTGTGGCTTCTACTTTCCTTTCTCATAGGTCACTTGTTCTGGGAGAACCCAGCTGCCACACTGTAAACAGAGATTCAAACAGCAAGGAACTCAGGCCTCCTAAAATAACCAGCACTAACCTGCCAGCACATGACTGGGCATGTTAGAAGGTGCCTCATGGCCCCACGGAATGCGGCCTCAGTTGACATGTGTGTGCTTCAACTTCATGAGAGACCCTGATCTAGAACCACCCACTTAAACTGTTTGAATTCCTGACCTACAAAAACCCATGTGAAATAATAAATGTTGTTTGCAGCTGTTACATTTGGGGATAATTTCTTACATAGCAGTAGGTAATTAATTCTCTAACTCTGTGTGTGTGTGTGTGTGTGTATTTAATTTTATTATTTACATATAGGTAGGGAAGGGAAGGAAACAGAAATGAAAAGAAAGCTAGCTCTACCTGAGTCTAAAAAGCTTTGTCTATTTTCAATTCATTTTCATGCTCCTGGAAATAGGAGACTAAACTGTGCAAGACATCACATAAGTATTATATTGAGCTTTAAATTAATTCTTTATGTATAACAGGTTCTTTTTAATCAGAAGAGAAAGGTTTTTCTCATGATCTTTTTACTGGATCATGTGAAAGGCAAATGGAATGGTTTCTTTCTGTGTGTGTGTGTGTGCGTGTGTGTATGGTGATGGTAGAATTGAAGAAAACATGGCTAATTGAACACAGGAACACAACAAATATTTCATCCGAGGAATCAGAGACCATCTCTTAACAGCCTCACATTTCACCTGAAATGAAGATGTGAGGGCAATGTTATTTTTCAGGCTGGCGTGTTCCACAGCACACCGCGCCTCTCCCGCCCATGATTGAGAACCCTCACATGGAACTACTTCAGTTTTATCTTTCTTGACTGAGGGCACTAAGGGGGTGGGGGCGGGAATCTCTCGTTGCCTCCACCTTGCGACCGTCTGGCTTGTTGGAAGTGTCACAGTGTTTGATCACATTGGCAAGATCACCGAGGAACAGAGAGCAAGGAACTTCCGGTGGCTCATTTCTCTCTTTGCAGTTTGCAGGAACCATCCTCGCGCTTACATTATGTTAGCTGACATGACACATCGAAAAACGTATCAGGGAGCCCCAGAATACAGGAGAAAAGGCAGTGCTGTACTTCCTACACTGGCCAAGGTCAGAGCCCAGCACCATCTCACGGCTGCTGAGCCAGCTCCACACTTTGACCAGCGAGCGGTGCCCAGCGCAGCTGCCATCTGCAGCCAACCCACATCTGAAACGGCCCGTGTCTTGTGCTGCCTGACCTGATCCTTCACTAGTTCGGAAATCTAGCAAATGTTAAAAAATGGCCTGGTACGTTTCTAATTAGCTAACAGACGCTATTAGGTCATTTCCATGAACCAAGGCACTGGTTTTTAACAAAATCAGCTTGTGGGGCGTGGGGCGTGGGGCGTTCTTCCTCACCTGTTTTGTTGTGCATGGCATGGGGACCAACCTGAAGTGCACCCTGCCATCATTCCCAGCCTGGTCTTTGGAGACCGTGTTGGGGTTCCATCAAGAATCCTCATCATTGCCAGCAGTCTAACGGGAATGATGCATTGGCCCATGATACAGCTGCCTACGTTAAATTCAGCAGAGGTGGGAATTCTCTGAGGACCAAAGTGGGCCAATGCCTCTTCTATAAAGAAAATGCTATCGGAATGTAACCACATCCACTCATTTGTGGATTATCTACAACTGCAAACTTCAGTAGTGGAGACAGATGCCATGTGGCTCAAAAAGCTAAAATATTGACTCTCTGGCCCTTGTGTTACAAGTTTGTCAACCCCTGAAATAAAATATCACACTTTTCGTTTGGGGTTCAGAATGTTTGCACTGACATGGGACCCTTTTCTGGCCATCCCGCACAGGCTCAGAGTCCATTTCTTGTTTTAAAAAAAAAGTTAGCCGGCCTGCGAACCCAAGGTCACTGGTTCGATTCCCAGTCAGGACACATACCAGGTTGAAAGCCAGGTCTCCAGCCAGGTCCATAGCTGGAGGCAGGTGAAAGACAACCATACATTAATGTTTCTCTCCCTTTCTTCCTCCCTCCTCATCTTTCTCTCTAAAACTAATGAATAAAATCTTTTATAAAAATAAATTTAAATAACTAAAAGAGCAAATTTAGTAGATAAAATCTTTCAAGACTTGGAGTGGAGTAAACAGAACTTTCCTTCTTAACCAAGTTATGTTCTTATTCAAGAAAAATGGACTCTGGACAGCACACACCCATTTAACAATTTTAAACCAATTAGGTAAGTTTAAGTCGCCCCCTTTTTGCCAGCATGATTTCTTTAGTTAGTTACTAATATTTTACAAGACTAAATATTCTTAGCCTGATATTGTCTTTTTAAAAACAACATGTGTAAACCACTTGAGATACAATGTCTTCCTTGATTTGAAAAGTCATGAGCATAGATTAAACCATATTGTACAGGATAAGAACATGCTGGTAGCAAAATTTAATAAGAGTATAACAACTATAGGATTTGAATTCACTGGTATGGAAACATGAAGCATGTATATTTTGGCACCAAGAGAGAAAATCTTTGTTATAATCTAAGGAAATTATTTTTCGGGAGGAGAAATCCCATCTTCCACCTTCAAGGCCACAGAAGGAGTCTCAATACTCACTTTGTTAAAAGCAAAAACAATGCCAGACATTTTTATGTAAAGAACTTTCTTCTCAGACTTATCTTTTCCAATCACATCTAGCAAAAAGGAGAATTCAAAGAAATGGGGGTCCTGACAACTCCATAACAAGAAACAGTCTTAGACATGTCCTGCTTAAGTCTTCCCCTGAAAATATTATCCTCGTGAAGTATATGCAACGCTAAAACCTCAGAGATCTAGAACTTTCTCTAGATCAGGGTTTCTTCACCTTGGCACTCCTTTCTTGATTCATTATTGTAAGAGGCTACCTCATGTACTATAACAAATGTAGCAGCAATCACAGACTCTACCCACTAGGTACCAGGAACCCTACCCCTGAGTGACAACCAAAAATATCTGGACATATTACTGAATGTCCCCAGTGGGGACACAATCGCCCCTGGTTGAGAAACATTGTTCTGTGGAAGAGTTAGACCTTTAACTGGCCAAAAGCTGGTTATTTCATTCAACCTATGCAAACCCACTATCCATACAACTGGAAGCTCAATCTGGTCCCTTCCAAATGAAGTGACTTACATGTCCTGCCACAGTCATCACTGCCACGTTGGAAAGGAGACCAACACTTTCCTCAGAAAATTCCTCTGTGCCAGTTTCTCTGATTGTCATCTTGCGCTGTAGTACCCAGATTTCTTTGCCAGAACCTAATCAACATGTAGAAGGCATCACAGGCATCCACAGTGAGACACGCTTTTCAACTCAGTGTTTTCCAGCTCTACTTTGATTCGACAGCAATGACGGACAGTCTCCTGTAACTGATCAGGGCAAAAAAATGAAGTAGCCTGCATTTGCTAAAGAGCCCACTGCAATAGATTATTGCCTTGCATACTGCACATTAACAGAATTTCTTATGACAGCGCCAACAGTTAAATGTGCTTGTTTTCCTGTGGTCCTTTTAAATCCCCGATTCAATTACCATGCTCATATTTTCTGATGAATCATCCGCAGAAAGCCAGGCAATTTTTTAGAGAGGGATGTGATCCTCAACTGGAACATTACTTCTGTAGGACTCTGCTGTACCTATTGGCACTAAATAAACAGACACTCGGTCTAGCCCTGAAAAAGGTTAGGCCTTAGTACTTAACATGGCATGAAGTTAACCCTTCGTAGAACTTTCAGTTTCTTGACAGCTATTCTACAACTAACAAGAGTAAGGGGGAAATAAAGCTCAATCATGAAATGAAGTGTGCGGTGTTACTTTATTGTTGCAGCTCTACATTTGATAGCCTCCAAGATGCAAATTTCAGCTCTAGGCTGTCATTAATGTGAGGCATCAAAGTCATGAAGACTTCATGTATATTTTCAACATCGCAAAGCATGGACTTGTTAGGTCTTCGATCCTGCCTTTCCCTCAAGAATTTCCTTTTTTCTCCACCTCTCTTCCTTCACCAGAGGGATACACACTAGCAAAGCAACATCTGACATGTTGACATTGCTGCAGATATCAAACCCCCACAGAATTCAGGGACTGTGCCCTAAATGAGGAGCTTTCTCTGAAGTCCAAAACTGCCCGAAAGCTGAAAGTAGGAGTAAAAAATGAACAAGTGGGAGTTCAGCATACTGGCTATGACGCTAAGCTTCGGTTACATCAACAAACAGACTATAATTCATAGACACTTCTGACTAGTGAGGATGGGGAGACCCAGTGGTTAGGCAAACAGGTGCCTGGGGATGAAAATCCCACTAACTAGCTGCGTTTCCCTTTTTCTTGCGCCTTGTACGCGAGCCTCTCTAGGTTTCAAGTTGCTTCAAGCTGTTGACATCAGAAACACCCCAATTCCATCACTTCACCCTCAACACCCCAGTGGTGAAAAGTGAACTCTCCCTGGTGCCCAAGACTCTGAAATGAGCTCCAGCTTCCTGTCCTTAGCTCTAACACCGAGAAATAAAGAGGCAATGACTCACGGGCCATTGCAGTTGCCTTGGCTACCAGTCGAACTTTTGGCAAATGTACCTCTGCAGGCTTAGTATTTGTTTAAACAGTACATTAAAAATACCAAAAAGGGTGTCATTGTCATTGGCTTAGCCACATGTCTTTGTCTCTCTTGGTTACTGTTCTCTTCTGTTCCCTGTATTCCCACTCCCTGGTGCAGGTCACCTGCCACAATTGGGACGGAGGAAAGGGAGCTCACATCTTTCACTCTCATCTTTTCCCAGCACCGCTGCGTTCGGAATGTAATGCCAAGGGGCTTCCAGCTAACTGGGTGTGTAAAGTAAAGAGTTTTCAATCAGTTCTAGGTGTCACACAAATTTTTATCCCAACTGCCAGGGAGGAAATTCACCAAATCCCCCCTGGGGCCATTTTCCCTTCTCTTTCCCTGCTGATGCTCAAGTAACTCATGTAACATGCTAGACAGGGACACAGCAAATCCCACACTAGAATCTTCTAGGATTAACTCCTCAGTCCTTCCTCCAATCTTCAGAAAGGTCACTTTCTCACTCCTGAATGAGTAAGAATATAAATATATAAAGGGCTGAATGGTACTTTTTATTATCAGATTTTTCCCACCTCCTCTCTTTTTCTTATTTATCTAGACCTGACACCAATAGTAATCAAAATGCACTTGGAATTTCATTAAGTGGGATATAAGAATAGGAAAGTTAAAGGGTGGAACTCTGTAACTTAGTACTAATTATCTCTTATATAATTGGAAAATGATTCCCTGTATTGTTGCAGGGATAGGGTCTGGGTGGCGGTATTAGGCTGAGGCTTTCAGCAAGATTTCCCTGCCTGTGTAGTCTGACAAGTGCCATATAGTAGTTCCCAAGGTGTGAAGACAATCGTTAGTAAACGGCGAAGAGAAGGAGTCAAGGTGCTTCAGCCGATGGCTCAACTACCCACTAATAAAGGCTCTGAACGAGGATGATAGAAAAGCCATCTCTTGCACCACTTTACCAGAGACTATTTCCTGCAATGGCCAACGACAAACACCAAGATTTAGTGAAACACCTAAGGAAAAAGAGCAATACCACTAGGCAAAGTTTTGGAATGAGAGATTATCCAAGCAGCCTCTATACACAACAATATAGGTAGTTCAAAAACAATTTGGAAGCAATTCACCAAGAACCTAAAGTAAACCCCAGGAAGTTGTCAAATCCCCACCCTAGTCAAAGGATTCATTTCAGGGCATCTCAGAGAGATCTCCGTTGACAATGGCCGGGCCAGGCAGGAGAGGTGACACCATGGTCTGTAACCCCAGCGCCCAGCAGAACGTTCCCCAACTGAAGAAATGTTCTACATCTGCACTGCTCAACATGGTGGCCATTAAACTCAGGGCTTTGGAGTATTTGAAGTATGGCTGGTTCAAATGAAAAACTGAATGTTTCCTTTTATTTTATTTCATTTTCATAACAGTCCCATTTAAATAGCCTAGTCCAGGCAAGGGACTGACTGTCTAGTGCAGGCAAAGGAGAAGGAAGGCAAGTGTCAGAGTCACAGCTCTGTCTTGCAGGCCATCTGACTGTTAATGAAGGCTGCTTCCAAAGGCAAAGGCCAACTCATCGGGCAAGAGTGCTGTGATTAAACAGCCACTTCTGAGCAGGAGGCACCTGTGCTGTGAGTGCCCAATGCCCACATGGTGAGAACTTCAACTCTGTAGAGGATGGAGAGAGTAGAGGAGGCAGCCAGGTTCAAGGTCTTGAGATAGATGATGATTCTAGAAAACAGACTAGAGTACTGTTATTTACTTACTGCTCTGAATTGATGCTCTCCTACAAATATGGTTAGGCAGGGGTTTTTTTTAAATCATATTTATTTATTTATAAAGATTTTGTTATTTTCAGAGAGAGGGGAAGAGAGGGAGATAGACATCAACGTATGGTTGCCTTTCACCTGCGTCCAGCTACAGACCTGGCTTGCAACCTGGTTATGTGCCGTGGCTGGGAATCGAACCAGTGACTTTGGGTTCACAGGCCAGCACTTTATCCACTGAGCCACCAGCCAGGGCTTAGGCAATGGTTTTAAATAGATAATGGCAGCCAGACAACCAAGAGGCTACTAGTGTCAGGTTATTTATTTGTTTATATGATGTATTTGTTAAGTTGTCTACTTAGTATCTGTCTCTCCCACTGCAATGTGAGATGCATAAGTTCATGGACCATCTTGGGCCAGAAAGTAGGTATTAGGAAAAAGACTCTCAAATGGGTATTCATACCAAAATTTATTCATCAAAAATATATTGGAAGGCCTACTACCTGTAATGTACTATGTTACGGTTGGAAGCTAGCTGTGACAGACCCAGTCCTTATCCTCATGACTTACATTACAAAGCTAATTACACAATTAAGAATATATGATACAGCAGGTGTGGCTCAGTTGCTTGCAGTGCCATCCCATAAACCGAAGGATTGTGGGTTCGATTCCCTGCCAGGGCACATGACTAGGTTGCTGGTTCTGTCTCCAGTTGGTGTGTATGAAACAAGCAACCGGTGTCCCTCTCTCTCTCCATCTCTTCCCATCTCTCTAAAAGTAATAAGCATGTCCTTGGGTGAAGATATTTTTTTTAAATGCAGTGATACCATATCAGCAGAGAGTCTTTTATGGTAGGCAGGGTTCAAGTAAGGAAAAGCTTGCTTGAGGTGTGGATGTAAATTTTGAAACCCGAGTAGAAATTAAGTGGGTGAGATGGAAATGACGGAAAAAGAGAAGGAGCAACATTGGCAAAGGAAATGGATTGGGTAAGGGCTCTGGAAGGGTGAGCTCCAAAACCTTAAAGCAGAACAGAACAAAACAAAACAAACAAACCACTGTTACTGTCACACAAAGAGCCACTGAGGCAGAGGGGCTAGAGAGCAAGATATCAGGGTGAGTTGGTGACGTAATGACCACCTTTGGCTACCAAAATACAATTTTGCTCATTTTCTTTAAAAGGACCCAGTAAACCATGGGACAAAACTCATCCAAAAAAGCCCTAGTCGCACACAAACACACTCAGACTTGTGTAAGGGTTAACAAAAGGCTTTGCCCGTGTACTAATGAATTTGACTTTCTGGTCTAGAGAGTTCTTAGGTAAAAATATTACCCCCATTTCATAGCTGACAACTATGAGAGGCTCAAAGAAAATGTGACTCATCCAAGACTTCAATTAGGCAGGACCGTGCCAGGGTTCAAAGTCATACCACCCAAGTCCCATTAACTTCTCTGCAAGAGCAGTTTCTTCCCAACTGAGGGACCCATAGAAAATATTGAGTCTAATCCTTAGTGACCCTACCAACTATACAATTTTCAAAAAAATTACATAGTGAGGCAATTTTTGTCCTGCCAATGAAGGCACTTCTCCAAAGTGAGCCAGGGAGACTCAGCCAGCGGTCTAAAGCACACTTACTTTGTGGCCGAAGGCCTTCAGACGCTGCCTGGAAAGTTCTACAGCCACTTACTCAGAAAGGTAATGCCATTTGTCCAGTTCAAGTCCAGGGCCTTCCTTTGAATTATTTTTTAAGTCAATGTGGGGAACCTGGAATCATTCACAGAGCTCATTAGTTCTGAAATGCCATGAGTCATTTTCAGACTCATGGCTGGAATGCCCCAAAGCACTTTCAAATGTGATGGCTCTCAACTCTAGAGAGTCTGTAATGGTCCAGATACTTTAAATGAACCTTGTAATTAGGGTGACCAACTGTCCCACTGTCCCTGGGACCCAGAGTTCCTGGGGGCTGGCCAAATTGGTTACCCTCCTGGTAATTCAATGTTTATAATGCTCAGGTATGGCATCGACTATTCTTACTGATAAGAGAATCCAAACAGTCAAGTTCACATGGTTCACTGAAGGTCCTCACAGCTGGCAACAACAAAACTGGAGTTGGAACTGCGACCTCCGTCGCAATGGCCAGCCCTCCCCTGACCCTCTGGGCAGCCACAGCCCTGGCTGCAAGTCAGCTGAGAGAGATGGACACCTTTCAGAGCTGAAACAGAACTGAACACCTCAAACCTCCTACATCTCTAGAGAAGTCTTCCTTTTCTACCTTATGAAGGACCTTTGTCACGGTTAACTAAAACTGGGAACACTCTTTTTTTCCAATTTGTACAGGTATGCCTGCTTCATCATTTTCTTTCCCCAAGTAACAAATTTCTTTTCTGTTAACTTCGTTGGGGTGACATTGGTTAATGAAACCATACAGGTTTCAAGTGTACAGCTCCATAACCCACCATCTGCATGGCAGGGTGAGCTCACCACCCAAAGTCAGGTCTCTGTCTGTCACCATTTACCAGCTTTTTGCCTTAAGCTCAATGTCCTGATTTGCATGTCAATGCCCGCAGAGTTATTTCACCTGAGGGTTGCTTTTAAAACACAGCAGTGCCTGCAGTTTTGCAGGGAGACTAACCAGGGAGCTGGGGAGAACAGGCCTTGAGTCACACCTGGTGAAGGGAAAAGAGTTGAGTAAGGCAGACTTCAATGGAAATTCCTCTTCTGCCCCACGCTAGCTGTGTGACCTTGCCAGCAGTAATAGTTATTTGGAAGGGTTACTGTGGAGCATAAAATGGGATCATTCAATGTGAATCTACCTTGCTCCATGACTGGCACGTGGTGAATGCCCAATAAATGTTAGTTCACCACCAAGCCCCAAAGAAAGGAAACTCAGGAAGTCCCTTGCTTTGTGATCTCCTCAAGCTTCCATCAGCATTTCTGAAACCTAAACCTATGAAAAAATGATAGATTGCATCATGGGAAGACAAACAACCCAAGGATTTGACAGACATTTCATCAAAGAAACAGACAGGTGGCAGACGGACACACAAAATGGTGATCAACACCATGAGAGAATACAGATTAAAGCCACAACAAGACATCATTGACACACACCTACTAGGATTATTGCAATGAAAGGTACTGACAATACTGAGGGCTGGCAATGATGCGGGGCACCTGGGATTATAATGCATTGAGGGTGAGGTTCAACTATGCAAAACCCAGCAGTCCCATTGCTAGGAACTCACCCAAGAAAAGTGAAATGTATATCCACCATATACATTATTCACAAAAGTCAAAAATCCATAAACAACCCAAATGTCCATCAACAAGTGAATGGATAAACAATATTGGTACATCCATACAATGAGATACAACTGGTAAAAAATAGGAACTAGTGAGACACCAAGATGAGTGACTATCAAATACATGCATTAAGCGAAAGAAGTCAGATGAAAAAGGCTATACACTATTTTACTCCATTTATATGGGATTTTGGAACAGGCTAGGGTGGGGTGAGGTGATTGAGACCCAAAGGAACTCCAGGAAGGTGACAGAACACCCCACCTCCTGTTTGGGGTGGTAGTGATAATGGTATATACATTGGCCAAAAACTCATTCAACTGTGTACTGAAAAGGGGTGAATTTTACTGTCTGTAAATTACATGCCCATAACTCCTCCTTTAAAGAGAAAATAGATTGGAATAAATACCATATGACTTCACTCACATGTAGAAGCTAAACAACAAAATAAACAAAACTGAAACAGACTCATAGAACAGACTGATGCTTGCCAGAGGGGAGGGACAGGAGGGGGAGTGGGTGAAAAGGGTGAAGGGATTGAGAACTACAAATTGGTAGTTATAAAAGAGTCACAGAGATATAAAGTACTGCATAGGAAATATCATCAATACCAGGGCAATGAGTATGTATGGGGCCAGGAGAGCCTTGAAATAAGGGAAAAGACCACTTGGTAGGTATATGATTGTCTCACCACTACGCTGTACTAATACAAGGTAATACAGGATGTAAACTATCATTGAAAAATAAAATTTTAAAAAGTTTAAGCGAAGACATGCAAAGTGCTGGAAAGGCACCACTGGCTTTCAAACCTATAACTGCTAACTAATAGTTCTGACTATTTCGATAAATGTTTTTAAATGTACTTAACTGTTGCTCAAATGAAATTCATGATCAAAGATAGAAACTAGACTGTGAAATACAGGGAGTCAAGGCTGGGAAAGAGATGGAGGTGGAAGACAGGGCAGATCCTGCCACTAGTGGTTATGAATTGGATATGACCTGTGCCTTTGGTCACTGGAGGAACAAACCAAGAAAAAGGGAGCCATTCATTGGCCAGTGTCCCCATGTGTATCATTCATTGGGCTATTTCTAATACCTGTTACCCAGGTCAACATTCTGCCTTTAAAAATGTGTTATGTGATCTCACCTATAAAGAATATGCCAGCAGAGCTGCTGTTCCTCCAGCTGCCCCCAGTTTTATTTCTGGCTGAGCCCAAAGAACGCTTCAAAAAAAAGTTACAAGTGAAGACAACAGCCTGGTCTAAGAAAATGGATCTTTCTTACAACTCATTTCAACTCTGCCAAGGCTGCACCCAGGAGAAAAGGAAGACAATCACAAACTCGATGCATGGGTGCCCACAGCAGTTCCCAGAGCCCCGATGCGTAAGTACACAGAGACCCACGGAGAAGTGAGGAAAATAAAGCTGATGGGGTGGAGTGGGGTGGGATGGGATAAACATGGCAGGGGTATAGTGTTTGGAAGATAGTGTTGGGTGAATGCTGCTACCTATACTTCCTCAAGAAAGGCTACTTTATTCGGAACATTGTATTTACTTAATTATTCTTTTATGTGTGATTAAATAACTACCTTTCCCTGACCAAGAAGCAGAGCTACCATCCAAGCAAGGCCAATTAGAGATCCTTTCCATGGCCTCTGGCACTGGAGTAGTGACAGGAAGGCAAAAAAAATTACTGGAATTTATTCTACTACATCAGAGCACTAGGAAGACTATGCATCACTTTTACTACTCAGATCTTCTGAGATTCCCAGGTCTCCCAACCCAATAACCAGCTGCATCATTTTCCTTTGATTCTGATTACCTTACTACTTTATAACAAAACCCCCTTTTGCTCAAATTAAAGTCAGCTTCTATTGCTTGCAATCAATGAACCCTAAAGAATGTAATTTTTAGGTAGCTCCATCTTATTTTTTTTTTTTTTTAAGTTTAAAAGTGGCCACAGCCTCCTCCTGAGAAACTATAAACGTGAAGTGTAAGGCAGGTCAGTCCATTGGCTTTATTCATGTCCTGTGTGTATTCCTCGGGCCTGGCTGGGATGTCGGAGCCTTCCATCCTGGTCTTCCTCAGCTTCTCTGATAGGAGAGGAGCAGTCTGTTGACAAGTCAGGTTAAAATGTAACTCTTTCCTAACCTCCTGCCCACCAGGAAAATATGTGGGAACACCTGAGACCAGCAGGACAAAACTGGGTCGCTGAACACCAACTTGATTGGATTGTAGAACCATGCGTCTGTATCATTTCCAGCCCCACCAATTTTCCAGGGCACTGACAATTCGAGGTGAACCTGGAGCCCCAGCTCATTCTCCTTTTCAAACCCATGGACCTCAACAGTAGTAACAGTCATCGTAATTATTATTATTATTAACAATTACTGAGCAGTCAGTACCTGTGAAACTCGGAATCAAGAACTTTATACAGTTTTATCTCATTCAAGACCTGTAACTATAACTGATAGGTACTATAATGATTCCTTTTTTACCGGAAAAAACGAAAAACAAAAAACAAGAGAGGTTAGACCCTTATCTGGAGTTAACAGCTAGTGAAAGATCAAGTGCAGGTCTTTCTGATTTTACTCTTAATCACAGTGACATCCTACCTGATGTAGGCAGGCTCCTGCCACAGGGCTAGGCATCAAGGTTACCCTGGCTAACACAATGCAAAAATAAAAGGGTCCCCACTCTTCCTCATGCCAGGAACAAACACCCAAGGACTCCGGCATCAAAGTAAACTGTCTTGATTTTATCAATTGCCTTCTCTCCTCTACTGCCACTTGAGACTGCTGTCCTCTGTGTACTGACAAACCCTATCTCTCCTGGAGCAGGCATGTTTGTCAGGATGAAATAAAAAAAAAAGAAGGCTCTCACTGCCTACAAGTTAACAGCACTCCAGAGCTTTGCTAAACTTGTAACTCTCACAGGGCTCACTGCCGTGTGATGCGAAGCTCTGGGGACCTTAACCTCCGTACTTCCCAAGCTGCCATCTGCCCACCCAGAAAAATGACAAACAACGGGGGTGAGGTGGGGGGAGGGTGATAATCTGAAGTTAAATTTGGCTTTTAAACATTCTCTCATGGAGCCTTTCCGATGTAAAGAAAGTCTTAAACCCTACGGAAGGATAGAAAGGAAGATACCAATATGCTACACATTCGCTCAACAAAAACTGGACAAGTTTAGCTAATAGGGTTGCACCAACTGTAATGTCTTCATTGTCATGTCTTCATTGTCATACACACACTTAAGTGGAATGTTAACATTAAGGAAAACGGGGTAAAGGATCCATGGGAACTCTCTGTTGATCTTGCAACACTTCTCAAATCTAAAATGATTTCACAGTAAAAGGTTCTTACAAATGTACTGGACAGGCCAGGTAAGAAACACTCTCCGGCACCCTGTGTAAGGCTGACCGTGTAGGACGGCATCACTGATGGGAAGCAGCTAAGGGGGGGACCTGCAGCCTTGTGCACCAATGAGGCACCCTTGGCGGGACCAGAGTTTCTCTAGTGCAAAACCCAGAGGACAGTATCTTTCAAGCCCAGGCTTCAATGAGAGCCGAACAAAAAGAGAGAATTTCATCTCAATACTTCACACCTGGGACAAAACCACCTACTTAATAGACATAAAAACATCATGGTAACTGGTGAGAGGGGAAGGTGAGTGCGTGTGTATGTGTGTGTTTGAAAGAGAGAACAAGAAAAAATACATCAATGAAATGAAGCTGAAACACACAAGAAAGAATCATTTCCCACTCATCCGAGACCAGGGGAAGAATTCACACATGTGTATAGACAACTTAAATGAACAGATGATGTAAGATACTGTAGTGCTGGTCCTCAACTTTCAACTTTTCCAAAGTTCCAGAACTATTTATTATAAGCAAAGCGTTTCAGAAGGGATGGGATTGTTCAGGCCTACAGAAAACTCTGTAAGAAAGTTCGCAGAATGATTACACCCAGGGTTGAGGAAGCGTTCAAGAACTTGAAGCTCTTAGTCAAGGAAAGTGGCCGTTTAATCTTCAGCTGTAAGACTAGAAGAAAGAAAGGAGTTTTGTCCAATTTAGAAAACCTCTTTTCAGATATGGGGAAGACATTCTGGAGATAACGGATGAGGAGATACCTCGCTGGGTTCCCAAAGAGGGTGACCACATTGTCGTTGGGTGTCATTGCAAGGACCGGAGACTGTTTTTCGTAAGGGTTTGATAGGAACCTGCCTTAAAGCACGGAGGAGGAATAAAAGGTCAATTTAAAGTCTTCTCCAATTCATGGCATGATACCATATACAGCATGAAGCTGCTTTAACATTTCTCTGAAGGGTACTTGCTAGAGAGGAATCAGGCATTGTTATTCTAGGAGCAGAAAGTGCCAGTCATGTCATGAAACTCTGGCATAAAAGATCCCGTGACTGATTCAGTTTCCTAACCTTTCTTCCTATTTCAGACACTTTCTGAAGATGTATGACCATGAACCTGCCATTCAGGAGACAAACTGATCAGGCACTAAGCTCGGATTTCTCTCCCAATCAGACAACTGGGGTAAGTTCATGAGAAGATAAATCATAGCCCCAAACCAGACTGAAAAAATAAATAAATGAAGGCCATTACACCCCCTGACACCTTCAGGAGGAAGAAATATTAACATCTATTGATAGCCTATTTTGCAGAACCCATGCTTAGGGAAGACTTTAGATAAATAATACACTTACTCAAAATTCCTATTTTGAATCTCACCCCACACAGCTTGGTAAAACCACATTCCACCTTTTCCCAGCTTGTTTTCCATTTATATTTTAGCAGAATAACCTGTAAGACATCCAGAGGCCTCCCCACTAATGAAATCAAAATTTGCTAAGGAAAATCCATTTGTTACCTGCCTTGGTATCCACCACAAAAAGAGTTATTTAAGTCTGACACACACTAATTCTCCTCCAACTCTTTGAAGAAACAGTAGGAACGTATCAGAGATGAGCAAGGGTTAGTGAAACGCAGTTGATTTCTGGGTTAAGAGAAGGCTGCAGGATCATTTTGTACGGCAAACACCTGGAGGGGAAAAAGTAGTATTTTGTTTCCACCTCAAGAAATTGCAGACACACATAGAGCAAATCACATCAGTGGAATACTCAATTATCTGAGCATGCTAATTAAACGAACTGTAATCAAGCAGCTTTCAGTCCTCTCTTCACCTGCTGTAATAGTGGTGGTGCACTGCCTTCCTCATTCCTCACAACCAGGAGAACATTAGACAGTCTGCGTGATGCATCCGAGGGAAACAAATAAGCACAGATTTTTGCTGATGGCAGGAATTTCTCATGCTCAGGGCATATGAGCCGACAATATGGAAATGGCAGCACTGCCTGTATATTTTAATTATTCCCCCACACCTACTTTGCAAAAGAGACTTATAGTGCAATTAGGTAACGTGATGCTCAGTTATGGTTCTTTCCTAAAACGGAGCACAGACAGTCACTGAAAGTAGTAAATACGCAGTCATGGCAGGATTAAATATTCATGAAATCAAGAGCGACTGGAAAGCTTAAGGATATCAGAATATTAAAATTCATCATAGCTTTTTCACCGTAAATCTTGGGGGCATTCGAAAGGCACCTGGGTCCAGTCCAGAATGCATTGCCATTCCAGTTTCCGGGTAGACTGCCATTTAAACTACACTATTGATTTTGGTAGATAAACAACCATCTCAATCCTTTGCTCAGTTTCAATATGCAAAACAATTTCGAACATTTGCAAATACCAACTTGTGAAGTCAGCCAGCCTCCAAACACAGAACAGCAACACTCACTGTGCTCCCAACATGTTTCAGAGACGTATTTAACCCACCAGTAGAGAGGTCCAACAGAGACCAGGGACATCTCCCAGGAGGGGCACTTCATGACACACAATTCTTCCCTGGCCAGCAGCGGCGATTATTTTCTCGTACCCTTCCTTCCGTGAGCACAAGGGAGAACGTCTACCAACTGACCCTTCTTTGGTTCCAACATTCTGATTTGTTGAACCAACGTTTCCCCAACATTAGCAGCCAGTTTCAAAATGTATTGACAAGCACATGTGTACACTTCATGCGGATACAACTGAACCACACCAGCTGCCCTAAAAACTGAACTCCGAGTGTGTCTGGGGAAAGAAGGCTGCACTCGGACACAAAGCTGCAACACACGCTCTGATACTATTTCCAAGGCATCACTTTCCATGCCATTTCATCTACTTGACCATTTTCTCAACAGAAGAAGCAACAGCCCCTGGGAATGGCATCTGAAGCATCCTTCATTGGCATCCAGTTACCTGGAGAAACTCCTCTTTCCACAGCAAGTAGTAGAAGCTATCCCCTGGTCTACAATGACACAGCAGGGCTCATCTGCCGCCAGTCCCTTACTTAGTCCCTGCCTCCCAGGTAGGAGCGACCAGGTGAGGAGGAGGACTTGGAGTTTAGAGCTTGTTAATTGGAGATCTCCGTTCTCCAGAGGAGCCAAACTTTGCTCCCATGGTTGTCATGTTTAGGTTGATGTCACCTCCCTCAGGAGTCTCGGAAGCCACTTGGCAGCTCCCGAGGACATGTCTGCCCCTGACCTAGATCATCAAATAAGTCGTGAGCATGCGGCGCGGGAAGCAAAGGTCTCCGCGCTGCTGCGCGGAGCTGCGGGCTCTACCCGGGCACCACACCGCGCAGACGGAGGACTTTTCTCTGCACCCACCGCCGAGGATGGAAACCGGGGCAGACTTCTGCACACGCCTTCCAGTTTGGAAAGTCACTATCGCCCATCGATTCCCTTCAATCTCACGCCTGGCCCGCATCTGCAGCCCCCACCGCCACACACACGAGGCAAGGGGGTGGAGGAAGCGGAAGGTTTAAAGTGACAGCCACTACTAGAGCGCCTGGGTTTTGTTCGAAAGGTGTCACAGCGCCAGCACTGTGGACCTACCTTGCCCTCTCCTTTCTCGCCGTGGGGTCTCGCCTCGGGGTCGTCGCTGTCCTCAGCTCCTGCGCTCTCGCCGGGCAGTTCATCCTGAGCCAGCGGCTGCGGCGGCGGCTGGGGCTGGGGCTGGGGCTGCTGTGGCGGCGCCTGGCAGGCTCCGCCAGCCCCCTGGGAACGGGGGATGGGCTCCGGGCGCGGAGAAACTCCCTCAACATCCATCTCCATCTTCCCATTCACTGGAGGGCAAGACAAAAGCGAAGCGGAGACTTGGCAGCGGCGCCCGGCGGCTCCTCAGCTGCCCGTGGCACGCATGGCTCGCCGGGGAGGGGCCGCCTCCCGCGCGCCCTCCCTCCCGCCACCCTTTCCCCACGCTCCCCGCGGCTCCGCTCGCTCGCCCGCCGGCTCGGGGACTGGCGGCGCCCGGGCGGCAGCGCGGGGAGCGGGCGGCCGCTCGTCCTTGGCGCGGTGGCCTTCAGGCGCCCCGGGCAGTCCCGCTTAGCAGAGCGCGTCCCGGCGGCGGCGCCCGGCAGCGCGCGCCCAGCCCGGGGCGCTCGGGGACTTGCTCCCCAGCCCGGCCTCCCGATCCTCGTCGCTCTCCAGCGTCTCCTGGTCTCCTGGGGACCCTCGGCGCTTCCCCTCCCCGCCAACCCTCTGAACAAAGTTACGGGAGGAACAAACCGGATCGCCTGCCTGTGCCAGGCGAACCCGACAGGAACGGAGAGCGCCAGGTGAGAGTGCCCTCCGCCACCCCGCCGCCGACCCGCGCCCGCCCCTCACCTTTGCCCCCTCCCGGACGCCGAGGGGCCGCGGGGAGGAGGGTCTTCCGACCTGGGCCAGGGGGCGACGGCGAGAACTGGCGGCGGGTTAGCATACGGAGGGCCGGGGGCTGGTGCGCCCACCCCCGCCGGCCGGCGACCCCCACCTCCACGCTGGCCCAGGTCTCCCGCCTCCTGCCTCGGCCGAGCGGGCGCGTCGCCCGGGTCAGCCGCCGGGGTGAGCGCGGGCGGGTCGGAGCTGCGGCTCCTCCGCCGGTGGTGGCCGCGCCGCACGCCCGGCACGGGAATGGGAGTAATGGGGGGGCACGGCCGCAAATTCCGGGCAGGAAATCGACCTACCCTCGCCTCCGGCCCCAACGCGGGCTGGAGCCGGGAAGGGGTGGGGCCGCGCGGAGGGCGCGCGAGGCTGCCGCGCGCCGGAGTTTGGCGTCAAGGTTGGCAGTGGAGGGTCGGCGAGGGAGGCGGAGGGAGAAGCGAGGAGTCGCCGCCGCGCGTGCCGCGCTGTCCCCCGGGTGGGCGCCAGCTGGACGCCGCCGCCCCGGGAGCTCGCCTGCGCCGGGAGGGCGTCCCCGCAGGGCAGGGCTCCCGCAGGTTCCGGAGGTGACCCCAGGCCAAGCGGCGACCTGCGTCTCTAAACACAGATATAGATAGTGGCGACGAGGGGAGACCTGGAAATCCTGAAATCGGGGCTCACCAACGGTCAGGTGATTGGGATGGCTTCTGATTTTAACACCACTTGGCCCTGGGAGTAGCTTACAACTTCACAGGAACTGTTACTGCAACTCTGCACAGCAACCGGGAGGGACCTTGCAGCCGCCACGGAGAAGACGAGCGGGTCATTAAGAACCTGTTCAATATTAAATAAAGCCCATTGTTCTGGCTCTGAGTTCCATAATGCCCCCAAATGGATCAAGAGATAAATGAGCAATTCATGTATATCTTACCAGAGGGTGGCTTTCTTTCCCCAAACATAGAATGTATCACAGATAACACTTGCCTAATGAAATTAGAAAATTGCCTTGTTCATCTCGGGACTGCTTGTCAACTTAAGACAACTTTTACGTATCATGACACACTGCCCCAAAAATGCAGTCGCACGAGAACACATCGGTCAGTCTCATCCTTCGATTCAATATCAAACTTCCGACTCTGCCTGTGAGTCTGAGAGAAATTGTTTGCCACTTTCATCAGTGTAGACAGCCAATCTGGATAATGCAATGTGGATATGCCTTTAGAAAGCAAAAAAAAAAAAAAAAAAAAAAAAAAAGTTTGGGAATGGCATTGCTGTCTCTTTTTCTCCAAAACATTTTAAGAACTCGACTTCGGACTCTGGCTACATTGAGAAGTTGGTGGAAAAATAAGTGAGCCTTTCAAAAAACATTATGACCCATTATGTAGTAATGTACTAGCTAAGAAAATACAGGGCAATGTGCCTTTCAAGTGACCTAATCTCTGTTTCCTCTGTACATTGTAATAAATCAATTCTTAGAGCATTTGTTTTATAATGGTACGTTAGATTATCTGTATAAAGGGCTTAGCAAAGTACCCTACGGTGTAGCAAGCACTCTACAATCACTCCCTGCTACGCTGAAAATAGTAAGATAACACAAATTCACCAGGAGCCCCAGCTGAGGACTTTGATTTAGGAAGAAGAAATTGCCAGTTTAACTAATCGTTTTCTATAAATTATTTTAAAAGATACTTGGTATCTTCAAAGACCAAAGCGCCTTCTGAAGGCAGGAAGAAAGTCAATGCTGTTTTTGTGCAACAAAGTTTTGAATTTGACAGCTTTTTCTTCCATTGAATAAAAATTGCATGTCATTTCCCACAGGAACAGCAGCAGCTGACTGGTGAGTTGTCCTTCATCCATGCTGGTTACTTCCAAAATGTGTTTGTGAACTTCTTTAAGGCTTAAATGAAGATTCAATCAAAATCAAGATACAATACTTCAGCTATATTTGTTCTACATTTAGGCGTGAGCTTGTAAAGATTCCCATTGCTAAATGCAAACATTTTCCTTTCTCTGCCCTTCTATTTCTTGGGGGACACTGACTTTTTTTTTTTTTTTTTTTTTTTTGCAGCCATCATAAGTAAATATGGACTCAGAAAATATATTACATTTCAAAACTGTTGATTGCACCTAATTATGCATGCAAATTGCTGCTTCAAACATACAGACAGCTTGCAACATTTTGAAAATTTTGCCCCAGTAGTCATTTGAGGTATTTGTGTTACTATTTTGCTTTTGCCTTACATGACTTCATTTCCTGATGAGTTTTCAATTAATGACAGGTCTATGAATAATTTTGACCTTTTGATGTCTATTGTGTAGATAGATGATTCAGATGAGCAAATCAGTGCTCTCAAGAAAATTTTATTGCTTATACCAGGCCATTGGATTTTTGGAGTGGTTGACATGAGCATTTACTACAAGGTGTCCTGGGAGAGTCACCTAACTCAAAATATGGTTGGTCAATGGACCCATAGCATCACAATACATATTGTTAGAAATACAGAGTCTGAAGCCTCATCCCAGACTTAATTCATACGGGTTTGCATTTTAACAAGATCTGCAAGTGCTTATCACACTCGAGTTGGAGAATTACTGCTCTACCCCATCCCATAGTTGGCCTTTATATATTAGAATTGTCTTTGGCACTGTTCCTCTAAAATACTACTCAAAAGACTTATTCCAAAAGTGCAACCTTAGAAACTTCTGTGTGTGCGAAGACATTAGAGTCCCTCTCCCCCCTCCCCTCAGGATCTTAGCGTTGCCTGATGAAAACTTACATACATCAAGAATGTATCTGTGTTGGCATCTCTGGTAATGAATAAGAAGCATACAGTTTTCCAAAACCAAAAGCATTAGCCTAAAAAGGAACCAATGCTTTATCTTGAATAAGTCTTATGCAAGCCTGTGGAAGTTGTTCCTGGAAAACTCCATTATTCCTGACCTTCTCCTTAGATTTGGAAACCCACAGTTTCCAATCTGCTAGGATTACTGATATGTTCTGTGACAACGCTAGCAGACATTGCCAAGTTAGTGTCTGCGGAGTGGCAGTCTAATGTACCTTCAGTGATTTCATGTAAGTATGGGCTAAATATATGCCCCAATATATTTCGGAACTAACAACATTACTTTTAAAGGAATTTCTTGAAAGCACATGTACCCAGATGGATCAATTATTACTTTAAAGAACCATCTAGTAGCAGTTCTCACCTTGCAGGTGAATGAAATCACCTGGAGAATGTTGTGGACATGCAGGCTAGGATTTAGCAGTACCAGGTTTGGGCCTGTGTCTCGGCATTTCTAACAAACACACTTCCAGGTAAAGCTGGTGCTTCCGGGCCTCAGATTTCATAGACCTGCTGTGTCCCCATCGATGGTTCTCACATTTTAATCACTTTGGGAGCTTTTTGAAATCTTGAATGGCCACACTTACACCCCAGACTAATTAAATCCAAATCTATGCAGGTGAGATCCAGGCATCATTAGTTTTCAAACCTCCCCAGGTGATAACTTTGTGTAGCGAACACTGGGGAAAAGTGCCGCACATGAGTGATTCTCCAAGTGTGGTCCCCAGACCAGCATCAGGCACTTCACCTGGAAGCCAGGTCTGAATGCTGTTGGGCCTACCGCACACCCACTGAATCTGCCACATCTGCACTCTCAGATCCGCAGGTGGTGCGTACACTCATTTAAAGACCTCGAAGTCCAACTGTAGGGTACCCTCCTGAGATGGGGGGGTGGCACCCAACCAGCAGCAACCTGATCCAAACTCCTGCACCTCTTGGCTCCGTACACACCTACATGCATTCTGAGAGGTTCCACAAACCCCTATGGGTAAAGTTCCCATTGATAAGAAAAGTCAAGAAGCATCCCTAGCTCTATTTTAATACTTCTGTGGTTAGTGGTACTGTCTGATGGCACTTTCCCACAATGATAGAAATCTTCTGTATCTGGGCTCTTTGATAACTACCCACCAGCTACCTGTGGCTTTCGAACACATGAATTCCAGTTAATGTGACAGCAAAACTTTTCGTTTGAATTTTATTTCATTTTAACGGATTTTAATAAGCGGCATATGGTCACTGGTTCTCCTATTGGACAGAGCAGCTCTGGAGTCATGATGCCTTTCTGTTGCTCCACAATTGTTTAAGTGTCCAGGTTGAGCAGAGGTCCCTCCTGCTCAGTTTCTGTAGGGATTAATCTCCAGTGAATTCACCAGGCCTTGCCACTTCGTTTACATAGTAACACTATGCTTATTGTTCGAATGAGAGGAGTTTAACTTGAATTAGATGCCACCAAAAGTTGTCAAAACATTTTTCGTAGCACTCATAACTACATAGCTTTAATTTTACAGTCTTTTCAAACATCAGCACACATCAGGTGTGTTTGGAACCGCCTGGAGAAAATGAGACAAAAACTACAAATGAATTCTGCCTCAGCATCTTACTGATACATAATGGAAGTTGAATAAGTTAAGCGTGTATCTATGTTGAAAATAAATATCAAAACTTGAAGATTGTTCTCAAAATGGAAAATAAGATACAAAACAAAGGAGGGATCAAGGTGTTAAGGTACCGGAAGATAGCAAATAAAATGCGAAATAGAAATGTACTCAACAATTCCTATGAATGTAAATGCATGATCTGTGGAATCAGTGGGATGGGATGGGATGGGAAGAGACGGGAAGAAATGAGAGAAAGAAGAGGGGATCAAACAAAACAAAAATACACATGATTTAAAGGCAGGCAGCAGCCCCATCAAGGACTCTTCCCTTCTCCAGGTTGCGAACATCAACAGCCACCAAGATTACAATAGTGCTGCCTACCAGCTCTGAAGTGTGTTCCATACCTCATCTTCTGCGACACTCCCATACCTCATCCTCTGCGACACCCCCAACAACCCTGTGAGGGCAGAAGGATCAGGACAGACATTATTCTGGGGACATCTTTTTAACGCACACACCTCAGAAGAAAAGTAAGCCAATCCCTGCTTGAGACGGAAGAGGACAGGATTAAAATAGAATCCGCCCTTTTCTTGGATCGCATGTCGTTTCTCAGCTGAATTAAGCCACAGCCTGTATTATCAAAGGAGGCTACCAAGAGGGAAATATTTCAGCGGGGCCTGTGTCTTGCCCTGCTGCTGCTGGCCGAGTACTGTGGAATACAAGATGAGGCCCACAAAGAAACCTGTGCCTAAGGGAAACAGCCTCACTTCTGAGGTTGGTCACTTCATAGCAACTGAAACCAATATGTAGGCTGCCTTTGTTGTCTTCCGGGAAAGAAAACTCCCAGAGACATCAGGCAGGACAATTTCGGGGAGTTAGTTGTGAGCTCAGAGGCCCCTTCCCCAGACTCTCCTTTTCAATGGAAAGTGAGGGCAAGTTTCAAGATCACCCCTATCAATCCGGCTCAGAAAGGGGAGGGGCAGAGCAGCCACTGAAGGAGAAAACGTTGACACCCTTCAGGGATAGCCTAAAAAAGCCGAACCCAGTACCATGTTTATTATACAACCTTGCTGATCTCATGACTAAAGACACAGCTTATGAATTATGCCACAATCCCTAACTGTTGTCCTAGGCAATGTCTGGAGGGTTCCCCCCCCCCTTTTACTTGTTCAAGTATACCCATGTTTCTTAGCTAAAGTTGTAGGTGCAGTGTATGGACGCAGGATTCCCAGGGACTCTGAGCCACCTGAAAATATCCCAGAGTGTTGCAATGCCATGAGCAGCTCCATTGGGCCCCAGCAGTATTGGAAAGTTCTACCTAAATGAGAGGATCCTTTGGCTTCCGAACTCTTGTTACAGAATGCCAGATTTGCTGAGCTGGTTGGAGATGAGACAGGTGCCAATAGATCACCTTTATTACTGACAAAGACTAGTATGTACCTTTAGGCATATGGTCTTCCTATTTTTGAACACCTGGATCAGGGAGACCAATCCACTTGGTCACAGCTGCATGCATGCAGCCAGCTAGTGCCCACTGGGTAAAAGCAAGAGGCTAGGACCCTCAGTTCATTTCCCACGTTTACTAGGCAGGTAAGACACCTATCCTGGGGCAGAGAAAGAGGAGAAAGGTGCCCTAAGCATTATGTTCTTCAAACTCCCTGCACATGGAAGGAAGAATCCCAAGTGAGGGGAAAAGGTGTTAATTCCCCTTCATGAGTTCTGCTTCAGTATCAGCAGATGCCCTGTCCCATGTTCCGGTCCCCCTGGCTGCCTGGTGCCTCCCATGGAGCGGAGAGTTCTGAGAGCCCACCCTGCGCAGCCCCAGCTCCTGTCTCTTGCCTCTGCTTAGTGGTGCTGTGCAGTCAACAGGCCACCGTCAGTTCTACCAGCCACACTCCCCTCAACTGTAGAACTAACAGGGGTCTTAGACAGCGTTGGTCAGTTAACATTCCTTGTACAAAGCCGACAAGAATTAAACTCCTGACCAGTTTCTCCTTAGCATCACGCTCCTATCCAGAAATTTTATGGAGGTGTAAGGCTTGCACCTTACATGAGCCTAATAGTGCCTTTTATCTTACATGAGCCTAATAAATATTGCATTTTCCTAGTCTGGCTTTTTAAACCAGAAGTTATCTTTCATCCTCTCGTGTCGTATATTTTATAAGGCCCACCTAATGCAGTGCCTCGCGTGGTGGGAACTAAATAAATGTTTGAGGGTGAATATTAAAAACCTTTTCTGCAAAGGCTTAGAAATGGCTTTTCATCTCACCCTGGAAAGTAAACCACAACCAGGCTTTTGGGGCCAATTCCCAAAGCACCTTTCTACATGGTGATGTGGAATTACAGGGGGAGAAGGGGAGAAGCAGAAAAAAGGAAGAAATGTTACATGTCCCTGTTTGGTCCTGAAACTTAGTTGATTCTGGATAAATAGGATTTTCTATCTGAGATATGAGAAATTGTAGCTCCGATAACTAGCTGTAGCCTCCCTGGTCTGCTGATTACATTGTTTGGGTTTGCTTTTCTGGAGAAGCAGTTTTGCTAAAAAAAAAAAAAGAGTGTACAGTTTCTCCATCATATCTAGCAGTACAGTAGAGCTTAGTGCCCTGCCGCATTTGTAGACTCAGTTTTAAAAATCGCTAATCCGTGGCTGACTTTATTGGGTTAATCTCCATTTCAACAGCTGTTTCCCTCAATTCAGGGGTCAATTTCTTGTGTCCATTTTCACACACCCTTTTTTTCCTGCTTATATGTATCTGACTTGAAAAGGGGGCTTCTGTGGAAAGTGACAAACTGGAGCAGCTTGATTGCTGTGCATGTGGAATTGACATCAAGGGATTTTGAAAGCATAATTTTTTGGTACCTGGGCAGCTAGTGATCATTGGTCCTGGTGCCCCCCCCCCAAAAAAAAAGAATATATATATATATATATATATATATATATATATGTGTGTGTGTGTGTGTGTGTGTGTGTGTGTGTGTGTCTGACTTGAGGCAAATGGGGAGGGAGAAACATAACTTTTTAATTTGTTTGAAACAGCCCTCAGCCTGTTACATTTTGTGCTCTTAACCAATTAAAGAAGCCAATGACATAGTTAATAAAAAAAAAAAAAAAGGAATAGGCTATTTTGGAAACTAGGTGTTTGCCATGGATTATGATGGTCACATTTGTATCCATTTTGCTAAACTACTGCAAGAAGGTAAATAACCGTAACTTGGCACCAGATATTTTCTGAGTGTCCATTTTCTTTTTCATGAATTGAAGAACCTATCATTCCTTTCAGCTCGCAGACTCTGAGATAACAGTATAGATATTTTCTGACCAGGTAAGTGCACCCTGAAAGGATTCAGTAATGAAGTGAGGGGGAGAAACTGTGGCTTTTTATCATGCACCTTCATTTTCTTCTGCTGCATAGCAAATCTCTCCAGACATGGCCATTGGCCCTCTGGTCATTGTGTCCTTTACCTGTACACTTTGCTTTCCATTTTGGAACCAGAATATAAGCAACATGTACAAAAGCGGTAATAAGGAAGGAACACATTTTGGAGGATTTAAGTGTAAAGATGAGCCATACGGGCAACAATCCACTGAAACAGCAATAAACATAAGAAATGAGCTTACAGGGAAAACCCAAGAGTGTGAGTGATGAGTGCCAAGATTTACCTGGCTAGAAGAGGCCAGAAGAGGTCCGTCCCTAAAGTATCTAGCCAATGTCAATGTTAATTATATTGACACTGGCTCAATACTTTCAGGAGGGACCTCATATTTCTAGAGAAAAGACAAGGACCCCTCTCATGAGGAAATTGAAATTTCAATGGGTGACCCATACCTCCTTAATATAAAATAAATAGTCCTCTCATGTTCTTTAAGAATTTCATACATGCTTAGGAATTAGGACATATGGGAGTACCCACTGTTTATTTCCCTCAGTATGTAGGCTTCCATCTCTGCTCGAATGACACTGTTCTGTCATGTGGCACTAGTCATTGCCCCACTGCTAAAGTCAAGGCCTTTTTTGACTCCTGATCTTAGCTGGCTTTCTGTCCTGTATTTCACTCCAGCCTTTTCAAGAAGCTGCTCAGTTTTGATTTCTTCCTCCTTCTCTGAGTATTCCCTTACCATTATTCTTTAACTCTTCTATTCTTACACATCTCCAAGTTACCTATTCGGGTATACTCTTTATTCAGAAAACTCATAAAACTTCCACTCCCTCATTGCAGGAATATAGTGTTCACTCCCAATCACCAGGAAAAGTAAACACAGTGTCAGCCATTTACATAGAGCATCTCTTCATTATCATAATAATTCTCTGCAGCAGCTACCATGAGGTCATTTTACCCACAAGGAAACTAAAGTTCAGATAGTCTAGGTCACAATGACTAAGGACACAATCCTGGCTCTAATAGAGATTTGAACCCAGTCTTTTGTGACTCAAATTTTACGATCCTTTCATCCACCTATGTACATCTATTACTGATTGCTGTGTAACAAAACACTCCAGAACTCAAAGCCCTAAAACAATAATAGTCATTCATGTTACGTACCTTTGGTGCAGAAAGATCTTAGTGGACATGACATGCCTCCACTCCATGCAGCATCAGCTAGAGAAGCTCAGCTGGGGTTGGGACTCCGCATGGCAAATGCTCACCCACAGGGCTGGCAGGTTTGGCACTGGCTGTTGGCTGGGAGCTCAGGGGCCTCACCAAAGGCTGTTGGGCTTCCTCACAATATGGTGGCTGAACTCCAAGGGCAAAGGACCTAATAAAAGAAGGTAGAAGTTCAAGGCATGGTTATGACTTAAGTCACATGGTGTGATTTCTGCTATACTGTACTGGTTGAGGCAAACACAAAGGCCCTCTCAGATTCAGGGGGAGGTGACATGAATGCCACCTCTTGAGGGGAAATAGCAAGGTCCTAGAGAGCATAAAGAACAGAAGGAAACATTGTTGTGGCCTCCTGTGGAAGAAAGAAGCTGCCATGTCCCAGTTCCTCTATAAATCCCATCTCTAGATAACCTTTAAATCTGAAGCCATTTCCACAATTCTGATGGTCTATTGGAATTTTTCAAAATCCAACTACACAAGCCAAGCCTTCCCTTATTATTCTTCATTATTTACATCATCAGCAACATTCTTCCTACTCCCAACACTTGGTAGCTCACACGTAGATTGACTCCTTCTACTCTAATCACTTCACATCCATCAAGTCTATTAATTCCATTTCACCAAATACTTTATTCACACAAACGAAACATTTAGCATTGAGTACCTACTCCATAACTGGCCCTATATTGGTTATCATTAGTTATTAGTAATGAAGATGCAACAGTATACACTCACACACATGAAAAAATTCATATGTGTGCTGCCTTTGCTCTCAAGTAGTTTACAGGCTTATGAGGAAAGAAAAGACGAATCATCAAGAAGTTATCATTGTTTCAGGTACCATATACCAAGGAAATGCAGGGTGCTGAGGCTGCAAAGAAAAGGAGCACTAACCTAGATTTGGGTGAGTGAAAGGAGACGGAAGTGAAACCTGAGCCAAGTTTAAAGGCGCAGTAAGATTTTTCTTCTCTCTGAGCTCACACATGGCAAACAGAAACCAAACCAAAACGGGATGCAATCCCACTGAGCTCAGGATGACTTCCGGTTGTCTCTGAGCACCAAATGACGCACACAGCTACCCCTCTGTTCAAATACGTCTCTCATACTTTTTTGAATGTACCCACCCACAGAAGGTAAATCTGACATTAACCAGTACTTCTGACCATTTTAATGTTTGAAAGTCACCTATATCATTTTATTAACCCATGTCACCCCAATAAATTCAACAAAAATTTTTAAAAACAAAGAAGGCAGATATAAAAGGACAACTACATAATTACATTAAAATATGGTGCCTAAGCTAGGCAAAGTCCTAAGAACAGAGAGCAGAATGGTTGTTCCCGTAGGCTGAGGAGAAGGCAGAATTGGGAGGGAGCATTCACTGGGTATGGAGTTTCCGTTAGGGAAGATGAGAAAGTCCTGGAAATGAATGGTGATGAGGGTTCTGCAACATTGTGAATACACTTAATGCCAGTGAAATGGTAAGTGTTATGTTATATATGTTTTACCACAATAAAAAGTGTTTTAAAACCAAAATAAAAAGAAAAGAAAGAAAGAAAGAAAAATGTCTATGTAGAATGATTCTGAAAAACTCCTTACAGAAAGTTAGGAGAGCTTTTTTTTTATTAATTTTTAAGATTTTATTCATTATTTTTAGACAGAAGGGCAGGGAGGGAGGAAGAAAGAGAGAGAAACATCAGTGTATGGTTACCTTTCACCTGCCTCCAGCTAAGGACCTGGCTGGAGACCTGGCTTGCAACCTGGTTATGTGCCCTGGCTGGGAATCAAACCAGCGACCTTTGGATTCGCAGGCTGGTGCCAATCCACTAAGCCACACCAGCCAGAGCTGAGAGAGCTTTTTAAAGGCCAGAGAAGGAAGTTTTGTATGCCCTGCGTGCTGGTGTTTCACCAGCTTGCCCTCTGATGTATCCCTCAGGTGTTTGCTGGACTCTTCTGCCCTGTGTCTCCAGAATCTACATTTCTGGGCTCCCTTGTGCACATGCCTCTGACTAGCTGAAGTCCCTGAAAGGCACTGGTGGAAACCAGGAGGGTGCGGGCAGGGCAGAAGCTGGGGTTTTCTTCGCTGTCTCTACCTCAACTGTAACCACCAGTAGCTGCATCTCCTCCTCCTGCCAGATGTGCCCAGTAGTCCTATTGGGCAGCAGCTTTTCCTGGAATTCCCAGTCCCTCTGTGTCCCCTCAGATTCTGGGCGTGGGCAACACCCCTCCTCTTTAGGGACTTCCAATGCAAGGCATGGGGGCAACCTCCTGCTCTTGGTAACCTCTCGTGACCTCTATCACCCCCTGGCTGCCATCCTGCAGTGGCCAATTCTATCACAAGCCCTTCCACCCAAAGTATTAGAGTGGTGTCTGACTTCCTGACTGGATGCTGAAAGATATACTGGATTTTGTTTTTTCCATTCGTCTGCTGATGGACCCATAGCTATTGAGAAAATACTGCTAGGAGCATGGGTATACAGATATCTCTTTGAGTCCCTGATTTCAGTTCTTTGTGGTAAATGCCTAGAAGTGGAATTGCTGGATCACGCAGTAATCGTCTGTTAAATTTTGGGGGAAACCACCCGATTGTTCTCCACTGTGGCTGCACAATTTTACCTTCTCACCAAGTAGCACATATGATTCTAATTTCTCCCCATCTTTGCCAATCCTTGTTATTTTATTTTATATTTTTATATTTTATATTTTGATGGTAACCATTATTTTATATTTTGGTGGCAAATATCACTGACCCAACCTTGTCTTCTAGTCATAAGCAGTGTTTCTAGCATTAAACTGACTATTCTATGTTTCCAGGACCAGTTTATGAGCCTTAACAATGCCCAACATTGGAGGTTTTTCAGCATAAGACAGTTCTTCCAACACTACCTCAGCCACTTCATAACCTTGGACACCTCAGGCCAACTCTTTCTCTGAGCTCAGTTTTCTCATCATTACATTATAGATAATAACCCCTGTCTTGTGCAGATAGGAGAATTAGAATTCCCCTACCTATTTACTTATGTTTCAGATTCTTAGTTTTAAATATTTGATGCTTCATATCTGCTAGCTTGTTTACATAGTTAAAACTTCATATGCTCTTGTTGACACAGTATCAATAAAAGGAACTGAAAATGTGCACGTTGCTTTCCCTGGTGGCTAAGCCTCACGGAGATGATTAATTAAGAGTACAAGTCCCTGATGTCTGACTGTAGGATTGCAAATCCTAAATCCACCTCCAGTAACTGTGTGACTTTGGAAAGTTACCTAAATTATTAAATTTTTCTGAGCCTCTTTTTTACCATCTGTAAAACAGGTTCCTACCCCTTTGGTTTATTGTGGGTATTAAATGATAAAATTACATCAATCACCACATTTATAAATATACATTATGTAGTATTAGACATAATTTTAATTTAAAAGGTTAGTGGATCCACTCTTTTTCCTTTTATCCCTACCTGAGAATACATTTTTATTGATTTTGGAGGGAGGGAGGGAGGGAGAGAGAGAAATATCATTCAGTTGCCTCCCATACATGCCCTGACCAAGAATCAAACCTGCAAACTTTTGATGAATGGGACAATATTCAACCAAATAAGCCATCCAGCCAGGGCAACAGATCCATTTTTAAAAGATCCCTTGAAATATTTTCATCCCATAGAGGGAGTTCTAGTTTGAATATATTAGGACACATTGAAAAAGAATACTTCTCTCTCTATTAGCTGCCATCACCTGCCTTTCCCAAACTTCAGGGTGTATCATAATTTACATCAAGTTAGGTAACCTGTCTTTGTAGGGAGGACCAGCTCTGGGAGCCTGGTCTTCTTTCAGTATGGCCGAATGGTAGAACTCCATGGCACTGAGCTTTCTGTAGTCAGTAGTCTAGATTTTGATGTAAAAAAATCAAACCTGGACCAGCTATCATCTTCCTACAAGGGCATAATGAGCCTGAGTATAATGGGTCTGACTCATTCACTTCTTCCCTAAGAGAAAATATAATATAGTATCTACCTCATTGATTCACCCACTCATATCACCAAACTTTCCTGGGGGACCTGTGCAGAAAACACAGAAATGCAACATGCAGATCCGACCCCCAATGAGATGGGGAGACTGACAATCAGCACAACATGCTGTGGGAACCCAGGGGAAACCTAACTCAGTCTGAGGGACATGGGAGGAGGCAGTAGCTGGGCTGGAAGGATGATGAGAGTTAACAAGGAAGCCTACAAGAGAGGGAGTGTGCTATTCAAGGTGCAGAGAATGACACACACAGAGGATGGGAGGAACGTGGCTCACCGTGGAAACAAGTGTGAGGAGAAATGAGGTGGGTGAAAGCTTGGCTGGATCAGATCAGGAAGGAGTTTAGGGGGTAGACCACACATACTATGGAGGAATGATGGTGCTATTTGAAGTTGGAAATAAGAAGGGTCCAGAGAGTTCTATGACAAATCAGTGGAGAAGAATCATACCAGGAGGCAAGAAAACCAACTAGTTCACTGTAGCCATAACCAAAGCAAGAAATCAGATTTTGAATAAGTCAGTGGCCCCAGAAAGAGAAAGCACTGGATTTTAAATTAGAATGAGAAAGCATGAGCAACAGAACTGGATGAGTCATCAGATGTACCTGTTGCTTCTAAATTAAGAGTTCCCAGAACATTTAGCAAACTGTAAATATCCTCTGACCACATGTGAGAACACCAAGCAAGGTTTCAAAAAATGGCCAAAGTAAGAGAAAAAATCTACATGCGATTTCAACCAAAGCTGACCTATTTTCTTATCCACTGGGCTAACAGAGGCCAAGAAAGTCTGTGAAATTCTTGTTGAGGAGAAAAAGAGAAGAAACTCATGCCTTCAACACACTACAAATGTTTGCTTCAGTACCTGCAGTGCTCCTCCTTCTGGAGGTCTTTTGTCATGAAATTAAATACATGTATGTACTTTCCTGCATTAAATATCAAACATCCAAAGAAAATATTGTGCATTGTCTTTAAGCAACTCTTCACTTAACCATGTCCAAGCAATAAGAATCTGTTGGTTCTGTTTTTAAGGGTATCGAAATAAATTGTTTGTGAAGAACCCCCAACCCACAGAGATCCCTCAGTGCCATAGATGAAATGAACCTTTCCAGACAGCTTGTGCTAGGGGAGAGAAGGCTAGCTAATGTCTGAAAGACAAGAGCCTCGATGCCTCACCTCCAAAGGTATTTATTAGGTAACAAGGGTGGGTAGTGAATGTACATTTTGTTGTGAAGGAAGAACTTTTTATAAAACAGGAGTTACTATGTTTCTACAACAATGGAAGGACCACAGTGGTCTTGCCCCAGGACATAGACAAGGAGGAACCACGGACTCCAGGTGGCTCATTAATAAGGAGGGTAAGGAAGGTTTAACATCTGCTGTGATTACAAAATAAGTCAAGAAAGTTTGCTGACTTATTTTGGGGTCCTCTGATCATAGCATGGGGGCTTGTGCGCACCCAGCCTTCCTAGTTTTCCAGTCAGGTCTTACAGACTTAGCCTGGCCCATGAGGGGCTCCATATCCCACTCCCTTTCCAGGAGGACCCCAATAAACATTCCATAAATTCCTTCCACTTCAGCTTTTAAAACCCTTCCAATAGTGAGAACTTATTACTGTAACTCTCTTATATGGCCAGGTAAGTCTCTTTCCTCTCATAGTAACTAGAATGCATTGAAGGACAGTTGTTGTACCAAAGGCATAGGTTTGCATTTGACTAGATCTTTTGAATGAAACTGACTTCTCCCTCAGAGAGCAGTGCAAGGTGAGCTACACAAAATAGAATTGCTGAAAATGACACTTCCCAGGTTGCATAGCTAATCATTCGCCATTTATGAATAAACAAACTAGGTTTGCATGAGAGTGATAGCAATTTCAGAACTAAGCTTACCTTCAACATTTCCTTGGCTCAAAGTTTTTGTATATATATTAAGAACAAGGCAACCACTTTGGAGCCTGCAACTGAAAGATACTCACAATTATGGGACATTCTTGTCATGTTTTGTAGTAATTTCCCATGCCTCACAAAGTCTTAGGAAACTGGGTGGCTGGCTTTTTCAATGGCCCAGGACTGGCTACACATTGAGAAAATGTTGGCAGGCTGGGCCACGGGTATTAGACTGGAATCTGGAGTTGGACCCCAATGAAACCAAAAGGAGATCAGGAGCAATAGGAAGGGTCAGTTTGAGCATGCAGCCACAAAGGAAGTATAAATATTTGTCTCAGTAAAGATGTTTGGGCTGTAAGGAACAAAAATCCAGCTGAAGCTGTTTTAACAACCAAGGGATGTGTTGGTCTGTGGAAACAAAATGTCTAGAAATAATATCCTTTCTGGCATAGACTGAATTGAGTTTTGACTTTGTTTCATAGCTATTCTCTTAGATCTATCTTGCTCTGTTGTATTTTCTTCATCCTCAGTCTGGCTCCACACTTACTAGACTAAATTATGCCACATACCCTCCCATGAACTAAGCACCATGGTCAACAAAATTTCATGATCCATTTGATATAAACCAATCCTGTCCTGTCCCTGGATCTGGGAGGGGATTGGGGGTGGGGGCGGTTAATCCCACCAAACCACATGCCTGTCCCAACAGAAAAGGAGTAGGGGAAGTGCTGGAGAGGCAACAGTGCCCAGGGCAGTGCCCGCTGAGTCATTGGTGAGTAAGAGCAGGAAGGTGGAGGCAGAGAAGAGGGAAGCAAACACACTTGAAAGTAAAGTAGTCCCTGCACCAGCATCAGACTCAACTCATTAGGCACAAGAGAATCGTGGAGCAAAGCTAGCCTCGGAGGGTAGCTAGATTGTATTCTTCCTGCTATAGTGGGTACCTAAGAATAGCTCAGGGAGGACCGCAGCCAAGACCTGTATTCATGACAGTCCCTTTCTGATTTTAATTATTAAGAAAAGAACAATGATGGGTATAATGCCAGGTAGCTCATGGCAGTAAATCACCACTTTAGAGTAAGAAAATAAGAAAAGGAGGCATTCACTCTTTCAAGCAACCAATAGGCTATTTAGTAAATGGCTGTTCTTAAGGACAAAGTAGAACTCTGAAAAACTCAGCATTTCATTAAATAAAACAGCTTGTTTCCAGAAAGCTGCACTATGTACAGTGACAGGATGTTCTAGGACTGACTGATTCCTTTGATAGGAACAAGAAGTTTACAAGCCAGCATTGAATAGGGAATGGGGGAGGGTCACAGCCTCCGGGAAGCTGAATTTTACATTTTACCAAGATTTGAGGATAAATACCCCTTGTTGTGTTTTGTTTATATCCAGAAAGTCTGTTGGAGAATAAAACGGTAGATTTACCTCACCCATACTTGGTGACTGGTAGGTACTGAATAAATGCTCATCAAATTAAAGTGTTTATTGAGCAGCTAGTAAGGACTGAGCCGGGCACGGATGGCAGTTTAGTGGAATTATCCAACCCGGGTACTCACCATTCCCGCACACATGGATGGCTTCTGCTCACCAGCATCTGAGAGTCTGCTTGAGGGAGACAGTTCACATTGGGGGTGAGCGGGGCAGAGGCTGGAGGCGCTGGGCAGTTACTGTCTCTGGGAGGAGCTCCCAATATTGCCTCTCAGGTGGAACAACGCCGGGGCGCTGCTGCTCTCTGCTGTCTGTCTCTCAGGGGGTGTGAGTAGGACTGCACCCCCATAGCACTAACCTGCTCATTAATGTACACTGCATTCACTTACTTCCCTCCCTTTTCTCGCTTTTCCTCCTTTCTTTTTTTTTTTTTTTTTAAATCCTCCCCTGAGGACATTTTTTTCATTGCTTTCTAGAGAGAGAGAGAAAACATTGATATGAGATAGAAACACTGATGACACATCAAACATGGATCGGTTGCCTCCCACACACACCCTACTGGGAATCAAACCTGCAACATTTCGGTGATGGGACAACGTTCCAAACAACGAAGCCACATTGGCCAGGGCCATTGTCTCACTTTTCTGTTCTTCTGCTAAAGCTTCCTCTGATCGCCTCCTAAATAAACCCTTTTTGCTACAGCCTCATCTCATGATCAGCTTCTGGAGGAACACAGACTAGGGCAGTAGCCCTCCTAGTCTCCATTCTCCCTGTTCTCCTTGCTACCAGAACCCGACCCTTTGGGGAGAGGCAGCAAGCTGGCCCCGGGACGTGGATTATTACTGGGATATACCAAACATGACAATCCCATTTTCAGCTTTCTCGGTCCATCGTGCAGTGCAACATGATGGCATGATCACTTCAGCCAACACGGTATGAGCAAAAAGCTGATGGAAATTTTCCGGAGCAGCTGTTGTTTTCCTGATAACGAGTTACTGATGCTACTGCCGTCTTCCTGCCTTGAATGTGATCTTGATGCCCTTTGACATTTGCCGTAGCAAAAAGATCCAGAGGAAAGGTTTTGCCGGCCTCATATCATTCACCCACTGAATCAGCAAGAGCAATGCTCCATCTCTAAGGCTTCTTTGATAGAAAATAGAGTCCTTTTCGTTTAAGTCAACTTCTTCCAATTTCCTGAAGTCAAAAACAATTCTAACTAATATAAATACTTAGCACTATGTTAAGGGATAAAAGAGATCAAGACGGAACAACCCAAGACTGTTTCACTGGAGAGGGAAGCTAAATTGTAAGATAACTAGGACCATTTTTTATTAACTTTGAGGTAGGGGTATTATGTAATAATTTGTGAAAGCACAGGTTGAACAGCTAGTCAGCCTAGATTGATTGAAGATTTTATTATTTTTCAAAGAGAGGGAGAGAGGGAGAGAAACATCAATGTATGATTGCCTTTCAGCTACGGCTCTGGCTGGAGACCTGGTTTGCAACCTGGTTATGTGCCCTGGCTGGGAATCAAATCAGCGACCTTTGGGTTTGCAAGCCAGCACCTTATCCACTGTGCCACCAGCCACGGCTCGGCCTAGATTGAAATAATGTGGAATATTGGAGGTGAAAGCATCCTCTGGGTCCTTCCAATCTCAAGTTTCTATCACTCCCTTATGGGAGGAAAGGAAAAAGTC
Organism: Noctilio leporinus; assembly: GCA_004026585.1. Classification (NCBI taxonomy): domain Eukaryota; kingdom Metazoa; phylum Chordata; class Mammalia; order Chiroptera; family Noctilionidae; genus Noctilio; species Noctilio leporinus. The sequence goes on from PVIW01000604.1 coordinate 98,696, forward strand.
TTAGTAATACTCCAGAAAAGGTTCAGGAAAGAAAGAGAAGACATAAATGCACCTTGAAAGGTGGATACATGTGAATAAGGTGCAATAAAGAGTATTACAATTGAGCAAGGGGGTGGAAATATATACTGCAGAAATATTGCTTCCAACTCAGGAGCCTCATAGCTGAAAGCCCTCAATTTGAACCCCCACCACTCACACACGCACACATGCGCACACGCACACACACACACACACACCAACGCAGGGGGAAATGCAGCACAGATGATGAATTTCAGTGTAGATGTAGATGTGGACACATTCGCCGTTTCAGAAGAACATGTTTCAGCTGAAATATCTGCTATGACTGCATCCAGGTGACGTTGCTTTTAAGGCCTCTTTGGAATCTCAACATCAGCTCAATGGATAATGACAAAAGTGCTAACTTCAGTTACACACTCTCTGAAGATGAGACTGGGATGTCATCAGGTGTGTTATTCAATGCCAAGTTGAAAAGAAAGGGGAAGAGACTGATGTGGTAAAGTTCAGTGATACTGGCCCCCTGAGACAAGCCGGTTGTCACTGCATTTATAGCATCTGTAATTCATTAGCCATTCCTTAGCAGAACCCTGTGAACTAGATTTATTTTTTTGTTCTGTTTTGTTTTGTTTTAATCCTCACCCAATGACATGTTCATTGATTTCTTGAGGGAGAGAGGAAGGGGGAGAGAGAGAGAAAGAGAAACGACGGGAGAGAGAAACATCAAAGGGTTCCCTTCCATCCACAGCCTGACTGGGGATTGAACATGCAGCCTAGCTATGTGCCCTGACTGGGATTTGAACCCACCAGCTTTTTTGGTGTACATGACAATGCTCCAATCAACTGAGCCACCCAGCCAGGACATAAACATTTTTTTTTTCCTAAATGAAGCAACAGAAGGAAGAACAATGGATAGGCTCAACATAAGTAAAATATTGTTTGTGGTGGTAAGATAAACATTTTACCATGAATCTGAAAGCTAGAGTCCCATGGAGAGAATATATGGTCCCTGTTAATTCTAACCAGGATCACTGATTGTGTAGTACAATGATAATATGAAGTACTGATACTTAAATTTTACAAAGTATTTTCACAGTTGCTACCTCATTCAAACTTCATAAAAAACCAAGATGTGGGTAAATCAGAAATTAAATCCCTGTTTTACAGAAGAGGAAACTGAGGCTCAGAGAGGTTCAGCAATCAAGTTGCTGAACTAGTTGCCTAGCTGTTAAGGGACTAGAATTCAAGCTCCAAATGAAAAATGGGAATTCTGTGTTACTTCACTCAACTGTCTAGTTCGCAGCTACATGTAATCAATTTGATGGCCAACTCTGGTCAGTCTTGGAGTGTCCAAGATACAGGCCAACAAAAAGAAATGTAATTTGTTGGAATATCCATAGATAAAATAATTGATTCCCTTACTTAGTGAACAATCATTTATTAAATGCTGCCCCTGCACCAGGAAACATGCTATGTCCTGTGGCTCTTTGCAGAAGAAAATGTCCTTGCCCTCAAGGACTTTCCAATTCTTTCCAAAGGCCCAAAGCATGTTTGAGTTACTCTCCTCACACCTACGGGAGAATGCTTTTCCCAGAACATGCTCTCAGCTGGCTCTGCAACCGAAAGCAGGTCTGGCTGCCTGCTGCTACAAAAGCCAATACTGGAGAGGCAGGTGCTGATGCAAAGGAAAGTGGTTTGCTTTCTGATACCAGCCACCTAAAAGATGAGGGGACTCCTGTCTCAAAGCCCTTCTGGAAAGAGGCGGGGATCATGTTACAAAGCCCATCTCCACCTCTCGGTGGAGGCAGAAGTTTTTACAAGGAGGGAGGGGAACCAAACAAAGAGACCATGGGAGGGGACTGAAAGTTCTCTACGTGCAGAAGAGCACAGTCCATTCTGATAAGGCCAGTGACGATCAGCTGTGTGTGGTCCTGGTTTAGTCACCCTGGCTCCATGGTTGAAGGTCAGTAAATCTCCTGGAGCTCAGGCACCTGAAGGTCAGAGTCTGTATCTATTGAAGCTAGTTCCTAGAATTTGTAAATTATTTACTTATGTATCCATTTATTTTCAACTTAACTGTATTTTTTCCATTACCATTCAGTCTCCTAACCCCGTCCCCCCAGCAATCATCATACTGTTGTCCACATCAGAGTCCTTTTCCTTTTTGCTCAATCCCTCTCCCTACTCCACACCCCACTAGCTGGGAGTCTGCCCCCCTCTCCTTGTTAGTTCAGCTTGAGATAGCAAGAAAGGGAGAGAGGGGGAGACATCCATGTGTGAGAGACACATCAGTCGCTTGCCTCCCGCAAGCCCCCCACCAAGGACTCAGCCCACAATCCCAGGCATGTGCCTGGACCAGGAATAGAACTGGTGACAGTTCCATTCTCAGGCTGATGCTCAGTCTATGAGCCGCACCATCCGGGGCCCTAGGATTCTTATACAAACCTGCTCTTCATCTACAAGCTATGTGTTAGCCAGAATCAGCACTTACAGAAACAATGTCAAAAGAATGGTGGGGTGGCTTACAATTTCCCACCGTTACAATTTCCACTGCTACAGCTCTGGTGTTGAGGAAAAGGCTTGTTATGGTTTCCTGACCAAATCATCAAAACGAAGGTGGTCTACAGAAATGAACAAAAGAGAATGGTGACAGGGGTCCAGGGACCCAGAGAAAAGGGTGCATATCAGATACTCTATAACCCCTAGCCCATGGCACCTGTGGGTCTGTTTCTCACAACTACTGATGACCTATGTCCCTGCAGTTTAAATTTAGTTAGAATCAGTCCTGGCTGGTGGCTCAGTGGATAGGTGCCAGCCTGCGAACCCAAAAGTTGCTGGTTCGATTCCCAGTCAGGGCACATAACCAGGTTGCAAGCCAGGTCTCCAGCCAGGTCTGTAGCTGGAGGCAGGTGAAAGGCAACCATACACTGATGTTTCTCTCCCTCTCTGCCTCCCTCCTTGCCCTTCCCTATAAAATAATGAATAAAAATAAATAAATAATTAACATACAAATGAATAAATTTAGTTAGAATCTTTTTAGCGAACAACTAAAAATTTAACCGAAACACAGAAGGCCACACATTGATATAAGTAGATGTTTATTTTCATAGAAAAAAAAAAGGATATTAAAATACTTCTGACCAGTCTCTTTCACTCTTGCTCTGTCTTGGTGCCTTGAAATTCCATCCCATTTCACCAAAGAGAATTCCATGTGATTCTCCAAGTCTGATGGGTCTCATGCTGGTGGCCATGATAGAGCAGCGACACACGCAGCAGGCACGGTGGAACAGCCATCTCATTATATAGACCAGGAAGTGGCCAATGGGCTGCTCCGGCATCCACACATTGGAAACCCTGATGCACGGAGGGGCCCAGGAAGGTGGGAAAGAAGAGCAGAAGACACGTGTGATCAAGCAGAGATGTTTATCAACCTTTGTCAAAGCCGGGGCCTCTCTTCTCCACCCATCGACGCATGTAGGCTAGGTGAGGGCGAGGGAGCTGGGTGAAAGTGCTGTGGACTTGGAACTCTTTCCCTTGCAGAAGCCTGATTCCTATACATGTTTCATTGACCTGGAAATACTAGAGGTCTCCAGCAATAAGATCCTCCTCCAATTTGAGTCTATGCACAGTGCCAGCTCCGTTTCTCACTTGGGCGTCTTACAGTAATGCACATTTGGCGCAACTGGCTACATCATTTTCATCTTCTTACCAATCATGGCAACCTCATCCATCTTCTGGCCATTACATTAATCCCGAAAATGACCCAGATAATCTGATTGGCTGCAGTGCAGCCCCGTCACAATTTACATCAGACCATCTGGTGACACTGTCTCCTGCAAGGGTAGCCTGGAAGGACCACCTGCTTCAATGCTCCCTACGTCCTGCTGCAGAGGGCAAGGTTCAGGCTGACCACACACAAGCAAGTCATTCTCCTGCCTTTGCCGGAACCAAAGAAATCCTGAAATCCACTGTAATTTAGCTGCTCATATCCCACAGAGAGCCTGCTTTGCATTCTCAGAGAACACGACGTAATATGCAGAATGCAAATTAAACTTTATGGGTGCCATAACCTTGGCCATTTATTGCAGTGGATTCGGTAATTGCCTGATGCTGCTAATAAAGGCAAGACTACTTGGGCATGATTTTTTTTTTCAACTGTTGCAGATAGAGCTGCCATGTTGATTAAGCAATCCTAGTGTTTCTTTGCACTATTTCTTAGGCTAATGTATTAGTTAAGGTCCTTCTGCATTCAAGCAACCAGAGCAGTCTCGGCTGGAGATGGACAGTAAAATTGGAGATAAAATATATTAGTATGCTCCAATTCAAGTAGTACTTGAGAAATAAGTCGAGTTCGCATTGCGAAAGAAAATAGGTTTGTGCTAAAATCCAAGAAGAGTAAGGGGGCAAAAGGGGTCACTTTAAGAGCAACTGGTGGCTAACATGTATACTAGAAGGTAAAAATTGGTTCTTTGAATGATTTGAACCATCAAGTCACCTACGATTTGCACTAACTTGGAAGAAAATCAGCCAGCATTAAGATTATCACCGATGAAAAACAGGGCTACTGTTGACTTATGTGACAGCTGTGTGCTAGTTAGAAAAAGATCCCCATTTTTCTGGGCAAGTCAAGTTGGTCCTGACTAGGTGTATTCCATTGGGATCTTCTGCTGGGAGAAAGCCACCACTGAAGAAAATGTCCCAGGGCAGCAAACTACCCCTCTATATTAACACATGGCAATACAGGGGGTGCAATGTGCTGGGGTATGGGCTCCCTGAAGGAAGATAACAGGAAGAAACCTGGATGGAGTTCAAGGGAGAATAAGGATTTGAACAACTGAACTCCAAGCATGTGCTTAGGGACCTCCTGAATTACAGGAGGCCTGTTCTCCTGTGTCCCAGGTGACTTCCAGTATAAATATATCAGAATTGGGTTCATTGCCTTTTACCTTCTCTACCCAGTGTCATGGCTGTGAAAACTGGGTCTGAAACCAGGAGAGCCTGCTCCTTTGACCATGCTTCGGGCTGAGCTGGGGATGTAGCAATCTCAGATGGGCTTCCTGCTGGCTCCTTGGGAGGTAGGAGAAAGAAGTGAATGTACGGAACCGGTAGTGGGTACGTAATGACTTTTCACTTAAAAAACATAAATAAAATATGCTCTAAGGAGTAATATTTCAACAAAGACATGTTAACCAATTTGCTAAACACACAGTTTCTGTCTATAAAATATCATCTCTACAGATTGCAATTGGGCATGGCGTGTATTGTAGATAAAGCCAAAGTGTTCTGCTTACACTCCCATGTGAAGGGACAATAAAGACGTGTCCTCAGCGACAGTTTTCCAATCTGCTACGCGCCTGCACGGTTCCCGTGTTTTGAAACACTCACCTGTTCAGTCTTTATTTGGCTCCGCGTGTGTTTTTCTGTTCCATCGGATTATTCTTAAGCTTAGTCTGACTTCCCCATAACCATGAATTTGCACCAAGTTGAAAGCTGAGTGAAAATCAAGATGGAAAAAGCAGAACGCCTGTCCCAGAAATAATTTCCTCAGACTGCTGCTCCACTAGGATGGTTGGGGAAAGGCGCTGAGGCCCTAGTTCGGAGTGTGGATGGTCCCAAAGGTACCGGGAAAGCCCATAGGCGGCTGAGGAAGGAGTCGTCCTGGCCGGGACCCTTCCAGCAACACGCAGCCAACTCTCAGCCATGCACGCGGGTCAGCTGGGCAAGTGGCTGCCATGCATAAATCCCAGCAAGCGCTTGTGAAGCGGATGCGGGCAGCGCACACAGGTCCCGTGCCCACCCCCTCACATCTGTCAGTGTAGTCAGTCATTGCCAAGGCTGCAGATACCAAAAGAAACCTAGACAGGCTCAAGCGTGGAAACTGGATTGCCCACCGCGGTAATGTAGGCAGAGTTGAAGACCACAGGTTCAGAGCCAAACTGAATTCAAAACCTTCCTCTGCTGCTAAAATGAGCAAGTCACAGAACCTCCTGGTGGGTCAGTGTCCTTATCTGGGAAACACCTGTCTCGCTGAGCGGTGTCTTATGGCAAGCTTGCACACCTGGCACAGTGGCGGGCATCCAGTAAGTGTTTAATAAACGTGAGCTGTTATTATTCCTGTAGAGGAAAGGGGAATGTCAAAGCCAGTACACAGTGAGTTTGGGTTTCAAACTCTGAGTAATTAAGACGTTCAACTTGCCATCTGTATCAATCACAAACCTCCCTTGGCTTGAAAAACTGCTTTAACAAACACATAAATCTTTTCTTGACTCTGCACCACCAGCTCCCTGTGGTTGAATTAAACCAGGATGTGTGTCACAGAAGCAGATGTTGTCCGTGCGTTCCACATCAGCTTGGGCCACTCCGGTGTACATGGCAGGCCAGAAGCCTGGGGAATTACCATCCACCAGAGGCCGACCTTAACCCACGGCCAGTGGGCACTGACAGACACCTACCCTAGCTTCCTCACGCCCTGGGTGCGAAAGGTCTGAGGTGTGTGCCCTGTACTGGCTCCCAAAGACCCTCAGCCCCACTGGGCTCCCGCTGGCCGCTGGCTGATCACACAGCGGAAGTGAAGCCCAACCATTCCCTCTCTCACTTCCCACCTCTCTGCTGCGTTGTCTGGCACCACCTCCAAACAGGTCACTTAAGCCCTAATCTTGTCTGATTCTGGGAAAAGCCACTGGTGTGGCTCAGTGGATTGAACCCTAGGGTCACTGGTTTAACCCCCAGCCAGGACACATAACCAGGTTGCAAGCCGGGTCTCCAGCCAAGTCCCCAGCTGGAGGCAGGTGAAAGGCAACCATACATTGATGTTTTGCTCCCTTTCTTCCTCCTTCCCTTCCCCTCTCTCTATAAAGAATGAACAAAAAAGTCTTTTTCAAAAATAAAGAAACACATTTTTCTCCAATAAGAATACTACGAACAAATTGAAGAAATTCCAACTTACTCCACTTTGTGAAATTTGTTTTGGGCTTTAGATGTTTAATGACTTTAGGAGAATTATTTTTTTACCTCTTTTGGAAACCTTTGGCTCACAAATGCTGTCAAACAGTGACCATTTTCTATTCTTTATTTCAATCTCATTTGAGACAGGAGAATGGCTTTGACCTTCTTTAGGGTGACTTGAACTCTGTGGGCTCCAAACTAACTTTAGCTCCTGCACTCCAAGATCCATTTAGTGCCAACAAAACATGACTTTCTAGTTCAAATCAAAGCTTATAAAAAAGCTTCTAAAAATGTTCATAAAAGATGTTGGTGGTTTGCAATAGCTCAGAGATACATAAGTGACTCAGGAATACAAAAGTTAAGTTTCCCTTGAAATACCGAACTTCCAAAGGAAAGAAGCCCCTGGAAGAAAACATTTATGATAATTTACTACTTTGTTTTTTGTTGTTTGTTTTATTTAAAACATTTGAAAGATTGTTGAGATTTTCCTCTTTGAAAATATCACCCCTGAATTCTCTTAAAATTAATGTTAATAGGTAATTATTTCTCTAAGGATTAAATATTTTATGTTCATGCTACTCAGAGAACCAAAATTTTGAGGTTCTCTCAATCTGAAAAAAGTTGCTTTAGTGACCTTAAATTAAATATCTTTAAGAATTGTGCAACTGCCCTGGCTGGTGGCACAGTGGATAAGGCGCTGGCCTGTGAACCCAAAGGTTGCTGGTTCAATTCCCAGCCAGAGCACATAACCAGGTTGCAAGCCAGGTCTCTCTCCAGCCAGATCCATAGCTGGAGGCAGGAGAAGAGCAACCATGCATTGATGTCTCTCTCCCTCTCTGCTTCTCTCTCTAAAAATGATAAATAAAATCATAAAAAAAAGAAAAATATGACATAAACAACTTTAAAAAATAAAGAATTGTGCAACTTAACATGAACAGACTTCAGCATATGTTCATATTTATGCCAAATTTTGTAAGGTCATCAGCATTACAGTTCTTTAAAAATAATTTGTAAGAAAGGTTTAAATTTATTTACATTTTGCAAATTCATTTGCTTTCTTCCCATCAAAGTTAAATTTTCTATGGTAAATTATCATATCCAAGAGACTTTATATTTCAGATACTTCCTATTAATTAAATATGCACCAAAAAAAGATTTTAAAAAAATTCATAGTCTATGCATAACTTGATCGATTTAAAAAAATTCTGTACTGTAGATATTTAAAAGACTCATTGTTTTCCTAACCTATGCTACACAGTAAAGGCATTTAGAACTGAAAAATTAATTATAAATGATACTATACATGCTTAGTTCTCAAATATTTCAAATTAACATGCTTTGGATAAAATGTAGAGTAGGAGGTTTCCAGGTAAACAATTTATTATTTCTAACACATGCCTTCATGTAAAAGGCCTCTTACTTTCATTTAAAAAAATACACATAGTAATTACTTTTTTAGTACTAATCTGTTTTTTTCTTCTTTTTTAATAAGAACTTTTCTCCTTTCCCATAAGCAAATTCTAGTCTTTAAATAATTGTTCTTTCTCCTTCCTGGTATATCTCAGTAGTGATCTCCTCACGCTCTTCCCTTACACACACATACACACCACACACACACATTGGGCTTTTTCTGTCTTCACATCTCAACTTCTGTGTTTCTCTCTGGATTTTGCTCCTGGATTCAATCTAGCTACCCTGCTCCCCATCCCCCTGTTTCCCTCTTCAGAATTAAAGCATAAATAAAACAACTCATTAATTTGCCAAGATTATGTTTATAAAAGCAAACAAGCAAGAAAGAAAATCAGGCAGCCTTATAAAGAGAACACCAGCTGCTGCCATCGGAGAACTAAGCAGGAGCCCTTATATACATGGTAGTTTAAAATGTTAAATGTGAGCTCCAGTTCTGTGTCGTGCCTCTCCGAAGGGTTTTTTACTTATTAAAGTAAGGATAAGCTTGTTTAGCTGAGGTAAGATACAAGATTTTAAAAAATCAGATGTCCTCTCCCTTGCTGGTGGCACAGTGGATAAGGCATCGGCCTGAGAACCCAAATGTTGCTGGTTGGATTACCAGCCAGGGCACATAACCAGGTTGCAAGCCAGGTCTCCAGCCAGCTCTGTAGCTGGAGGCAGGTAAAAGGCAACCATGCATTGATATCTCTCTCCCTCTCTGCCTCTCTCCCTTCTCCTCTCTCTAAAAAAAATTTTAGACTTAAATAAATAAATAATTCGGATAGCTATCAAATGCAAACAAAATTTCATTTATTTCTGACATGTGTTTCATTCAGCAGGAGAGGGAAAAGAGGTGAAATTCCCAGCACAGCATGGCAGGACAGTTTAGAAACAGAATTTTATTTGTTTTTCTTTTGGGAGAGCTAATTACTCATCGATTTGAGACCTTATGTCTTGATAAACATATATTGATTGTGCCTATTTCCTGCAATGTCAGAAGCATTCAAACATATCTGTTAGTACAAAAGCTACATAATTTATTGGTGGGCATTAATGGCTTTACTGAGGTTAGAAGGCGTTAGGTGGCAAAAGTCATGAAAGGAAGATTGCAATCAGTGTAGTTTTTAATTCTTCATGTTGGCTGCAAATATCAGCCTATTCTGACTCACTGGTCATGTTCAAAGACTCATTTACATAAAGGTATGTTTAAAATAAACCAGTATCTGGTGCCTTGTTCGAATTCAGCAAACAAGGGAAAGAGGGATCCTAGTCACCAAGTGAGATTTCAATGTAAAGTTGTAAGAAGCTCAGTGAACCAACTAGTGAAATCTGGCACACAGAGAGAACTCAGCCTTAGCCACACTTTCCTAGTCTTCATGATCGTTGCACTTGCTGTTCACTCCTTCTGCCTGGCATGCTCTTTCCCATATACGTGGACAGCTCTCCGCTGAAATGTCTTACCAGAGAATGACTTCATGACAACCTGTACAAATACATAAAATAGCACCTCTCATTTTTGTTGTATTTCTCTTCTTAGTTTCATATCTTCATTGACCTTGTATATATAATTACTATATATCTTATCCATTACTATTGACTTGCTCCCTTTTCTTTATCTCCTAGAAAAGTATCTGGTGGGCAATTAAATATTTGTTGACTAGAGCAGAAGGTAGTAGTGAAGCATCAACATCATTTACTTTGACTAATACCATCTCCATAGTATGCAAGGCACTGTGAGAAATGAAAGATATGGTTCTTTTCTTCAAGATGCTTATAATCTATTTGATAAGAGAAGTCTGTCACACATTATATTAGCTATCTAATGCTGTGTAACAGATTACCCCAAAACATTACGAGCTTAAAATGATAAACATTTATTATCACACACAGTCCAGGAGTCTAAGAGTGGCTTATATGGGTGGTCTGGCTCAGTGTATCTCATGACCCTGACCTAGGCTGTGGTGACCTTTTAAGGCTTGAATGGTGCTGGAGGACCACCCACACAGCTGTCAGTAGGAGCTGGTTGTTGGCAGGAGGCTTCAGTTTCTCTCCTCAGGGTTGTTTGAGCATCCCCAGGACATGCAGCTGAATTCTTCCAGTTGAGTGGTGCAAAGAGAGCAAAGTGGGAGCCGCAATGCCTTTTGTAACATAGCTTTGGAAGTCACACTCCCTCATGTTTGCAGCGCCTTAGTGGTTACACAGATGAGCCCTATTTGATGTGCAAAGGGACCAAACAAAATTGTGATTACCAGAAGGTGAGAGTAATCTGGGACTAGCTACCACAGACATGAGAAGGTGACAAAGCATACATGTCCATGTGTAATTTAGTGATAAGCTATGAAAACAGTCAAGGTTTAATTGGTTTGAGAACTTGCACTCATATAATCAGAAAGGCTAAGTTAGGTGACAAATTTAATTCTTATTTGGGCAAGGGTGTTTGATATATATATATGTGTGTGTGTGTGTGTGTGCTTTAATATTTTATTTATTATGTTTAGAGAAAGAGGAAGGGAGAGAGGCAGAGAGGAAGAGAGACATCAATGTGTGGTTGCCTTTCTTTCACCTTCCTCCAGCTACAGACCTGGCTGGAGGCTTGGCTTGCAGCCTGGTTATGTGCCTTGGCTGGGAATCAAACCAGTGACATTTGGGTTCTCAGGCCAATGCCTTATCCACTGTGCCACCAGCCAGGGCCTATATATTTTTATAACAAATTTAATTCATTCATTTGTTCAGCAAATATTTTTTTTGTTTATTTATTAAGCTCTAGCTGCTGTGCTAGGTCCAAAGATTATAAATAAAGCCCAGACTTTGGGAAGGAGGTATTCATTGTGTGTAAGGTCAAAATTTCATAGCAATAATAGTTTTGAATAAATTTAGATACTTTGTGCAGGGGTGAAAGAACCATCATCCAAAACCAGTTTCCCTCTGGGAACTCACAACAGAAATTACATTATACAAAATAATCACATATGTGGATGGAAATAAAATAGTTTTTATGCTCTTGTTGTAAGAAACTTCAATTTAATACAAGTGGATTTGGGAAATAATCATCTAAGTATTCTAGTATCAAAAAATTCACTGATCAGCCCTGGCTGGGCATAGTGGATAGATGCCGGCCTGCAAACCCAAAGGTCACTGATTTGATTCCCAGCCAGGGCACATAACCAGCTTGCAAGCCAGGTCTCCAGCCAGGTCCCTAGCTGGAGGTAGGTGAAAGGCAACTCACTCTCTCCATCTCTGCCTCTCTGTCTCTCTCCCCCCTCCCTAAAAGTAATAAATCAAATCTTAAAAAAAAAATTCACTGATCAGTAGAACCCAATCTTTTTCTCTAAATCACCTCTATTCCCCACCCCACCCCCAGTTGCCATGTAACTTCCTAGATTTTTAAATTTATCTGCCACCAAAATATTTCCCATCCCAATGACTCTCACTAGAATTAGACATGACAATGATTGAACAAAAGGACATTTAGCTTCTAAATCAAGTGACCATTGTTTCTTTTCATATTTCTCTTCTCCCTGCCATTGCCTGATTCATTATTCTTACCTGAGTCACTCTTAGGCGAAGTCTACAGCCTTTGTTAATGCTAATCTTCATTCCCTCTAAGGAAAGGAATTAAGGGAAAAACACCAATGCACTGTGACAAGTAGCATGAAATTCAAGTAGAAACCAAACAACAATAGAAGAGAAACAGACAGTCTGTCTCACACATCTCTGGTAAAAGATAATAAATGACAGACATAGAAAGCCTTCCTACTGTGTAATGCTCTTATTTATTAATACCTCTTCTAGGAATGACTTCAAAAAAATGAATTACACAAATATGAACAAGAAGGATGTTCATGGCAACGTGGTTTATAATTATGGAGACAATCAAGAGTGTATTTCATTGTATAAATGTAAATACAATGAAATACAAAATATAATGAAATACAATGGCATAAAAATATGTTCACAATACATAGTTAAGAGAAAAAAGCAATGTAAACAATTATGAGATTGATATTCCTTATGTGCTTTCAAAAGTATGTAATTACTATAACCCCCACCTTGGTTTCACATGAATAGTGTTTGAGTATAGAATGTTTTGGAAAACATTTTTGAATAGGGTAGGTTGGCAAAAAAATGTAAATTCAATATAAAAATACAAGGGTGCTTTTATCCATACAAGGCACTATACTGTGGTCGGGGTGAGTCACAAAAGGGGAGGCCTCGTGGCCCAGACTTCTTGGAACTCACTGCAATAGTGGAAATCCCTCTCAGCACACATACCTCTCTAAGAGAGTTACCAATAATTGAATTAATATGCTGTAGCACCAAAGAGCTTTAAATTGCTCGAGTTGGTTAAAAATGCATTACCTCTTCCCCAACATGATTCTGAGAGCACAGTAAAATCAAAGAGGCTGCTCTAGCTGCCCGGTGAACATGAAGTAATGAGGTCTGTAAGGTGACTTGAACAGAAGAAAATGGTATTAAGCTTTCATGGAGGACAAATGAAAGTATCTACCTGTAACCTTTCTGACAGCCAGAGATCCTGTGCCATTTAAAACTCGGTGGCTATGATGCATTATTTCCAGGCAGCTGAGAGTTTAACAGGCCCGCACAGAGACCCCTAACCTTCCAGTCGCTGCCTGCCGGTGATCCTTAGGTGGTCACTCTGGAAGCTGACGATCTGAGCTAACTTCAGGGTGCGAACTTCCTCAGACACAGGGGCGCAGGCTGGCACAGCAATGTCTGCCTGCTATCCCCACCCTCCTTTGCCAAGCATGCACATGGCAGAACAGGCCCATCCCAAGGCACGCACTGCACCCAGCTCCCTCGGGTACTTCAGCCAGGAGATCCTGCTTCTCACTGCTCTCTTGACTGCGTAACCTGGGTCTGCTGCTGAATGAGGTGCTGTCCCTTTAGTGGGATACGGACAAGGCTGTCTTTGAGCTCAGGCCAACCTGTGCAGCATGAGTCGCCAATATTCCTCCTCACTCCACCCCTGCACTCTGCTTGCTGGGATGAGGGGTTACGTGTTTGCTGTTCCTGATTTTCTTACCTCTGTGCCCTGTTCAGCCTGCCACTTTCATCCTGTCCAGCCTTCAAATTCTGGCATTGCTTCGCGGGTCTCTCTCTGCAATCAGGCTGTAAAAACAGTAATGATGGTTACACAATGAGCCGGGCACTTTGCTAGGTGCTTTACTCACTTTATCTGTTCAGTAACTCTAGGACATTTGTATCATTATGCCTATTATTATCATTATCATAACTATCATCCTAATTTTAAGAGAAAGAAAGTGAGACACGGAGAGGCTAAAGCAACTTGACCAAAGTCAGCATCACTTCCACGGGGTGGAAGGTCGCATATGTGTATCTTGTTCACTGTTCTGTTACTGGTGCCTAGCACAAAACCTGGCCTGCAGTCTTGAAATGAAGGAATGAACTCGACGTTCCTGCAGCCAGAATTAATCTCACCCGCCTCTGCTTTCACATTTTCACCCTAGTGCTTAACACAGGATCTCATCAGGTTGGACACCAAATTCCAAATAATTGTACTTTCACACACGGTCATACATTTACACCCTAACCGTCCCTTGCTTGCAAGAAGTCGGGCTTTCCCAGATCAGCCGAGTTTCAGTGCTGGCGCTGCCTGGGAGCAGCTGCTGCTGGGCCTGGGCCAGGCATCCATGGGAGAGGTGGGAAGGGCTGTGGGTGGGAGGCGGAGGGGCTCCGCACGGCAGCCCCTGACCCTGGAGGTGTGCTACCTTGCCCCCTCTGTTTTGAAGGGGCTCCAAACACTCCCATCCAAGCTGAGTGTCCCTTGCCAACCTCTCTTATTATGCGTCCTGCGTCTCCACAGTAGAAGAGGAGGTTACAGAGGTCAGGAGGAACAGGGGACAGAGACTGCAGCCACACGAGTGAGTGGGAAGAAGAAAGGGGGAATGGTGGCCATGTGGCCCCCCTGGGGTCTGATCTAATTGTGTTGAGCAATGAGTTGCCTCAGGTCAAGACCTAGTGGGCTTTCAAGGTCAGGTGTCACCGTTGTTGGTCCTCTCTGCAGTTCAAGAGGAACCAATGGGGAGCTTGAGAGGGGAGTTTTGGTTCTGGATTGAGGCCCTCCATGAATAGCTGCTGGCAGGCCAGGTCCAAAGCTGTATGTTGACCTCAGACAAGGAGGTCGTTTCTCCGCTCTGGGAGGGGACACCTGAGACTGAAGGAATTGTATTAATAGACTTTGTAATTACTGACTCAGCTTTCTGGGAAAACATTCCCTTCTGCAATTTTCAAATTCACTTTCTGCTGGGGGGACCCATGTCTATTTGTTTACATTCTTCCATCACTAGACTGTAAACTCCAGAAGAAAGGGACATGGCCATATTCACGTTTGTCTCCTGTCTGTTCCTTTCCTTCTGCAAGTTGCAAAGGAGTTGTTTTATAACACTTAACATTTCTGCAATTGCATGTTCTAATGAGCACTTGTCATTGCTAAAATAAACTAATTTTGATCAGATATTTTGGTGAGCTTCCTGGATTTCACAAGATCTTTGGGTTTAGGGACCAAATTCCAACTTGTTGAAGGCAGGCATGCTTAAATACAACGCGGGCTTCCTGTGGCAGGTAGCCACATGCTCACTGGAACTCGTACAAAAATGACACAGAATTCTGCCACCACCCATCCACATGAAGACCTTTTCCCCATTTTCTCTTTCAATGGAATGTCTGTGAAGGAAGCAAGGTGGTTTAAAGGCACTGCATCCATAAAATTCAACAGTGAGATGTCCTTTAAAAGATAGGCATTACTAGCCCTGGCTGGTGGCACAGGGGATAAGGCACCAGCCTGCAAATCCAAAGGTCGCTGGTTCAATTCCCAGCCAGGGCACATAACCAGGTTGCAAGTCAGGTCTCCAGCCACGCCCATAGCTGGAGGCAGGTGAAAGGCAACCATACATTGATGTCTCTCTCCCTCTCTGCCTCTCTCCCTTCCCTTCTCGCTCTACAAATAATAAATAAATCTTTAAAAAAAAAAAGAAAAAAAGACAGGCATTACTAACATACCCACCAGAGAGAAGATCACAATGCTGCCAACAAAGGTTAATTTTTTTTAAAAGTCGAATGAGGAATTCTAACATTGATGATGAGTAGATAGAGTAAGAGTAGGACAAGTGATCATTTCAAGTGTATAATTACATTTTATCAGTAATTATTGATTGCAATATACTTAAACACTTATTCAGTTTCCTTTCAAAAGAATAAGTAGAAAATATAATTGATTTACATAGTACTTTCACATTAAACATTGCATTTACTCCTCACAAAAATGCTTTTCCGTAATTCCATCCCCATTTTACCTCTGAGGAAACTTAATGGTCATCATTTGGCAAGTAACCAGATTAGGAAACAATATAGACAGTAATTAAGGGCACAGGACCTGGAACCAGACAGAAATGTACTCAGCTTCTGGCCCTTCCATTCACTGGCTCTATGACTTAGGTTAGAAGGTAACCTGGATCCGAATTTGGGTTTGCAACTCCAAACCCTGTAAAACACAATCCCAAAGTGCTAAGGGCAGTGGAGATACATGCATCCTTCAATTTGCCAAATGAGACATTCCACCATTATGGGCATGTTTCCACTCTATGTGATTATTATAGAGTGTAAAAATACTTAAAAGAAGGGAGCCACTCTTATGAGCCCTTAGTGATATGCTGGGTGGCGTTGGTAATCTATTTATTTATAATATCTATACAGACGCTGCCTCCTTGATAAAGCCATCTCAGGCAGTTCACAACACTCGCCCCTGTGGGCTGGGCAGGGAATGGGCTGAGCCCCATCAGTTGAAGGGCTGGTCAGGGCTAACCAGACAAAGCTGGGAAGGTTATTTGGAAGATGGTCTCTGGCTAGAACTCGAGGGTTCATACCAGGAGCCAGAACTATTTTGATGGTAGCCCTACACCAAGGAGAAAACATGCCATGGGCCAGGTACAGCAGAAAGGCTGCCTCCCCAACTGGTCTGTGAAATTATTGCACGAACCCAGAAGCTAAGTGTATCAGTTAACTATTGCCACAATAATGCTGTGGAACAAACCACTTCAAAACTCAGTGGCTAAAGCCATCTATGCATCTGCAGATCACCTGGGGCATCTCTGCTTCATTCTGCAAATCTGTGGGTCTGGGTCTTCTCCATGGTCTTTCATCTTCCCTGAGCCAGAGGGCTTCCTGGGACACGTTCTTCTCAAGGCAATGGCAGGAGCACAAGAAGAAAAGAAAAAGAAAAAAAAAAAAAAAACAAAAACAAAAAACACTCAAAGTCTCTTAAGGCCATGACTAAAAATTGACACCACCACTGTAGCCCTGTTTCACTGATTGAAGCAAGAGGCCCCAATGTCACGAGCAGGGAAGTGCCCTCTGCCATGATAATGATGCAGTACAAAAAGCCACAAAAACTTGAGAGTTAATCATTCAATCAACTACTGTCTATCTCCTTGGCTGCATTCTCACATCCCTCCAACAGGAAAATATCTCCATTCCCAACCAAGGACCCCAGACGTTTCAGGCAATCAATTGTACACATTTAGAACTTCATCTACATCTGGTCCAGACATGAATTGGACCTATGAACTAAACAGAAAAATTATTGACCCACCCCTTCCCAACACCATACAATATGCCGTGGTATAACAGGGACAGGATAATCACAATAAATACCTCCATTCAATGAGATGAAAGTTAGTCCTTAGCAATTCTGAAATCCCACTAAAGAAATCAGCCAAGTTCCCCTGTCCTGGGGGCAAACATGTTTTCTATTAATCCTTAGTTCTGTTCTCAGGGGGAGGCAAGCTGAGTGGGGGTTGGGGACGAAAAAGTTCCTCAGTTCATTGCTCTCTATAGTTCTTGGCTTTGTCCCCTGAGGAATCCTTTCCGATCATCTTCATCATTTGTTTCTGAAAAGGAAAATGAAATTTACGATGTGTGTGTATGTGTGTTTGGTTAAGTTTCCCAGTCTGTTTCCTACTTCTACAAAACTGGGGACTCAGAGATCTTTTTCCTCTCAAAGAGTATCAGTCGCCTTTAGTTCAGGCTGGTCGTACTTTGGCCATATCACTTTCTCTACAACTTAGTGGCTTTCCTATACTAGTTCATTCTACATATCAAAATCACCATTTTTTAAAGACATGTTTCTCTCCAGATTTCATGACTAACACTTTGTACACATTAGGTGGCTACAGTGCCATGCGTTTACTCTTTATAGGAGATTTTGTGAGGCTGAAAGATCTACTAAAGTCACTTTGTAATATTTTGCAACATTAGGGTCATTCCCCAGATTGGGTCTTTACCACGTTTTCCTGAAAGCCACCTGGATTTGGTCTTTGTCTGTCCTGCTATATAACTCAACAACCAGGCCTGGGACTCAAGTCTTTGTCCCCAGGCTGTACCTTTGTTTGAGAATCATTTTCTGGCTAGAGAGCCTGAAGATACAAGGTTTTATTTTCTAACCTGGCAAGTTTGGACTGCTTACAAACTATGTGTGTGTGTGTGTGTGTTGGGGGTGGGGGGGAGGTGTAGATCCTGTTTTTGTTTTGAAGCATATCTCTTTCTTGTAGTATCTTCCTGTATGCATTTAGAAGCAAGCTGCATATTTTTTTCAGTTTTCCTTGGAAACCATTTTCTCCTCTCTTTCACCCTTTTATTGATTACACTACTCACTGCTTTGAGTGCTTGTACTATACAACAAATTTGTGGGTGTAAAAATACTAACATTTAGATTTATGGACAAAGAATGTGTCACTTGGACCTTAAGGTCAAGTTTGCCTACACTAATCAAAGTCTTCTAGAACTCTATTGAAAAGCATCAAGAGTGGGCTCAGCCATAAAGAGGTACTTAGAACTCCTTAATTGTGCTAGACTTCTTGGAACCTTCTAGAGATAACTGAAATGATAGAGCAGGATTGGGATAATTCTAGGATTTTCACATTCTACCAGACTGGAAGTATCTGGAATAGATCTCTACCATTTGTTAGCACCAGTAAATGGTGGAGCCATGAATGACCAGCAACCCAGTAGAGGTGACTGATGGTAGGTAGAATGGTTTTATTCCATCAATAGCACTATGCACATCCCCTCAGGTTCATGACAGAAATGTTCCTCAAGAAAGGGCTAACCACCCATTTTCCTTACAAAAGTTCTAGGCTGATTTAGAAAGTTTGTCATAGTGCCTAGGCCTATTGGAATGGGTTAAAACTGTCACCCTCCACTGCAGAGCCAGCATGTTCAAGGCGGTACACACTAGAGATTTCTGCAAGTACACAGGTGCATTTTCCTCTTCATCCCACTGGCGGTAACAGGACATTAACCTATCAAGAGAATGCAGCCTGCCTCCAATAAATACAGAGTCTCTTACCACTGAAAACCCCTGCGTAAATTCACTTCCAGCATGGGGCAAATGGACCCAGGCTTCTGGAAGTTAAGATACAGCTAGATTTGGTGCTCAACTCTCCATGGTCTGCAGATTTAACTGGGAAACAGCTTCTAATGGTCTCAGACCTTTAATAAGTTCATGCAGCCTGAAGACAGACCAGCTTGACCCAATTCATTCCAAAGAGGGTCAGTCATCTGCTCCATACCAAATGCCTGGGTGGGAGGCCCTGGCATAATGCCTGATACCTAACATACTGAACATGGTATAACTTACGTACTTAAAATTTAACCTCCATTCGGGGGGCAGATCTAATTTCCTAATAATATTCTCCTTGGGTCTGCCAAGAGGTTCTAGCTATAAAGTATTGACCATCTCTAGGCCTGACCTAGAAGATAGCCAATCACATACAGTCCTTGGGCCCAGTGCCCCTGAAGCAGGTATGTAGTTCAGGGTCTGTTGAAAGGAGCATATTAGCTCAATGGGCACAGGAGAGGCATGGCAGATGCAGTCAGAAGAGAAAGGGTGAGCCAACAATCACAGTCATAACTTGCATAATCTCACATGTCTTCTACTTTCTAGATGGAGAAAAGAAAAGAAAAAGAAAACCTGGGCTCAGAGAAGTTAAATCTTGGGTCTCCCAGCGAGTAGAAGGCAGCACCAGGACCTGAAGGCAGGTGTTCTGTTCCCAGTCCCACCACTGTGCCCTGCCTCTGCTGTACGGCCTACCTCAGAACACCGGTATTTACCAGGAGGGAGGGTGTGCCAGCCAGGCAGTATTCTCAGCCCAAGGACTGCTCCTTCATCCCTTTTGCTGGACACATTCTATCAGGAAATCTGAAAGCCTATATTCTAGCTTGGATAGAGGTTCCCCCAGCCTCTTCATAGAAGGAGTCTGCAGTTTTTTCTGAAGACAGAACCAATACAAATGTTTGTTCTCAGAAGCCTTTTTAAAAAAATTCTTTTCCCCTGGGTCCTCTCCACCCAACACCTCCCCCTTCCATTAGTCCCAAATCCCTTACTTCATGTCCATGGGTCATGCATGTGAGTCCTTTGGCTTTACCTTTTCCTGTACTATTCTTAACATTCTCCTATCTATTATGCACCCACCAGCTATGCTTCTTAATCCCTGCACCTTTCCACCTTTCTTCCCCTTCCCCCTACCAGCTGATGTCCCTCCAAATGTTCCCTATATCTTTGATTCTGTTCCCTTTCTGGTTGTCTGCTTTGTTTTGGTTTTTATTTTTTAGATTCCATTGTTGATAGTTGTGAGTTTGTTCTCAGATGCCTTTTGAGCACACGAAGTCTTCAGTGGAAATTCCAGACTTCTGCAACTCAAAACACATCAGGGGTGAATTCAGTCTGGAAATTTCAGTATCTGATCTATGAAATCTGACTGTAATGAGCATTGGCTGTTCTACCAAGAGGAATGAGTTGCAAGTGATCTAATTGATCTATCGCCCTAGATGGGGGTTTATATCAAGCACCTGAATCATTGATAAAGTCTTTCAAATACAATTGTAGTCATTTTACAGCTGAGTCTAAGCAGTAACAGAAAATGGGACTAATTACTTCTTGAGACATCTTTTAGGCTGTGAATATAAAATCATACTGCCAAGAAAAAAAGGAAGAGTTATTCTAAAATGCTATGGAGTAAATTCAGCTGGGAGAAAAAAAAGGAAGTCTTAATCGTTGCTGTTTTATGCCACGTAGAATTTAAATGTGACGTATTGAGAGACTATTCTAGTCACTCTTGTTTTAGAGAGGTATCAAAATGCAGGCTTTGTCAAAACATGAATAGCTCAGAATTTCTGCTGAAGTCACACAGTTTGGCCCAAACTTGATATTCATCCCATGTTTCTAATCTGCATGCATTGTAAATAGTCAGAACTTGGGATCATCCTTAACTCCCCATATCCAGTCTCTAAATCCTAATAATTTATTGATGGTAATTTAGCCTGAATATACCCAATTTCCTCCATCAAAGCACCACCATACTTCAGGCTCTCATAATCTCACAGCTGAATCCCTAAACTGGTCGCCTGGCTGCAAGGTGACTCGGTCTCAGTCCATTCTGCACCTGGTGCTCATAAGCTCTTCCTAAGCTATGAAAGTGGGATTCCACTGTCCAAACCTTTCCCTGGGTCCCAACGGTTGCCAGCTCCTCAGCCCACATGCACAGCCATCCTCACCTGTTGGGTTTACCTTCTCTCCACCACACATCACTCCAGCTCATTCAACTACCAGCCAGCCCCAGGGCTCTCTTGCTGTTTCTTCTTTCTGCAAGCTTTGGTCTTTGTGTTTAGGTGCCTGGACTGCCCCTTTCAAACCCAGCCTTTATAACCAGGAAGACATGGACAGAGGAAAGGGAGTCGGAGCTGAAACTAGAGATGGACATGCATATACACACATTGTGATGTGTACGAGGTCTGTCCGGAAAGTATCGACCGTGCAAACTGTTTTAATTACAGTGACATTGGCTCAATACTTTCTAGACAGATCTCTCTATAAAATGCAATCTAGATGAACCAGACTAAGGCAACCCCTAAAACATGGGGTGTCAGAGAAGGTGTTAAGAGGGTGGTATTGTATGATGTACTTCTTACTTTTCTAAATGACTTAGATTTGTTTTATAGCGAATTTGTTTAACTTATTGGTCTATACTTTTCAGTATCAATACATTTGATCATCCCCACCTCTGGAGACACTGACTGAGCAGAAAAAGGTCCAGGATTCAGATCTTTTCAAAACCCCTCACAGACTTAGTCAACCAAGTTTGGGCAGTCTGGTTGAAATAATTATTTCCAATATAATAAGGCAATTGATATTTTTACTTTTTAAGAAAAGCTCCAACTCTATCATACAACCATTTTTATATTCCCTTTTATTTTATAATAGCTTGATTGCACTACAAATACATTCTCTAAACATACTAGATTTGAATTATCTGTAAGAATTCTAATAGACTTCTCAGCCACTTTAACAGACACATCTGAATAAAGGGCTTACATAATCATTGTAAAGCATGTATTTATGCAGTAAGTCTCGTCAACTTTTTAAATTAGGGCACGTGAAAAAAATTGCAAAATCAGGATTTCTTAAATTCTAAATTTTTAACACTTAGATATCATTTAATTGGATCTCAAAACAATGTATATTGTCAAAATACAAAGTAGAAAGTTATTATAATTATCAACATTGGTCTAATATTCGTATATACCTATTTCACTAGACATTTTCAGTTTTTGATTTTGTTTTTATAATTAACTTCCGAAAATATCTATAATGGCCTAAAATTCTGACATCAAAGCATCTATTTCTTTAAACTTGTTAGTAATATTTTCAATACATTCCCCAGCTTTTAATTTTATCCCATCAATTACAACATAGTCCTCTTCATGGTGGTTTTCACATGGACTGCTTGCAGAAGCTTCAGGGCTCCATTTAGATAACTGTAAAAATAACCATACAACTCATCAGAACTGCATCAAATTTACTTGAAGACTAGGCTTCATTATTTGAACAAAACAAAGTAAGCCCTGGCTAGTGTGGTTCAGTGGATTGGCACTGGCCTGCAAACCCAAAGGTCTCTGGTTCAATTCCCCAGTCAGGACACATAACCAGGTTGCAAGTCACATCTCCAGTCAGATCCTTAGCTGGAGGCAGGTGAAAGGCAACCATACATTGATACGTCTCTCACTTTCTTCCTCCCTCCCTGCCCTTCTCTCAGAAAATAATGAATGAAATATTTAAACAAACAAACAAACAAACAAAAAAACAAACTAGTCCGTAATTCTTCAAACCACAGCAGTTACACAGTTTTCTGTTATGATGATGGTCAAATAATGATCCTATGTAAAGTAAATGTGTCAGTATAAAAACAACTGATTTAGGTCCTGTCTGCTCCCCAAAGCTTCACAATTTTTGTTTTAATTTTATGCTTTGGAAAAACAATCATTTTAATTCTGTGAGTTTTCTATATTTATTTATTCTTAAAAATTACTATTATAAAGAATAAACTTAAAACAGTTTTAGTCATGTTTTCTGTGGTCATCTCATAAGCATCTTCATTCCTTACAAATAGAGATCATTTTGTCTAGATCAAACAGGACATCACTATATATAATGCAAACATACATACAGCAAACATACATATACACACAGGAGATTTATTACTTCAAGATTCATGAGAGCTAACTTCCCATGAAATTCAAAACAATGTAAATTGTGGAAGTATTTTCACATATCAAAATGTACTGTAATACAAATAACCATTAAGCAAACTATTTTGTTTGTAAATAGATTATCTGATTTGTGAATTATTCAGATGGATTTTATAAATATCCAAAATTATTTCCCTCTAATTGCCTACCAAGTCAGGGCATGTCAATCAGTGTTAATATTAGCTAAAGAAGAATGTAATTAGGAGGGTGACTTGTAAAGTATTTCACTGACAAATAGAAATGAATTTTGATTATCTTTGTGGATGCTTTATTTTCATGCTGCTACTCTCATCCATTAGTATAAATGCTTGAGATAAATCAACTTGAAAACTCACATGTGAAGTGAATGATGACAACATCATCGAAGTTACAACTTTGAAAATAGCTCACACAATATCTGCTCAGAACTTTAAAATTATAAGGCGGTTCTTTTTTGGTATTGACTTATTAAGAGGCCACTTTTTCCTAAAAACAAGTCATGTCTCCCATTTTAAGCAAAGTGACCTTTGGAAGTCATATTGATTTTTTAGTAACAAAAAGAAAAGAAAAAGAAGGAGAAGGAGAAGAAGAAGAAAGAAAAGAGAGAAAATTCCTGAGGTGATAATCACATAATCACTTTTTTACTTTTAATTTTACTTTACTTTTCATTTAAATTTACTTGGAAATTATTCGTTTTAATAGTTTCACTGCCAGTCTTCTCATTTAAAAATGAACAAGGCCCTAAATATCCTGACCTGTGTGAATGCCAGACTTTGGAGAGCAGGTTATAAACCAGTCAGCAGGATGCACTCACCTGCCTGCCAGAAAGTTAAAACGGTTAATTTTTACAATTCCTAAGTGCCTTTTGAAAGTGAATAATAGTACAATAATCTAAAACAAAAAGCAAGCTCCTGCCTGGTGATGTATTAAAACTATGTATTTTACCTTAAGAAATAAAAATCAGAGGTAATTTTCTATTTTATCAAGTTCTTTGTTATAAAGGCAAAATAGAAGCCGATTCGAAGACTCTAAAAGCCCCAGGACATCTCTGCAAAAATCAACCTGGCTGTACTTTTGAAAAGACAAGCAAAGACTGAAAAAACACTGCACAAAACCATATGATGCCCAAATGAAGCACACAGTTGCTATGAAAGTAAAACTGGTATAGTAATTATATATATAATATATAATTGTATATATTATATTATAGATAGATAGATAGATCTTGTTCTATAAAAGGTGAGATATGAAAAACCAGTTTTTTTTGAAGGAGAAATTCAAAATGGAAAAATGGAATTTTTCAACCCATACAAATTCAGGTACAAGTTGGTATCTTGGTGCTGATTAAGAAAACTATCATGTTTTCCAAGTCAGTAAGAGTTTTTACCATTAATTTTATTTTCTTTTAACACATTATCCCTTAACTGTAAATTCTGTACACATTCTTGATTTCTAACTCAATAAAGGAGATGTTTAAGAATCTTCTTTATTTTTGTTGAAGCTCTAAATAGAATCATGCAATTGGGCAGCCTGCCAATGTGTATAAACAACTTTTTACAAATACACCATTTTCCTTTTTGGGGCAGAAGAAGGAATGGGTAGTTGTTCAAAGTGAGAATGTGGAAAAAAGGTAATGTAAGGAAATCTTAGTACTTATCCGCTCCATTGACTGCCACTGCCAATTCTTACCCATAATAACAGCTCACCTTCGATGTCACTTGCTGTGCAAAGTACTTTTCCGGGTTTGCCTTATGCCTTATTTAACCCTCAAAACAGTTCTCCAAAGCAAGGGATGAGCAACTTTGCCAACTTACACAGGTCCTCAGAGGCAAAAGCAGGAGTGGGACACAGGCATTATACTCTGGAGTCAGGCTCCTAACCACTGCTCTCTCCACTCCTGACCCACCCTCCATCTTGAAGACTGAGTAGGAGAATGGATGGGACGAAAGGGACACAGGACCCCTTGCTGCCACTTTTCTTATGAACCTTTTACAGAATAGCTGCCCTGCCTGTGGAACTGCTACCTTATGGGTGTTTTTCACACCTAGGTGTGTGCCCTCATTTTCTCTGCAGATACATGGAGCTAAGGGGTTGAGCAGTTCATCTACCAGTTTCAATCTATGTTGTCATATTCAGGCTGAATAAAGTAAGCACACGTAGCTTTTCTCCGCCCAACATAACTGGCCTAAGGAAAAAAAGGAGAAATCTAGATATGAATGGTGAAATGTATTACAGTAAGAGACGACCTGAAGTGTTTTATTAATGGACTTTGTCCCTATAAAAGTGATCCCTGTGCATGAAATAGACAGGGCAGGTTTCCCTCGAGCTGCTCTGTTCCGGGCCCCTTCTCCTGACTGTGGAGACTGGCAGGAGGGAGGAGGCCTCTCTGGTGGCGGCCCCTTCACTACCGAAAGCCCCTTCCATCTCTCTTCATTCCAGCCTCAAAGATCTAAAACAAAAGGAGCTTCACTGCTGAACACAGCCACTTTCCCAAAGGCTGATAGATGTACTCTGAATTCTCCACAGGCTACTAGTTTATTATCCACTCATGATCATTAAAAGATCACATTTGAGAACTGAGAAAGTTTTCCATATGCTGAAAATGTACATCCAGGAACAATCTGCCACTTAAAGAGTTTTAAATCATTTGTAACTCTCAGTATTACCTTTTCTTCAGTATTTATTTGCTGTCCACATTCCTCTCCAGACTCGACTGGTGGTGGTGTGGGCTCCAGAGCTTGCTCTAGCATCTGCTCCAGTTCTTGTAGTAAAATTTCTGTCTCAGAGACAACTAAAGAAACATCATTAATACTATAAAAATGCTGCATATGAATTCAATCTAAGTCCTAATCTTAGCCACTCACAAAGTGGAAAATCTTCCAAATGTTTCAAGATAAAAAATATTTAGTATAGATTTCACATGGCCTCTGCTTGATGCAAAATTGTTTATGGATTTCTAGGTGACTATTTTATAATTATTTCTTGAAAAATGTGGGTGACATTCTTGCTATGTAGAACATAAAAGTACCCCCAAACAACAAAAACTTACTAGAATTGTGTGTGTGTGTGTGTGTGTGTGTGTGTGTGTTTTAAATCAGGAGTCAAAGGCTCCAAATGAAATTATGTTATTATAAAGCAGGGGTCAGAAAATATTTCCTGTGAAGGGTCAGATGGTCTGTCACAGCTACTCGATTCTGCTGCTATTGTGCAAACCACAGACATGTACATAAACAAATGAGAGGGGCAATGTTCCAATAAAACTTTATTTACAAAAACAGTCTGCCAATGGTAGGACTGTTGGCCACAGTTTCCCAATCTCTGCAACAAACTATTAAAACTATTGTTTAAAAGGGGAAGCCATGTGATTAAGTGGCTAGGTTAGATGTAGGCTAGTCTTACACACATCTTAATTGCCTAACCTGATATTTTGAAAAGCAAGGTAAAATTTTTGTGTGTGTGCACTACGTGATGGAAATATATAAGTAGGAAAGCTGGTAATTCATTGAACTTGATAAGATGAAATAATGCCCCCCACCAAAAATAAAAAAACATCTATGATAACTCTATAGACTCAACCACTAATTAACAATATGCAACTGAATTGCTGGGTTAAATAAATCAAACATTGTCATTGATAGAGAGTCTGTTGAAGTAAAGATCAAGGAAGGGAAGCCTTTAAGTCCTGCACAGCAGATGGAGCCTTTAAGTCCTTCCATAGGCAACATGATTCAAAGAGAAAGGCCATGAATACACATCTCCTCCCCTTCCACTCTAAGTACAAAACTCTGACACACCACCTCCTGTTATCCACTGTTTATTGGCAGGTCATCAAACATCACACTAGGTGGAACAGCAGCAAGCTCATGGGACGTGAAAATAGACTGTTCAGGTTACACACTTTAGAACTAAAATATTATCACTGAATATGAAAGCAAAGTGTTCTTAACAGTAACAGTAACTTTTAATGTAATTGTTGAATATATTTAAATGTTTCAGAATAATGTTTAGAAAGGGTGAGATATATATCTATACACACACACACACACACACACAGAGTTTATATTCTTCACAGTTGTGTCTACAAAAATAGTTTTTCTGTCAAAATGTATTGCTTTCCCCAAGTAGTTTTTTAATCCTCAGCCAAGGATATATTTTTTTTCATTGATTTTAGAGAAAGATTGATTGCCTCCTTCCCAAGTATTTTTATAGTCAATCAACAAGTATTTATTCTGTGCCTATGAAGGGCCAGGGACTCAAGACAAGAGGCCTAGACCAATGAGGCTTCCTGGCCCTCATGTCTTCCCAGCCAATCTTAGGTTTTCTCATGGAAATCTTTCAAAATAGTTTGAAAGCAACTTTCCAATAAGCCATTCCATACTTTAGGACCATTTCTTATATTCAGAACAAAACAAGCAAGAACTGTAATTGGCATGCGAGTGGCACTCACACAGATCTGTGTTTTCGGGTAACTGCTAAGAGTACGAACTATTACATTCTAGAACAATAGTCATTCAAAATTCGATGGGCAAAAGAGTCACCAGGAGAGTTTATCTAAAGATATGAATGCAACCCTATGTCCAGAATTTTCTAGAGGAATGTACATTTTTGTTAACGTAATCTTGTTAATAACATTAACCTCTATAACAGATTTCTCACTTCGTAACCTGTTACTTAATAATTACTTGTGGTTATCTTCACGCCGACTCCCTAGTCCCACCTAGAGAGGCTGTGTTCCTACTTTACATTCTGAGTGTGGATATTGATACTGACATTTAGTGCATTGTTGAGAAGATGGATTTTGAGCTATGCTGCAAAGGAAAAATGGCACACAAACATCTTCATATTTCTAAAGCTATGCTAAAATACAATCAATTTATGATAATGAATGTCATTGCTGCATGGCACTGTAGGCTCTCTATTTTCAAGTGATCTAGAAAAAAATAGGTGCACAGCCTTTAGATCAAAGGGTAGATAAAGTAATGGATGACTTCATAAATCAACCAGGGTTCGTAACACCAACTTGATGGATGTCAAATCCTGCTTCCAGAGCAATGGGACTTTCACTTTTCTAAATAGGTGTTCCTATATTGTGAGTTCAAATATAATTCTCAGGAAATAGCAGTTACTGTAATCTACAAACTAGGTTATCAAAATTGGTCAATGATATCTTCCAAAGATAGAGACAGAATGAAGGCTTTTGCTGATTGCATGACCAATCATCCTCTATTGATACTGATTATCCTGTAGTTTCCCTGACTCCTTTGAATTTGTTGTTTCAAGTAAAGTGATAGCATTACAGCTGTTCCATCACTCAGAGAAAGTGAAAAAAAATCTCATACTGAAGTCCATATCTGGTTTTAAAAATGAAGTTTTGTAAAATAAATTAAATTGTTTTTCCATTCCTGATAAGAAATACTGTTTGTCTCAATAAATCATTCACTATTTTAAAAGCATTCAAAAGTATATTTATGGAGTTTTCTTTAATCTCTACCTCTGTATTAAATGTTTAAAGAAGCTGTTTCCTTCCTTGTATAAAGATGCTTTTCGGTTACCCCAATGCTGGTGCTTAAGAGAATGTCATCTTAAATAAATTTCCAGGGCCATTTCAAGTCATTCTTACAGAGGCAGAAGGGGAGAAGGAGGAAAAGGTACTTGGGTTTTTTTGTTTTGTTTTGTTTTTAGTAACCATAAACATTCCTTTGTGTGCTTACAATTAAATGTAGAGATGAGTAACATAAAGGCTGAAATGTACTGAAGAAGAAAGCACCATTCTCACAGACACAAACAGAAGTAGGATGCACAGGCTTAGCAAAACATGAAAGACAACTTCACCTTTCAGCCTAGAGGTTCAAGCATCTTCACACCAAGAAGCAGTTGGTTCTGAGTAGCACAGTGTCACCTTTCTCCTCATCACCCGTTCTATCTCCCAGGCCCAGGTCCCCAAATTGCAGTGCTCTCTCTAGGACTCAACCCTCAGTCTAGATCTTTCCTTTATTAACCATCTCCTTCCATGCTTACGTGTTCCAGGTGGCTATGAACACACCCTTTGCTAATTTAATAATGCGTATTAATAGATTACTAGTTTGTCCCGGGTGATATGTCAATGTTTTCACTCAATCAAACTTTCATAGACTGTCTATTTGCCCCAGAGAAATAACCTATTTACCAACAGCAAATAGTGACACAACTTTAAAAAATGACAAAAACTCAGACTAAAAGAATTAAAATCAATTCATTAAAAGGGATGCTAATGGCAATAATGAGATTTAAAAATCAGACCAACTACCAGTGCTATGTAAAAAAGAAAAGAAACAACTTTTATTTCCTGACACTCAAAAGCAACCAAAGAAATAGCTGCACACTTTGATTAATTTTAAGAAACAATGTAACCTTAGAAAAGTCATATAACATATTAATATGACATATAAACTTCCTGTTGATAAAATGGAAGATGTAATATCTACTTAACCTCATAAAGATCTTGTAAGGGTTAAATATGTGAAATACTTAAAACAGTGACAATATATAGGAACTGTGATACATATTAGTTATAATTATTGTTATTATTGCTATTATAATTCCATCACCATAGATGAATTTTCTTGTCCCTAACCATTGGGGAAAAAGTAAGTTATGAGGACAACACAGATACAATATGGAGCAAAAGTAGGTTTACAGTTGAATGAGAAACACAGAGTTTATTTGTGTACTATTATTTATTAATTACTGTATTATCTTCCATATGAGCAACTGTAAACCTGCTTTTGCCCCAACTTGTATAATACATGATATTCCTGGTATCAATTTTCAAAAAAATGCATACATATTCCATAAATTGTGATATCTTAGATTAAATCTTCATGCAGCTACGGGCATACAGTTTAAATTATTTAATGATTCCTCAACTTTTTCTTGACTATTCTGCCTCTTGGCCTCACAGAATTAATTTCCAGAAACAGTTCCCTGTACTGAATTAGCTGGCTTCCAGTGCATCTCTTTGTTACAGATAAAGAAACTGAGAGTTGAAGAGGTCGAGTAGCAGTACTTAATGAGCCCTCTTCCTGCTCTCTAACTCAGGTGTGTGGTGGGTGGGGTGGGTGGAGAAACAATCAGCAGAGCATACAATTCATTAAGGAACAGCACATCTAAAGAATAGAATTGTAGGAGACTTGAGCACTAGGAGTGGAAGGAAAGATGATCCAAAAAGCAGGACTTTCAGAGGTTCCAAGGAAGATGGTACAATTTTCCTCTGCTATTTGACCTAGGGTTGATTCTACCTTAAGAAAAAATGAGAGATATTGGAGGCTTGAATCTAGGGATCCACAGAAGCATAGCTGGTAAAATATGAGATCTGTCCCGAAAGTATCTCCCGGGCAACCTGTTTTCATTATATTGACATTGACTCGATACTTTTGGGACAGGCTTTCATGTCTGAAGAGGGTCAAACTACTGTTAAAGAACTATGCTCCCAGTACTTGGTCTTGCAAAGAACACAGTAGACTAGGTGTTTCTGTACTTCAGGTCTCCAAAATGAGATGGAGGGGTAAAACACAGACTGGGCTATCTTAATAACTAACAGTTATACTGACTCATGTGCATGGAGAGTCACTTCCTGCCCATGGATTCCGGGCTCAATGGGTTTCCTCAGCAGTAACCCTTGTGAGTTGGAGGGAAGAAGGGTCCCTGCCAGGGCCTCCCAGTGGGAACTCATCTGGGATAAGCTGACTTTTGCTTTTCTGCAGGAATACTTGAACTGATTTTGTGAGAAAAAGAGACAAATTAGTTTAAAAAAAAAAAAGGCACCTCAGCAGGAAAGAAGCTGGATAGTAGAAACAATAGAATTTCATAGTAGTTTAGAAGAACAAAGGATTTAAAAAACAAAAACAAAAGCACTTCCCCAACCTTCCTCTGCCTGTTTTTCTTTCTTTAATGAGACTATAAATAAATGGCTACTTAGCCACTTGAAACAGTGCCATGGAACCTGGGGGTGGCTACAAGAGACAGGGAGTATGGCACAAATAACTTCTTGAGGTTTAATGTGCTTTGAATCCTCTTTGCATGGCTGCCAAAGTTCCATCTCACAAATAAGCATTTGCCTGCTTTTTAAGGCTTACAAAAATGTACAAAGAGTAAAGCACTTTGAAAACTTTCGCCCTGCATCCCACATGCACCCCACTGTGTTCTAACACCAACAGCCAGAAGCCCTAAGTGGTACTGTTCCCTATTCTCTCCCTTGGGCACCCCTAGTACCCCAATACTCTGGGAATGGAGAGGCCTTCATTGAAATGTACTGATGCTGGCATTTCTTCCCACAACTGCTGGTGCTTTATTATTTTTTTAAATTAAATACCATGCTAAAACCAGAGAAAATTTAATTCAACAGAATAAAAAGGTAAAGATGACTGAAAAGCCCTAGTATGTAAATCAATACCAAAAAAATAACCCACCAACTTTTTTCAGATATGTATATATGTATAACGATTTGTTTTTTCTTCCAAGGACTACAGCTACATTTAGTAGAATTGAATATAGGTCAAAGAGCTAAAAGGAGAACAGGCCTTCACATACCCATGTTTTCCTTTGATAAGGCATCATCTGAACAAACACTTTCAAAAAAGCGTTTTAAAACAGGTTTCCTAGAAAAAAAAGAATGTGACAGATATAGATCAATCATGTATGTTTAAATGGCCATTCGTGTACATGCATCGGTAATTACAAATTATGAATATATTTATCTTGAAGTACTTTTTCTTCGTTGTTTATGCCATAAGGCAGCATAATACAGTGAAAAACCAAAGGGGAACAATATTGATTTGAGCTCTCACTAGATGAAAAGAACTAATGATCTATCAAGCACAGTGCATAGGCTTTTCCATGTAATCCTTCCCCAGAAACCTACTAAGTAATTGTCACTCTTATTTCGTAAAGAAACCAAGGCTCTGAGAAACTGAGAAGGTTGACAACATAGGTAAATGGGTGAGCATGACCGAACTGAATTCTGTCTGACTGAAAAAACCAAACTTTTCCTCTACACTATGTTGCTGATTTAGAGTCAGAAAACATTTGTCCAAATGCATTTTCTCGAACCGCATGATTTTGAGAAAAATTCTTAACCTCTCTAAGCCACAAATTCTTCATCTTTTAAATGGAGATAATTAGGATATACGTTGATTTATTTTGATGGGGTTATTGGGAAGTGTAACTGAGATAAGGCAATGAAAGTCCTCGTTAAAAATTTAATTATTAGGTCCTGGCTGGTAGCTCAGTGGATGGACACCAGCCTGCGAACCTAAAGGGCACATAACCAGGTGGCAACGCAAGCCAGGTCTCCAGCCTGGTCTGTAGCTGGAGGCAGGTGAAAGGCAACCATATAGTGATGCTTCTTTCTCTTTATTCCTCCCTCCTTTCCCTTCTCTCTAAAAATAATGACTAAAATCTTTTTAAAAAATAATTATTCATCTTCTGAAAAAGGACAAACAAAAGAACTATCATATTAAGGTTAATCTTGTCTTTGAGTTAAGATTCTCTTTAACACAGTACTAATTACCATTCACTAAAAATAAGTAAACTAGTTGGTCCAATAATAAGCACTAAACTTGTCATCATTGGCTTATTAATTCATTATAAAGGCCTGTTTCTGGTTTGCATTACCTATTTTAAACTAAAAACCTGCTTCTCATCTGGTTGCACACATGATATTAATCTTTGAAAGTTCTGGTTCAACATATTTGTATAAACATGAAGCTTTCTCCATACTTCCAAGACTACTACTTACCATTTTACTAATTCTTTAAAATAATTTTTTAACTACAACGTTTCTTTGGAGAAACACTATCAACAGTCAGGGGGGAAATGTCATATAATAAGTAAATTCAACATATATATTTCAATTTTATCATATTTTTAAATTAAAAACATACCTCTTCCTTTTTCTAAATTTGGGCTTTATCTTTTCAGCATTACTTTTGGAAATTGGCACCTGTAAAAGAACAACAAAAAGATGAGATAGCTCATATGGTACTGGATGAGCTCAGTTTGACAGTGGATCCTACATGAACCCAGTAATTCAGCTCAGAAGAAAAACTCTGGACAATAGCCCTAAACAACAGTTATAACTCTAAGCCAACTACTTCACAGTCACTAAAATGGCTTTGATCTGCTCAATTTCCAGGAAGGGTAGATGGATTCAAATGAATACCTATCCCCTATATCCATGTTCCTCACCTTCACATATACATATACATAAAAATACTAAGTAAAACAAGTTTTAAGTTTTAATGCTTAGATAGCCATTAAAGAGAATAGAAGAAAAAGAAATATTCATGTGCCAGAAACATGAGGAGTGCCAAACTGTATAGGTGGGAACTGACAAGGTGAAGGCCCACCAGGAATGTGTACCAGGATAGGGGCAAAAGGACTTCTCAACAAAATATTGGTCAACCGGATTCAGCAGTACATTGCAAAGATCATACACCATGATCAAGTGGGTTTCATCCCAGGGATGCAAGGATGGTACAACATTCATAAATCAATAAATGTAATACACCACATCAACAAACTGAAAGACAAAAACCATATATATGATCATAACAATAGATGCTGAAAAAGCATTTGATAAAGTACAACAACCATTTCTGATAAAAACCCTCAGCAAAATGGGAATAGAGGGAGCATACCTCAACATCATAAAGGCCATATATGAGAAACCTGAAGCCAACATCATACTTAACAGACAAAAAATAAAAGCTTTCCCCCTAAAGATCAGTAATGAGACAAGGCTGTCCACTTGCTCCACTTCTGTTCAACTGTTCAACACCATCTCAGAAGTTCTAGCCATAGCCATCAGAGAAGAAAAAGGAATCAAAGGTATCCAAATTGGAAAGGAGGAAGTCAAACTGTCATTATTTGCAGATGATAAGATAGTGTACATACAAAACCCGATGGGCTCCACCAAAAACTTACGTGACCTTATAAGCAAATTTAGCAAAATAGCTGGATATAAAGTCAATATCCAGAAATCAAAAGCATTTTTGTATAGGACTTGGGACTGAAGTTTTAATGGCTAAGTGAAGACACAAGGAAGACTGGGGACAAATCTGAACCTTCATACGTTGTTAAGAATGTGAAATGGCGGAGCCACTTTGGAGCCAGTTTGATAGTTCCACAAGATGTTAAATGTAGAGTTACCATATGATCCAGCAATTCCATTTCCTAAGAGAAAAAAAAAAAAACATACATCCACACAAAAACTGTAATGAGCCCTGCCTGGTGACTCAGTGGATAGGCGTTGACCTGCAAACCCAAAGGTCTTTGGTCCAATTCCCAGTCACGGCACATAACTAGGTTGCAAGCCAGGTCTCCAGCCAGGTCTGTAGCTGGAGGCAGGTGAAAGGCAACCATACATTGATGTTTCTCTCCCTCTCTGCCTCCGTCCCTGCCCTTCTCTATGAAAATAATGAATATTTTTTTAAAAACTGTAATGAACTTTGCATGTTCATGTTATGAACATGAACATTCATAACAGCATTACTCATAATAGCCAAAAAGGAAAAATTACCCAAATGGCCATAAGTGGATTGATAATATGTGGTATAGCCATAAAATGGAATATTATTCAGCTTTTAAAAATAATGAAGTGAGGCCCCAGCTGGTGTGGCTCAGTTGGTTGAAGTATCATCCCATAAATCGAAACATCGAAGGTTCAATTCCCCATCAGGGTACATGCCTTGATGGCAGGTTTGGTCCCCAGTCAAAACGCATATGAGGCAATTGATTGATGTTTCTCTCTCATATCAATGTTTCTCCCCCTTTCTCTCTAAAATCAATAAGCATGTCTTTGGATAAGGAAAAGAAATAATGAAGTAAAGACACATCTTACAACATGGATAAATACTGAAACCATTATGCTAAGTGAAAGGTCAGAAATGTCAGAAACAAAAGGCCACATGTATAATTCCTTTTATCTGACACGTCCAGAAAAGGCATGTCTGTAAGAAAGTAGCATATTGGTGGTTTCTAGGGACTCTGCGGAGGTGAGACATGGGCAGTAATTGCTAATAGGTACATGGTTTTCTTCAAGGGTAATGAAAACATATTCTAAAATTAGATAGTGGTATTGGTTGTAAAACTGTAAGTAAATATATTAAAATCCACTGAATTGTACACTTCCAAAGAGTGAATAAATAAATCTTAACAAAGGTGCAATTTAAAAAACTTAAGTGACATGGAAAAATTGAAAAAAAAGAATATAGAATACACCAAAATATTTTTAATCTAATAAACACACAGTTGAACCTTGCACTGAGTAATTAAAGGATACATATTGTTTTTAAGTTCAGAACATTTACAAATGTGATCATCTAATGGGTCACAAAGGAAGTCTCAAAAAAATGAAAATAATCTCTAACTTAGAGATCATGTTCACTGACTAAAATGCAATACAATAAGAAATCAAATCCCAAAAGATAGCTGAATAAAGTTGTAATCAATTCATTGGTAGAGAAGAATTCGCATTCTCCCATGAACCTTCCTGAGATAAGTTACAGTCTAAGTCATTTAGAGCAGAGCTACTGCCTCACATTTGAGTTATCTTATACTAGATTTATCTTCTCACTGGGTAACCAACACAGTTTGTCTCCACGCTATACCTGGCAAGCTGTAGGTGCACATGAAGTGTCTATGGAATAAATTAATGAATAAATGTTGGGAGTAAGATAGAATAAAGAGAAATATCAGTGTAAGGAAAAAATGGTGTCACTATTACTGTCCATGCTGAGCTGCCATTGTTGGTGACTTAGGCATTTGACAAATTCATAGAATTTACCCTTCACTTTTAAAACAGCTCAGTGCAGCTTTCACCTCAATGCTTGTTAGCTATTCTTTCTTATCTTTTCACTTTAACTTGCTAAAGTGAAACTTTTCTTAGCCTGTTTTGCCTAATTCTTTCATAGTTCCACTGATCTTGAGTTTATTAATCTTGGATCAAGCATCTAAGTTGCAAAGGTAGAACCAATTTTTAAAAATTTACTGTATCTTTAACAGCTAGCAGAGTGACATTTACATTGTATATTAAAAAGCATTTACTATAATGAGATGAAGGCTGAATTTATTAATTCTCAAAGTATTATTAAATATCTTAAATGCCTTAATAATTATTCAAGGGAAGTTTGTATGAAATGCTCAAAGGATTCATATTGTGATGAGGCTAAAAACTAAGTGTTCTTCCTTTTTATGATCTTCAACCTCAAGGAAATAATCAAAACTTTTTTTTTTTCAGGACTGGAAATGTTTATATGAAGTCTGTCCAGAAAAAGTCCAACCATTGTTAACTAACAAAAATGTTTTATGCCACATCACTGTGACCCGGCAGCCAAGGAAAGGGGACTGGAACGCAGATTCCTAAACAATGTTGACTTCACTGTGCTAGTCAGTGGGGGCGGTGGATGCCATAGAATGAGCATGTGCAGTGTGTGACCATCTCATTCAAAATGAGTGAGTAAGGAATCTGCATCAAATGTTGTGTTAAGCTTGAACATTCCTCTATGGAAACTATTCAGGTGATTCGGAAAGCCAGCGCGATGGGCAGCTGGTGATTAGCAGCTTCATCACCACAATGTGCCTGCTCACGCATCACATCTTGTGCAGAGTTTTTCTGAGAAACATCAAATCACCCAGGTGACTCAGCCACCCTACAGCCCAGATTTGGTGCCTTGAAATTTCTGGCTTTTTCTAAAAATAAAATTACCTTTGAAAGGAAAGATATTTTAGACTATCAATGTTGATTCAGGAAAATACTACAGGGCAGCTGATGGCAATTTAAGAGAACTGTGTGAGGTCCCAAAGTACCTACTTGGAAGGGGACTACTTGGAGGTGTCATTGCCCTATATACAATGTTTCTTGTATCTTTGTCTATAAATATCTCTATTTTTCATATCACATGGCTGGATACCTGGACATACCATATGTCCAGCCAGGGTTTTCATCTTGTTTTTGAAGATTAGCTTAGCCCTGGCTGGTGGCACAGTGAATAAGGTGCCAGCCTGTAAACCCAAAGGTCGCTGGTTTGATTCCCAGCCAGGGCACATGACCAGGTTGCAAGCCAGGTCTCCAGCCAGGTCTGTAGCTGGAGGCAGGTGAAAGGCAACTGTACATTGAGGTCTCTCTCCCTCTCTGCCTCTCTCCCTTCCCCTCTCTCTAAAAGTAATAAATAAAATCTTTAAAAATAAATAAATAAAGATTAGCTTAAATTATCTGTATATTTGAGCATGGAGTGAAAGGGTTACTACAACAAAAGAATAAGATTAAGGTAGCAAACTACTTTATAGGTGTTAATAGAAATAAATACTGTTAAACAGCTGCCATAAATTAGAAAGATGCGTGTTGGAGATAATAAGATCCTATTCTATTTTGTTAAATATTCCACAGCAGCCAAAATTAACTAGTCAGGATTTGACAAAATGTCCTGTGCTTTCCTGCTTCAAGCCTCTGATAAAGTATGATGTGGGGAAGAGTGCCGAGTTTGCAAGGACAGAATCACAGTTTGAATGCTGACGCTTACTAGCTGTCACTTTCGGAAAGTCACTCTAATATCTAGCAAGGCCTGGTAAAGTCACTTAAGAAATACTTTCTATTTAATAACCAATCTGCATTTTAGGGTTTTCTTTTGTTAAATGAGGTAGTCCACTGGGTCACTGTCAGGATTCTCTCCTTTCTCTCCTTTTTCCCTTGGAGCACATGACAGGGAACTTGGCGTTTTGGTATGACGGTTGGACTGTGGTAGTATACTAGTTTCCCATGGCTGCCATAACAAATTACCACGAATGTGGTAAAGCATAACAAATTTATTATCTTACGGTTCCATAGGATAGCAGCATGTCTTCTATAAAAACATTAATCGTTGGATTTAGGGCCCACTGAATCCAGGTGATCTCCTCTTGAAATCCTTACCTTAATTATACATACAAAGATTTTTATTTCAAATAAGGTCACATTCTGAGGTTCCTGGTGGACATATCTCTTAAGGGCTATAATTCAAGCCAGGAAAAGTAAATACTATAATCTTTCTCTATCCCATCCTTCTACTTCCCTTCCTGTGTTTTTACAGCTGATTTTCCTATATTGTCTAGCCCAGTGCTATTCAGAGTAAGGTCCCCAATGTGACAGAATCAGCAACACATGAGATTTTGTTAGAAATGCAAGTTCTGATGCCCATCCTAGGCCTGCTGAATCAGAAACGTTGGTAGGGCACAGGAATTTGTGCTTTCTATACAAAACCTCTTTGTTTTTCACATTCAACAAGAAAAGAATCAATACTTGCTTTGGTCTCTTTAAAATCAACAGCCCTAGCTGGTAGCACAGTGGATAAGGTGCCAGCCTGAGAACCCAAAGGTCGCTAGTTTAATTCCCCAGCCAGGGCACATAACCAGGTTGCAAGCCAGGTCTCCAGCCAGGTCCACAGCTGGAGGCAGGTGAAAGGCAACTGTACATTAATGTCTCTCTCCTTCTCTGCCTCTCTCCCTTCCGCTCTCTGTGAAAATAATAAATAAAATCTTTAAAAAGAAAAAATCAACAAACCTCATCCACACAAATATAATGCTAAGTTTTGTTGATTTTTAAAAGCAAGTATTGCTTTTTGTTGAAAGTAGAAAAAAAAAAAAGGTGTATGTATAGAACGATATGCCATTCATTGAAAAAATAATGTGTGTGTGTGTAAGTATTTAGTGATAATTAAGATTGCTGGCTTGAATGGCAAGTAATAGAATTGCATTAATTTCAAAGAACAGAAAATCCAAAAGAACTGTGTTTACATCAGATTTATATAGTCTGCATAAACTGACCTGACATTGCCCAATTCCTTAAGTCACTATGCATCCTAGTGAAAATCTTTTTTATTTTTATTTATTTATTTTTAAAGATTTTATTTATTATTTTTAGAGAGAGGGGCAGGGATAGAGGCAGAGAGGGAGAGAAACATCAATGTACAGTTGCCTTTCACCTGCCTCCGGCTACAGACCTGGCTGGAGACCTGGCTTGCAACCTGGTCATGTGCCCTGGCTGGGAATCCAACCAGCAACCTTTGGGTTCGCAGGCCAGCATCTTAACCACTGTGCCATCAGCCAGGGTTCGAAAATCTTTTTAAATAAAAAGTTTGTTAGTTGTGTTAAATATGAGGATGTAAATTTTTGATTCAGCCTGTTATGCTCATAGAAAAAGAAATGTTTTGTAACCTTTTGAGAGCAATTGTCAGTTAATAATCACTAAAGAGCTGCCTACTTTGATAGACTTCCTAAAAGTGTTTCTGTGCTTTTAATAATATACACAAACTTCTCATCAAAAGTTATCACACTAAAGGAAAAGCCAATATTCTCATTCCCCCTTGGAAAAACTTCTGGGAAAATAATGCTTGGCATAAGGATGAACACAGGTTTCATGGAGCATTGTAAATGGTGGTTATTACTTAAGCTGAGTATCTGGAGAGTGTGAATACTAAAGTTAAGTCTTCAGGTCTAAATAGCAATTGTTTTTAACACTTCTTTGAAAAGGAGAGAAGATTGAAATGAGCATTTTCTAGCCCTATTTTCAACATGATTTCAACAGAGAACACAACTCTGCATAAATGTCAGTCAATTACGATGGTACATATGCTCCAGTCTAGTCAGTCTTTGGTAGAATTCAGTCTTCCTGTGAGATCTGAACAATAGCAGAGATCAGTCCCTGGCAATATGACTTATAAATGTCCTGCTGTCCTGTGCCCTATTTCTTCAGCCATGTGTAAGTTCACATTAAAGCACTGTGGATTTCTCTGCTTTGAGGAACTTACCAGGGAAAACACTGAAGTGTGTATTCATGCAGGGAGCTGAGACACAGGAGGGTATTTTTCCTAAAAATAGAAGTTGAACACCGGACCACCTTAAAAAGAAGGCATGAAAGGCCTTCTATCAAATTCCTCCCAATCCTGCTGAGGGTAAAAGGATACTCCAAGAAGTTCTATAATTATGCACTTCACCTGATAATTTTTAAAGTCTTGGACTTAATTTTTTAATGGTTTTTCACAGTCTATGCCAGAAATTCTGGAGGTTTTTAAAATATATATAACAGATCAGATTTCACTCTTATCTGTAAAGAGATTAGGACTACCAAGGGTTCATTAACACCTGGTGTCTTAGGAGGAAAGATACCCATGAAAA
Source organism: Noctilio leporinus (assembly GCA_004026585.1). Lineage (NCBI taxonomy): Eukaryota > Metazoa > Chordata > Mammalia > Chiroptera > Noctilionidae > Noctilio > Noctilio leporinus. The sequence continues at coordinate 138,893 of PVIW01000604.1, forward strand.
GCAGAACTTCTGTCACAGTTTATCTGATTTGAATGGAGCCAGTAAATTAGATTATTTATCCTCTAATTAGAGACTCTAAAAATTCAAGTGTGTTAAAAACAATTCCTATTTGTGTATAATTTTCTCTAAAATCACTGGATGTTTTAGCAAAGTGAATGTTGGGAGGAGATAATGTTTCTAAGAAAGGCTTTCTAGAATCTACATATTTCAATTCACTCCTACATAAGAACAGACAGGTTCTATCTATATAATAGCTAAATTTTAAAAAATTATTCCTTTAAAAATGTTATCTAGACCCAAGACTTTTAATATACATATTCTATGGTAAGCAAATAATTTTGGGGACAAAGTGGAAACATGAAACATATACGCATAAAGAAAGATAAATAGCACTTCAAAGTCATTATAATTTTAAAGAATTAATAAGTAATAATATATAGGTCTTCAAAGGAAGGAAATAGATTTATCATGTCTAATATATTAGGTTGGCCAAAAAGTCCATTTTGCTTTGTCTGTAAAATAAAAGACATGTTTTCCAGTTTCGACAATAGTTTTATTGATTTGGATATTCTGAGTATGTCAGCTATCTCCTGCATGGTATAATGTTGATTGTTCTCAATGTCTCAATTTGATCGCTATCAACTTCAATTGGTCTACCTGACAGTGGAGCAACCTCCTGTGAGAAATCTCCAGCACGAAACTTCACAACAACTTTTAACTTGCTTGCTATGTTGCGTATTTTCTTCCATCAATATAAAAATGGCTACACAAAAATTCAACCATTTTTATTTTTTTTAAATGCATGCTGATATGATAACTGTCACAATACAACTTAACAACATTGTTTCATCCTGAAAAGAAAAAAATTGTTTCACATGAAGTTAAAGACAACTAAGCACTACTATAACCATCTTACAGGGGAAAAAAATGAACTTTTTGGCCAACCCAGTAAATGAAAAGTTGTGCAGGAAACAAATACTTACAAATTTGAAATTATAAATGAATTCTCTCAAACTATAAGGAAATTCTACTAATTTTCACTGACCTTGTACTTTACATTTTTCATTTGCAATTAGGAAAACAGTAGTTATTATTATTAGTCATAGAAAGATCATTTAATAGTTAATACAATACCTACAATCTATAAAATACAAACTCATTATTTCAATTCCAATGGTAAGCTGTATTCATAGCCACTTTCTATCAAAGAGTAACATTGTTTTCAGTTTTAATGTAATGGAATGAGGAAGATGGTGAGTGAGAAATATTCTAACCATTAAAAGAAACCAAGATTCATTTTGTGGGTAGCCTGATGTTGGAGATGTGATTTATGTGGCACTGGATCAGGCAGACAAGATTATTCTAGTAATACAATCAGCAAAAACAAATTGAAGGACCTTCAGTCCCAAAAAACAAAGAGCAATACCTAGAAATTTCTTTATGGGATTACTGGTACTCAAGTTGAAGAGGTTTTCATTTCTTCACAGAAAAGCAATCATATTTGAGAGAATCCTCTTTTTTTGCCTTCTGACTTGAAGTTAAAATATAGAATAGAAAATGTGGAAAGTTAAGGTTGAAAAGTTTTGAATTTCTGGAATCTGTGACATCAAATTTTAGGTATCCAAATTCCAAGTGAACTAATATCTGAATGAATTTTTAACTGGGCATTATATATAAAGAAACAAAAATTAATACAATGTATCCATTATTATAAATGGTGACATTCAGAACTTGTTTTTTAGTACTTAGGATAAAATTAATTTTTAAAAGACAGATGAAAAAATTGCTGACAGACAGGAATTTCCAGTTACCAAGGGCTAGAGCTGCAGAACTAAAACATGTTTTCCCAGATAAATCTGGACACTGGGACACATCACTGTCCCAATCACTGTCCCGGTGCAGCACCAACATACCCAGTCTCCATCCACTTTCCACAGCGCCCCTCAGGCTGCAACCCTGGAAAGACAGGCAGCTCTGCAGGCCTGTGGGTGGGAACACTGCCCCCTAGGGCCTCTCCTGGCCAATGCCTCCCCACCAAAAACCCAGTGAACTTGGAGAAGAGCTTGCTCCTCCCATCAGGACACTGTTGCCTTATCTCCACGGAAGAAAAATAGTGCGGATTTCAGCTCTGCTGTACTTGACCTGATGCTCATTTCTCCTCTATTCCCCAGCTCCTGCCAATGCCACTGCCCATCTTAGAACAAGAAGGTCAGTTCAGCTAAAGTTAGATCCACAGACTGAAAGTCAAATCAAAACAAGGGTTCAGCAAATAGCCAAGTCCCCAAGTAGACACCTCTTTTCATTTATAGAACAAATACAATCGTCCTCACCAGAAAACAGTTACTATGAATCAAAGGATCTCTGCTTGTTCTCATAAATGGCGTTATAAAAGGATATCAGAGACTAATCCCTTTTGTCTAAATTAATATTTTACTACTAATACTTATCCTATAGAATTCCTACAGATTGTAATTTCAAGATAAAATAAGTAATCAAGGATGGTTAGTTATTAAGTTACTAAAAAGTATTTTGTTTAAAATGATTCCCCTGGAAGGCTATTTCATAACTGTGCCTTATAGCAGTACAGTTTTTCTCTGCTGGCTTTGAGCATAGGGTAGTTGAAATTAGTATGAAAATAACTTTCTTTCTTTTTTTTTTTCTTTTAATTTTATTGTTGTTGTTGTATTACATCCTAACTTTCTTTTTTTAAAGATGTTATTGATTATTTTTAGAGAGAGGCAGAGAGGGAGAGAAACATTAGTGTATGGTTGCCTTTCACCTGCTTCCAGCTACAGACCTGGCTGGGGACCTGGCTTGCAACCTGGTTATGTGCCCTGGCTGGGAATCGAACCAGCCACCTTTGAGTTTGCAGGCCAGAGCCTATCCACTAGGCCACCTGCCAGGCCTGAAAATAACTTTCTATTTAAGGCTTCCACTGATTGATTTACAGTGATAAATGGATAATGTTCTATATTAATATATATTTATTTATATGTATTTGAAAAATGCAAATGCACATAAAAGAGCACATTTACATTTTAAAACTTGGATTAGGAAACTTTGGGGGATGATAAAAATAGTCTCTAAAAAAGATCAGGGAGGAAGTGACATGAGTACATACACGGCAAAAAACATCAAACTCTATGCTTAAGATCACGTTTAAATTTGACTTCAATAAAAAAAATTAAATTAAGAGCAAGGTAAGCCAAGTGAAATATCACTACAGTAATTAACAACATGGAGAATGGTGATGGAATACCTAGTGTGGGTGGTGGAATAGCAAGTGTAGGGAACACTGGCCTAAGGAAAAGCAAATGATACTCGCAAAGGGTAAACCGAAAAAACCTAAGTGAACATTGAAGCCTGGCTGAGACTCTTGCCAAAGGTTTCCGCTGCTTAGTATTCTTTCTGAGATTTTTCTCTGCCTGGGGCTAGACGCCAGAAGTAGGGATCTATTATAATATTTATCTTTGGGGAAAGATGAATATAAAGTTAAGTTAATCAAGTAAATTGCAGTGTATGAATTCCATATTAGTAAGCAAGCTTTTTAATTAACACAAATATCCAGCTATCTAGTCATAAAATGTAAGCAACTTATCCTGCTATTGGGCTAATGAAAATGTCCTGCTTATTATGAAGAATCTTTGCAAGGATTTCAGGGAAAAAGTATTTTTTTTTGATGGGAAAAAATAGCCTAAATTTCTCATACATAAATATATAAATCAAAAGAGTGGTCATTAATTTTGTCTTTCAAACTGTTTAAGTTAAACTTTTGCCATTAATAAAAGTAAAATGTTTTAAAAAATGATGTCTATTCATATGTACATAATTCTTATATATAAGCCAAGAAATAGAAAACAGAATGAAAAAGAGATTCTTTTCCCATTGGTAACAAATTCCTGGGGTAGCCTTTATTAGAAATATGTAATCTTCATTCTACATTGAAAAAATTGAAGCAAATGAACAGAGAGATTCCTGGCTCTATTACTTAACTCGTCTCTATTCATTTTGCTTTAGTTTTTTTTTTTTTTTTTTCCATTGAAATGTTACTGGCAGCAATAGGAGAAAGGTTACATGAATTATAACATATTTTGTTTTAATAAAAAAGCAATCTTGCAAGGCATTTCACAAAACCTCTTGCAGCAAAAGAACTACATAAAATTTAGAAGAAAAACTGGAAAATGTTTGCAACATATTGACAAAGTATTAATTTTTAAAGAAAAATAAAAGACTGACTGTAAAATGGCTAAAACTCACCAGCTAAGCCATTCTAGCCATTCCCTTAAACTAATCATGAGTACCACAGTTCGAGAATTTTTGGATAAGGGATGGATGTTCAGCAAATTGGCAAAATTTTAAATGTGTTTATTCTTTGAACCAGAAACCCTGCTTGTAGTAATTCTTCCGATAGAAGTATTTACACACTTACAGAGATTTGTATACAATGATGTTGTTGCTTTTTCTTTGTAATTTCACAATTTGAATCAACCTGAACGTCTAGGAGATTGTTTGATAAATTAAGATAGATCCATAAAATAAAGTGCTATGCAACCACTTAAGATTGGGCAGACTTGAGAATATGTCAACAAAATATTAAGTGAAACAGTAGAGTTTAAATTCATTCAACCTATGTTAGTAAAGTACACATATTTATAATGTTATATTTAAACATATATATAAAATAACTATAAACATGCATCAGATTAATAAAAATGAGCTTAATTACTGTGATAAATATTAGATGGTTTAAAAATTCTATCCTCCAAATACAATGTTATTATATTACTTTGAAAAAATAAATCATGATTAAAATGTGGGGCCTCCTTTTAAAAAAGACTTTTACATAAGCTTAACTATCTAACAGAACTCTGATGCTATCACAAGTCTGAGAATTTTAAATGTCCCTAAGTCCTTATTTCCTATCTCTTTCTACAGAGATAGTAGAAAGAAAAGTATTGGCATTTACTATACAAGTACCTACTAAAATATAGTAGCTATATGCTACTATAATTGCTTTTCATATTAACCTTTATAGCAATCATACAAGGTAATTATTATTGTTCCCAATGCTGAGATTAATTCAATGAGGTGCAGAAGTGTTAACTTGCCTAATATCACACAATAACTAAGTAAAACTAGCTCTTGAAGGCAGATCTGGCTCATTCATAATTTGTACTCTTTCTAGTACAATTTTCTGTTTCCTGTACACACACACACATACACACACAAACTTTTCAGAATCTATAATAGGCAACACCATAAGCTACCCCTCTAGCCTTCCTGGCATACTGCTATTTTATTCTTTTACAAAATTTATTTTTATTTCCAGGCTAATTGACTCAGATACTTACTCTGGTCTACACAAGTATTTGCACATTCTGAAAGTACTTATTGAACTGTTATAAATATTTCATAGTTCATGGAATATTGGAGCAGCAAGGGACTTAGAGCAATCTAAATTTTTCAATTTTTTTAAATAAAAAAGATAATCGAGTAGGGCTCGAAGAGATTAGTGTGACTTAGTGTCTTTCACTCAGACAGCTGCCATGGAGAAGAGAAAGGGTCAGGTGGGAACACCTGCCTCACTCACATCTGCTGTAGGAGGTGGCCACGTAGGTGAAGAGCTGAGAGGTGGAGGCCATGAGGGTAGGAAAGGCTTGTAGATAGAACTCTGAGTAACTGCACTTCCACCCTGTACAGCTAAATATGTAGTTTAAAATGTTACTATGTGTTGAGTAGACAGTAAGCAAATGATTCAAAAAAATTTTAAGAGTAGTTCATTCAATTTCAGCTTCCCTCTCCGTGATAAGCCTTCTAAATTCCTTGGCTTTTTGTCTAACATGTTTCTGTATTATTTTGTATTATGTCACTACACAGTTATATTTGTAGTTTGTTGAGTCCAGCATTGTATTCAAAAGTCATGCCAACTGTTGGGCAGTTCTTGTTATGCAGTTTGTTCTATTCAGTGCAGTATAGCTCATGTTCTTAACCTTTGCCCTAAAAAATGTCTTGTATTCCCCCAACTTACTATATCCCTATAAATATATTCCCACGAATTCCTAAAACAGCCTGTAGAGCAATATCTCTCAAACTATCTGTGGTAAAGGACCAGTTTTTTATGCCTATCTATTTGAGATCTATACTTTATCATTTTTTAATAAGTCACTAGGAAAAAAATAAACACAAAGACATACAAAATACAAGTTCCATTTTACTATTATATTCAACAGACAAAAATTACTCTGTCAAATTACTATACAAATTCCTAACTGATTATTCCAATTTTTTTCTTTTATCTAATTGTAGACCAAAAGTAAATAGTGCACAGAACAACTCTGGTCCATAGACCACACTATGAGTCGAATAGCACTGTCCTAAGCACAGCCCACCTTCACTGGGAATCACTGGTAAAAATCAAGCAATATATATAATGATAGTTATTATTATCTTCACCATTCTTGATTCTAAATATTCTTTAACAGAGACTAAAATAAACAATTCCATCCACATTAATGATCCTGTACTACCTTGCTTATTCCTGCCCAAATCTTCCACAGACACACAAGCCCTATTTCTTTTCTTTTTCAAAGGGCAACATTGCCTTCTACAACATTGTGTTCCTCTCTGCAAAAGTACATCAACATTATTTGACAAGCGAAAAGTCCAGTTCCTTTTCAAATACAAGCTGAAAAGCAAAAGGATAAAATAAAATCTCATTTTCAAAAGGACTCATAACATATACATATTTGGGATACAAGAATAATATTCACCTCCCTGCCTGCTCATCTGTGGGTTCATGTCCAACATCCTTTCTGTTCCCCTGGTTACAGCCTACCTTCCCTGTCCCCACTCTGCAGCAACCACTCAACTCAGGAAATAGCACCGGTATAGGCTTTCCTTCCAATTGCAGTTCTCTTTCATATGACAGCAATATACTTCTTGTCTAGAAGAATTTAAGCATTGACTCTTTCTTTTTCTCAGTGGTATCCTGTCAGGAATATTGTCACTTGAGGACAATGTCAAGGTTAATCCTATCCCAATCACAGTTTTGACAGTAAGTAAACATCTCTGCACATATACGACACAGAATGATGTTAAATTTTAAAATTTCTTTAAGAATGCTGGTGTCTTGATGAATTTCCATTACAAAGATTCTAGGTTTAAATTCACTTAAATGGCTGATGTTGTTCTCAGTTAACTTTAAGGTAAAGCTTATATTAAGCTGGGAATATTAATTATTTATGTATTCCAGGAAACTGCACACATTCTAAATAACATGACATATAAAAAATAAAATATTTCAGTATACGAGAGTATGCATGTGAACTATAATGTAAATAAAAGCAATTGTTTAATTTAAAATGTTCTGTTGTCCTAACATCCAATAATTCTATAATATTGATATAAATAACCATAGGTATTAAATCTCTAGTGTCAATCTAAGAAAGAAAACATTTAGAAGAGAAAAGTGATTGTTATTTTGCTTTAAAATATTCATTTAATTTTTTAAAATAGTATTTAATCAATGGAATTTAAAGTCTGTATACTTTCTATCATAGCCATGATCTTACCCTTTTCTTGGCCACCACAGCAACTTTGCCAACAGCTTTGAATTTATCTGTAAGACAATAAAATATGGCTGCTTCAGAAAACATGCCTATGGATCTGTTCAACGAAATTCGAAGTTACACAATCAGAATTTTCTACTTTCTCATAATACGGTATGTGCTTTTAGTGGTTCATTGAAATGTTGATAAACTCAGCTTACCAGATTTGAGTAGAACAAAGTAATTTGAAAGTAATTACAATAACATCAGGGATTTGTATAGTGATTTAATTAACCTCCTTCCTTAAATCTGACTCATTGATTGGATGTCCTTTATTTAGCATCAGGTATATCTTACTTCTAGAGTCTGCTAACTTTGTATGCTCTGAAGTGTAAATGATCTGAAATTAAATCCCAGGTACCTCTACTTGCACATTTACTACATGTCAGACATAAGATGATGACTTTATATAGACGTTACTTTACTTTATCCTCGTGATAATCTTGCAAAATGGAGGATAAATTAAATCCCTGCCTGACATCATGCGGTGAGGCCAGACCCATTTAACTGTAAGTTCCCAGTCTTTCCAAGATGTTTGTTGCTTCCATTTGGGACCCTGAGCTGCCAACAGTGTCTCAGAGAAAGGCTTGGCAAGAATGAAAACAGCCAGTACCTTTTCTTGTTCTATTGCTCCTAAAACCAGAATAATGAGGAACCAAATAGAATTATTTCAAGGTATTTTTGATACGCGCAAAATTATGCATGTATATGTATTAGTAAAAATTACTGCTATAACCAGGAGATTTAAACATTTTTCAATCTGTAATCCCATAGCTCAGTAGGTTATATGTAAACATTTGTTCACAGATACATCTCTAAATTTTAATATTGTGGTAATGAGTAAGGAAAGAGATATGAACATCAACTATAAAGTTTAGGGTTACATTTAACATTAAAGAAAAATACATCTCACCAGGAGAAAAACCAATCTCTTTTGTATGTCCATAATCATCTTAGGTCACAGAATTTTTTCTTTGAATTATGGTTATTTATATATACATATAAGCACTCTGGAAAACTAGAATGTGCCTTAAAGGCACAGATCATGTTTTATATGTAATAGGTGCTTAATATTTTTATAATTAATAAATGTACAGGTATTTTATTCAAAACCTTATATAGATATAAATACACATTTTACCTAAAGAAATTATCAAAATTTATAGAACATTTACATAGTATAAAATACCATATTAAACTGTATTAATATTATTTTATTAAGATATAAAAATACTTTATGTTCTTTGAACCTCAGTTTACTTATTTATAAACCAAGAGTAATAATTATTGGTACAGATTATTATAAAATTTAAATAATATAATGTAAATAAAGCTCCTAACACTTGTCTGCTAGATAACAGATAATCAACAATAGTCTCTTCTATTTTAGCTAACAATGACATTTTGGTGTTTTGGTGTGTGTGTGTTTGAGAAAGAGAGAGAGAGAGAGAGGGAGAGAGAAAGAAATGTCTTAACCCTAATCTTTGGAATACCAGAAAATATCATTTAATGATGATATAAATCACTTTTTAAGGGACTCCATTTAAATAAACAATTTTATTATTTGCAACAGAGTTGGGAATAACTGATGAGTAATGATAAAAATGGCAAAAGATTTGAAGATATAGAAAAAATAAGACCAATTAAGTCCCATAATATATTTTAGATTAATAAAAGGGCCAGTAGAACCTGATAATAATTACAAGATTAAATTAGTTTTGTTATATCCAAATTTTTCCTCCTTGTTCTTTTGAAGACCTCTAATAATAATAAAAATTATGATGAAATATTAGTCTAGCTGAAGACAAAAGTAACTCAAAAACTAAAATTAGATTCAATGGACCCTGACAGTATATACTAATGCAAATAGAATAAAAATGTGCTGTTTCTCCTCAAAATATACATCATTCTTATGTAACATTTTCAGTAGCGAGATAGAAGAACCGAGAACAGAAATATCCAAACAGTTGCTCAGAGAAAATTTTATGTTTAAAAGCCATCTTCCAATGTTACAGGGGACTGTTTTGGGGGAATGTCAACAACTATTCTGATTTTCTTTTTTTTTAATTTTATTGTTGTTGTATTACATTCATCCCCTTTTTGCTCCCCTCTGTCCCCCTCCCCACCCACCCATTCCCCCCAAAGTCAATCCCACCTGTTGTCCATGTCCATGGTTCCTTTATACTAGGTTCTTATCTAAGCTGCTCCCCTTTCTTGCCTCTGCCTCCCCCCTCCCCCCATTCTGATTTTCAAATGCCAAAGGGGAATTTTGACGTAATACTTAAAATCATTACAATTATGAGTGATTTCCCTATTAATAACAGTAGGTCCATGTTCAAGTTCAGCAATACCAACCTCTTTGTAAGAGCTGAATTTTCCCTAATAAGAAAGGTTTAATTTCCTGCCTTCAGGAATCTCTGCATGTAGGAACCTTCACATACAATTAGATAATTAAAAGGGTGTTTTACTCCTATTCTGAGCAACAGCCACATCTTTTTTAAATTATATTTTCTTGATTATGCTATTACAGTTGTCCTGATTTTTCCTCTTTTGCCCCCCTCCAGCCAGCACCCCCAATTCCTCAGGTAATACTCCCATCATTGTTCATGTCCAAGAGTCATTTGGATAAGTTCTTCGGCTGCTCCATTTCCTATACTGTATTTGACATCCCTGTGGCCATTCTGTAACTACCTATTTGTACTTCTTAATCCCCTCTCCTCTACACCCATTACCCCAAAACCGCCTTCCCATTTGGCAACCATCAAAAAGATCTATCCATCCATGATTATGCTTTTTTTAGTTTGCTTAGTCTGTATTCTAAATTCGTTGTTAATAGATTTGTATTTATTGCCATTTTACTGTTCATAGTTTTGACTTCTATTTCTCAAATAAGTCCCTTTAGCATTTCACATAATAATGCTTTGGTGATGATGAACTCCTTTAGCGTGAGAGCAAGCTTCTAAACCAGACACAGATATGTCAGAGATATTGGAACTATCAAATTGTGAATTAAAAACAACTATGGTTAATATACAACATTAAGAGCTTGAATGTTAAAAGTAGACACCATGCAAGAAGAGATGGATAATGTTAGAAGAGACATGGAGATTCTAAGGGACAGAATAAAAAAGAAATGCTAGAGACCAAAACACAGTACAAAAGTGAAGAATGCCCTTGATGGGCTCATCAATAGGCTGAACACAGCTGTGCAAAGAATCTCTGAGCTTGAAAATATATCAATAGAAATTTCTAAAACTGAAAAGCAGAGAAAAAGACTGAAAAATAAAAACAGAAGAGAATATGCAAGATCTATCATATAGCACAACTCCAAGAAGTGTAATGTGTAACAGGAATACCAAAAGGAAAACAAAAGAGAACAGAAGATTATTATCTGAAGCAGTAATACCTAAAAATTATCCCCCAAATTTAATGTCATACATTAAACCATAGATCCAAGAAGTTCAGGGAATATGAAGCAGGATAAATGCCAATAAAACCACACCATGGCATATCATATTTAAATTACAGAAAATCAAAGATAAAGGAAAATCTTAAAAGATTTCCTTCTATGAATTCTACGTTTAAAAATATCATCACACTTCCAGCAAGAAAATGGCTGGCTGCTGCAGACTCAATGAAAAATAAGCTGTCACCAGGGTCTCTGGACAAGCCAGAATGCCCAAGGATGGGCAATGCAACATGAATAACCTGGCATATGCAACAATGGCAGAGTCACGGTAGCCTAACTTACTGAGAGAGTGGGTCTACTGCAGGTATGACATGACTAAAGTATAATTTTTTTAAGCAAATGACTATATTATTTCAAGTTATTAATGCTTTAAAGAACAGTATTTCAAATATTATTTTGCTTACATGTAAAGCATAAAATTGTATTTGTGACAATGGAGTGAATTCGACCTTTACTGCTAATAACAGAAACACATTTTCAACATAAGAAACAAAATCGTAATAATAACTGTCTCTTTCCCTGGTCTCGGAGTAAGCTAGTGTAGTATGCTTATCATTCTTTTTCTACTCTTTTCTAAACTACATATTTGCTTTAAAATCTTAAGTTAGGTGGCTGAGTTAATAGATAAACATTTTCTCAAGTAAAATGTCTTCACATATAAGTTTTAAAATATATATATTAAACTTTTTCAAAGGACAAAAAATACTGTGATAAAGTGGAAAGTTCAGGTCTCATAAAACAGGAAATTAAATACGGTTACTAAATAGAAACATTTAAAATCATATTTAAGTTAACTGAAAATCAACATTTTCATGTAATAATCCTATTTTTTAGAGTTTAAAAATGTTACACTGTGCTCGCTTCGGCAGCACATGTACTACAATTGGAACGATACAGAGATTAGCATGGCCCCTGCGCAAGGATGACACGCAAATTCGTGAAGCGTTCCATATTTTTTTGAGACTAATATTGCCTACTAAAATAACAAAACTGAAAAAATAATGTTACATCTAATATAATCCTTATGATGAATTCATTTAAAAGGTTATCTATAAACCATATGTATGATTCGACAAAAAACTTTGTTTAAAAATGAGCTGAAATATCATATTTTTTACCTAATTAAAAATAAAACTTAAAATTATCTTTTATCTCTGCCTTGATCTTAGTTAAATATAAAACATTATGAAAAATACTTTGTTTTGAAATAATATAGCATATCCAATGAAAATTTTACCCCAGAAATATATTTTAAAGGCATACTTTCTAATTTTTAAATGTATACTTTAAAATACACAAAAGGACTTATGTAAATGATAGACATGCTATTTAAAACCCTAGCATTTAAACAGAGTGTATATGTAGTCATTAAAAACAGTTTCAGAGAGTAAAATATATACTCTTAACCCACACAAAAATAATTTTTCAGTGGACAAAGATATAAAGAAAGAGATTTTTAAATGTGCATACATACTTTGGAAAGCCTGCATCTGAGTAAATCCTTATTCTGGCAGGGGTGGGGCAGGTATTGCAAAATGTTAAAAGTCGCATACCCTGTTTTGATAGGCAGCACATTTCCAGTCTTTGCTCAGGAGAACATCCATAAAGATGGTGTGCTTCTTGTAGTGCACTTTTATACCACTTCTTCTTTTTATCTTTACATTCTCCTGGCTAAAGAAACATCGCAAAGTAAGATTCATTGTAAATATATATTTTTGTTTGAATATCCACGTGATTTAGTTGTTGAGCTAGAACTAAATATCATTTAAGCACTGTATAATATATTACTTAGACTTTAATATCTGATTATCGTATTATTATTTTAGAATATAACAAAGTTGTAGAGATTTTGCATGTTAATAGCCAAAAGGGCCAGATTCTTGATTCACTAAGATAATATTTTAATGTGATTCACAGCACATTTAGAAAGTGATAAAAATTAAGATTACCAATGTGATGAAGTAGTCTATATTAATACATTTTATTAGAATAATGTTGATTCCCTTTTAAGTAATATAGCAATGATATTAAGGTTGTAAAAATTGTAAAGCTAAGTTTCTTATTGTAAGAAAATTATTTCAATTCACATCTAGTTTTGGTGTAATGGCAGAGAGTTGACATATTCTTATAAGTTCCTTAAATTTTCTGTGCCTCGATTGTTTTATCTGTAAAATGTGGATACTTGTACATACATCAAAGGTCTTTGAGTATTAAATGAAATAATAGGTGACAGTTTGCTGGAGTAGGAAGCACTCAGTTAATGTTATTCTATTTGAATACAGCACTTTTGTCTAAATGTTTATTTAGTTTTTTAAAAAGAATATTTCGAAAAGAAAAACAATCAAAGAATCTCTAGGTCAAAAGTAACTATAAAAATTATCTGGGTGCTTCTCAAATTTCACATCATTCTTGAAGTCCCAAATTAATTTGGACTTACCAAATTAATATTAGCTATCTGGTTTTTATTACACTTAATATTTTCATCTAATTATTTAATACCTCCTGGCATATTATGGTTAATTTGCATTAATGACTGTCTCCATCCATAAACTGAAAAACCTTTAGAGTCAATAAATAATATTTCTTTTTTGTATACTCTCCACAGTATTCATTTGCCTAATCTCTCTGCATATTATACTATAAGCATTCAGAAATTGTTAAGTTGTATATGGTCCTGGACACTGATTTATTTGGTATAAAAGCAGCAAAGCAATTTAAACAAAAATCTACTTTTCATTCATTAAGTTATTTCATATGAAAAATGATGGAAGTTACAGATATACAATAAACATTTGAAAACTTATACTAAATTAAGGCTATCTTAGCTAGTTTTTGCAGTTTTAAGACATTTCTGCAACTCAAATGCTACGATAATGCTAAGTAAGATTATAAACAGTGACAAATCACCAAAAAGCTGAAATAGCACTTTACAATTGAAATTAAGGAAATTTCTAAAGGGAAATCAATGCAATACATAGCTAAAGTAAACTTCAGCGAGTTAGGGTAACCTGTGTGACCGTCTTTAAGAATTTACCAGTAAGTATGTGCCACCTAGTGGTGACACAATCAAACATCTTGTAGGAAAGAAAGTTAAGGCTCAAAGTAACTTGAATTCCGTGATTTTGATCTTCTTTTTCTTAAATAAATCCCTTTAACATTTCATATAATAAGAGCTTGGTGATAATGAACTCCCTCAACTTCATCTTGTTTGGGAAGCACTTTCTCTATGAGTTGTTTTTAATTGAAGAAGTGAGGTGCATATTCTAGTAACAAACTACAGAAATGATCTCTGAAAGCATAGTCTTGAGAGGAGCATATTCTAAAAGTATAGAATGCACCCATCATTTCCAGTTTCTCTTGTTTTTCCAGTGATACTGTATGCCTCTATAAGCATTTACATCATCTGTATATCTATTTTTTAAATGCTATACTTGTTTGTACTTTCAGTTTTTTAAATTTGTCTTGCAGATTGTTTCATTCATTTATTGATTCAACATATTCTAGACAATCAAAATCTGTCATTGAAGAAGACACAAAGCTTACACTATAGCCAATGAAACAGACACTTACAATAGTAATAATAAACAAGTAAAGATTACAGCATGTTATAAGAGGTTATAAGTACTGTGTAAGAAAGAAAATGTAAGCCAATAAAGTGGTCGGAGTAAATTTCATTGGAAAGCTGACACTTGAACTAAGACCAGAATGAGATCATGGAGTTAGCCATTTGGCTATCCAAGGAAAAAGCATTCCAGGTCAAGAAAAATACTCTACGTAGGAGAACACACGTGCATTCAAGCAGCATCAAGGAAGCCAAGGTGGCTGACGGTGAATGAGGAAGATGGAGAGTAATAGAGAGTGTCAGAAAAGTAACAGGGCCAGATGTTGGAGGTCCTTTCAGGCCATTGCAGGGACTTCACAATTTACTCTGAGTAAACTCGGAGTCATTGCAGAGTTCTGAACATAATACCATTTGATTTGATTTAATGTTTTGAAACAATTATTCTGGTTGCTTTCATGAGATTGGGCTATGCAGAGGCAAATATAGATGTAGGACAATTGGCTATTGCAATAATCCAGGCAAGAAATAATGGTGGTATAGACCAGAATAGTAGCAGCTATTGTTGCAAAAAGTAATAAGCTTCTACAACAGATATAATTTGAAGGAAGAGCCAAAACAATTTCCTGACCAACTGAAAATTGGTTGTGAGAGAAAGAAAAGATGACTGTAAAGCTTTTGGATTGGGCATGTAGTAGGATGGACTTTGCTATCTACTGAGATGGGGAGTTGTCAAGGAAGTGAGTTTTGAGAGAAAGATTTAGAATTCAGATCTGTTGAGCCTGGGACGTCTATTATGACATCCAAGTGCAGACACTGTGTAGCAGTTTAGTAAGGGAATTCAGGAGAGAACTGAACTGCATATAAAACTTAAGAATCATCAACACACACATGGTATTTAAAGCTAAAATGTTGGACATAACCTAGAGAATGAGAAAATAGATCAATGTAAATCCACACACATAGGATGTATGCATTACATATTCATTTGACAAATTCCATGATGGACATTTAGGTCATTTCTAGAATAATGTTGCAATAAAAATTTTTGTACCTTGTTATTTCACCTAAATGAAAGTGTATTGAAGGGCAGATTCCTAGATGTTAATGTATGTATATTTTAAATGTTAGAAGGCATGGTGAAATCATTCTTGAATGAGATGGTCACAATATACAACACTTCTATTTCCAAACTCTTAAATCTCTGTTGATATTTTTAAGGGAAAAATAGTATTTCCTTGTTATCATTTTCCCTTCTTAAATTCAGTAATTATGTAAGTTTTTCCTATTTCTCCAGCTTTACTGAGATATAATTGACATATAAGATTGTGTAAATTTAAGGAGTACTGTATAATGACTTGATATACATATATATTGGAAAAGGGTTAACACAATAGCGTTAGGTAACATCTGCAGAGACTCACATAACTTGTGTGTGTGTGTGTGTGTGTTTGTGTGTGGTGAGAATATCTGAGACTTATTTTCAACAATGCTCAAGTTTACAGTATATTACAATACCATTAACCAGTCACAATGCTGTAATTACCTCCCCAGAACTTAAGGATTTTTCCTATTTTAAAAAATAATTTATATATTTTTTGTGTTAATATTTATATTGGCCTTTTTCTTACTGATTTATGAAATTTTATATGTTAAAGAAGTAGTCTTGTGCTTTAAATATTATCTCTTATTTATAGTTTATTTTTAGTATATTTATATTTTCTTTTATATTCATTTAAACCTTTCATCCTCCTAGAACTAATTTGGATGTGAGGTGGAAGGTACAACTTCCACATCCTTTTTTCTCAAAGTAGCTAGCCATTTGTATCCATACAATTTATTAAATAGTGCTTTTATTTAATTATTTAAATACAACCTTTACCACTAAACATATCTCCAAGAACTTTTGAGTCTAATTTTGGACTCCAAATTGTTCTATTACTCTGTAAAGTCACTATTAATACCTGCTTTAACAACTGGAGTTTTACTACAATTTTATACTTTACAGACCTAAGTCTCTCTTCTATATATAATTTTCCTAAATATTTTAGAATTCATTTTTAAATTCTTTTTCAAAATTGAGGTTGCATGAAAATTAACTTGGGAAAAATTGACAAGTTTCCATATTAAATCTTCCCAACCAAGAAGAGTTTTGTATCTTTCCATTTATCTAGATTTTAATTTCTGTCTCTTAGTAGAATTTTAAAGTTTTATTTATATATATCTTGTACATGCTTCTTAAGCTTACTCCAGTGTCTTATATTTGCTTTGCTACTAGTATTAATGTGAACTTTTATCCTCTCACATTTCCATGCTGTTTGCATCTATATAATAATTTTATAACTGCCACATAACTGAATTTTCTTAGTTTTTCTATTGTTTATAATAGTTTTTCCATTGAATTCCAGGTAAAAATTGACTACTAATAATGATAATTTTGCTTTTTTTCCTTTCCTATATATGTACTTTTATTTCTTTCTGGTTATGTTAGCCAATTCTACCAGGACAATTAAATAATAGTAGTAATTCTACATACTTTAAAAACTCAAATTTCCTACCTTCACAACCAATTTTTTCTCTAATTAAAAATAAAGCTTTCAGTTGAATGAATTCATGTATTTTTCAAGACATATTTCAGTGGTCCACATTTATTTAAATTGAATTCTTCTGCTGAAGCTACCAAAGAAACGTTTACTTGTAATCACCTTCATAAACTAAGCTCTTTCAGACATTATCATAATCTCTCAACCGGAATCTCCCAAGAAAAGGTTTTGGAATTGACAAAGAAAGAAATGAAAACTCAGCCTTTTCACCAAACATAATAAATTCATTCCATACCCTAATTACTAAGGTAAAGTTTGTGAAAGGTGAATGAACATCAACCTTCAATGAATTATAGTAGTAACATCATGATTGAATTACAATTTAAAAATACTATAATATTTAATGAGATAAATATTCAACTTGAAAGTTTATATTCTGAGTTATCAAAGGAAACAATGCTGTTTTGAATAAGCCAATACTAAGGGAGAAACTATTGTTTATTTTAAAATCAAAAATTTCCTTTTCAAGTCATGAAAAGACTGACATTTACCTTTTTAACCAAAAATTAAATAGGTAATTGACTCCAGATTTACAAAGAAATGTTCAAAGACAAATGCTATTCAAAATAGGGTTCAAATTCATTATTCAACTTGAATCTGGGTGTTTCTTAACCCTTGGTTGAAATCTACAAGAGGACTTTCCTGGTAACTTTAGAATAAAATGCCCTACAGGTACTTAGTGCCCCCAAATTAAAAATGGTAAAATGTCTATTCTCATGTAAGAGACAAAATCCCAAACTTCCAGTTAAAGCTTCTGTGTTCCGAGGGTTAAGAGCGGATTCAGGCTGCAGGCTCCTTGCTACCTTCCTGCTTCTCCTAAGTTTCCCCGCACCTTCTAGGTCCTACGGGGGTGGAAGTGATAGGTGTGGGGAATAGGAGTTGCAGATGTTTTTGTTTGACTGCTATCATAGCAACCTGGGTTTGGTGCTTTCTGGACTTGAAGTGGTTTCCTTTTTTGTTTGTCTGTCTCTTATTGTGGAGTGCCTTGTGGGTTTTTGGAGAATGTTTTCTTTCAACTAGAAAGAGCTTCATTTACAGGGACATGGTCTGCCTTCTAGCTGGTTGCTTTCAACCCCTAGCCCATTATCATTTTCCTGCATCTTTCTGCTTAGGTTGCAGAGGAAAGGAAGCAGTCTTGGGTGGGGACCCTTCTAAAATGACCCCCAGCTCGTTCTCTCATGTTGCTTATATTGCTACTCCCCAAAATGGTGGTACTGTTGGCCATTCCCATTGCCTCCAGCTCTCCTCGCCTGGTGCCAGATCTTATTACTAGAAACTCGCACTGTGCAGATATTTGTGGGGGTAGAAGTTGGAAAACAGGATGTTGCACTGTTAAAGTTCCAGAGTACTACACTGAGCTCTCAAAAAGGCACTAATACAGGAAAATGACGTCCTTCCTTTTCCCAAGATGGGGAAGGGGGACGTGTCAGGAAAATGCCACAGAAAATCATCATTTCCCTCAAAGATATGTCTGTATGTTCTAGCTCAAACCTTCTATATCCTTATGTAAATAAAGTCAAGCCAGTCTGGGCACCTCCTTTAAAGTCCTACATACATAGTCTTACATAGTTTGCAGTGTGAAAATAATTATTTTGTCCTCAACTTTTGTAGTTTGAAAGATCAATGTCTTTCACTAACCCCTGAATATAGTAATTTTAGGCCTTGCAAATTGTCTTCTATCCCACCCCAAAACACAACAAAACGCTGAAATATTTTCCATTCTCCACACCTAACACTTAGTTTAAGAAGGAAATTTTCAAGGTAACACTTTATCAAACTTTCAAGGAGCTAAAGCTTATGAGGTAAGAATTAAGATCAAGGACTTGAGATGAGACTACAGAAAGGGCTGGGCACCTCCAAATTCCAGTATATTCTATGATCCCAAGAGGGGATATCAAGCCCTTCATTATCTTTATATTACTTTGGCCACCTGAGTTTTCTCAATCAGTTTCAGTAAATTTGGGGTGAAAGAAAAAATATGCAACCATTATGGAAAGAGAAAAAAGACATGAAACCTAAAATTCATGTGAATGTATTAAATATTTCTTGATAGATGTATTCTTGATAGATGAAAAAGCATGCAAGTATTTGGAGTAAGCGTACTTTTGATCTACACAAAAGAAAACTTGTCTGAGACCTGGAAGCACTTAAAAAAAAGGGCCTGACTACTTTTGGGGATAAGTGAGAGGAAAAACTACAGTCAAAATGAGATATTATTAACCAACCACTGTTATTTAACTGAGAGGGAAGAATTTCCTAGCTAAGGGATTTTGAAGACAGAATAATAGGCAGGTTGTAGTCTTTTCACCTCTTGACAGCCTTTTCCACTCTTCCTTAATTTTCCCCCAAGCACTCAGCAACAAATAACATACTATATATTTATTTGTTTACTACATGTCTTATCCCATTAACTTAAGTCACATGAGGGCATTTAAATTTTGTCTGTTTTGTTCCCTTCTGAGACTAGAAGGGTTACAAATAATAAGAGCTCTAAATATTTACTGTGTATTATAAATAGGGTTGTTTTTTTTTTCAGGATGATGTAGATAAAACCCAGTCAGGAAATTAGTGATAAAAATCAAAGACTGCTACATTTTAATCCTGAATTATGTAATTATCCCTAAGAAGCTAAAAGAAAAATTTATAAACACGATGACTATTTAGCATTATGATATGGTAATATTACTCCTAACATGACACAGACCTTCATTTCTTTGTATAGAATTCAAATCTGTAAAATGTTTCATGGGTCCTTGATTTATCCTATTAGTAGTATTTTTTAAAAAGTGTACCTACCCTGGCTGGTGGCACAGTGGATAAGGTGCTAGCATGGGAACCCAAAGGTCACTGGTTGAATTTCCAGTCAGGGCACATAACCAGGTTGCAAGCCAGGTCTCCAGCCAGATCTGTAGCTGGAGGCAGGTGAAAGGCAACCATACATTGATGTTTCTCGACCTCTCTGCCTCTCTCCCTCCCCCTCTCTGAAAGTAATAAATAAAATCTTTCAAAAAAAGTGTACCTAATTTGAAGTACTTTAAGTGGCATGTAATAAATAGTACCTTATTTCAAAGCCACAGTAACTCAATCAAATGCTTCTTCATATGCTCTGTTTGGGAGATGGTAGAGCCTCACTACAACCCTGTAGGTATAATGACAACATCTATAATCCAAAATTATCAATTATATCAATATTAAAGTTAACTGCAAAGTAAGTACTTACAATTTAGAAAATTTATCTTTTAGACAATATTGAGCATATGTTAAAAATCTGGAAAACCAGAACCTTAAGTACTTAGCTTGCTTTATTGGCTTCATAAATTTACTGAAATGACTTTAAATATTGACCATTACTTTAAGTTATTTCTTACATAATATGCCTCTTAAAATATGGGGATATAAGTCACAGATTTCATAATCTAAAGAAATATAAAATAATTTTCCTTAGGAATGCATCCCCTCTCAGTGAGGATGGACACTACTGCTTACTATCAAATATTCCGCCTGGTGATTTATGTCAATTGCTGCTACTTCTACATTCAGACTCGCAGTGTAGCTCACTGACTAACCGTGCGTCGCCCTGATGCATCGTTCTGTTTACTATCTTGCCAAAACTATCTTTCTCCTTCTCCGTTGAGATCATTCTCACTTAAAGCAATTCAGTATGAAGTTAATCACAAGGGTATCTTGTCATCCTTAAATTGGATTTCTGCAACAGCAACCAGTAATCTAGATAGTAAGAGCATTCCGTTCCTTTGATGCAAACTAGAAGGCAGTGACATCACACCTGTGTACACCACACACTCGCTGGCTTCCTAGTGTCTCCCTCCCTCTCATCTGCCATCTTCAGCATAGTTTCATCTAACCTTTAATAATCAACTCTGAATTATTTAGGCAATTTACTTGAATTATTGAACACTTGAAGCAAACATTGCTTTCAAACAGGTATTTCTTACTCTGTTTCAGTTTCCTCAGACAGAAAGAAGAATCTTGCTTACCCTGATTCTGCAAGATTTTAAGATCAAAATAACTTCTGTGCTCTATCCCACACCAGCAGAAAGTGTGAACTGGCTCACTTGACCAAAAAAAAAAAAAAAAAAAAAAAAACTAGCTTTATTTAGTCTGATCCTTTCCATCAGTCTGAGAGATAATGCTGAGATAATGCTAAGAATGCCATGAGTCCTTGGGGAGAAATTAGGCAGAAAAGAAAGAATAAGGAAAATTGAGAATTACGGCTTTACGGTCTGATTCCATTACTTGGCTTAAAATAGTGGGATTCTGTATTTAAATTCCACACAAAAATACCCAATACAGGAACTGAGTACTCCAGGTGAGAGAAGAAATAGGAAGTCAAGCCATTTAGGATCAAATAACCTCAGTGGACAAACCAGAAAAATCACAAGCTATGGGATAAGCTTTTAATTAACCTAAACTTTAACATATTCACTAAATATTTGAATATCTAAGGTCTTTTTCTATCAAGATGGAATAGATAACTGCTATATGTTGGGGTGGTGGTGGTTTTCTAAAAGAAGCAAGTCTGATATTTTAGGCTTGTCCATTGTCTGGACGGACATGCTTTGGAAAACAATTTTTATATAACCAATACATTGGTCATTTAGTGTGATGGACCTGAAATCAAACTCTGAAAGAAGGAAAATATAAGAGAGCTCCAGCTATCACAGCAGGGAGAAAAATCAGCCACCACCAAAGAGAGAAACTAGTTAAAGGGACAAGGGACTCTTAACATCACAATTTTGTTGAAGATTTGCCTGGCTTCTTTAGCACTACAAACTCATAAACACATTCATATGTTCCACAAAATAACCACAATAAAAAATCTACATTTTTATAAACATCTTCTTTAGGCATTTCTAGTAAACACAGAAGAGGGGTATATATGGGGAAATAATCTACTATACAGTGGTTTTTAGATTAACTGAGGAACTAAACAGATTCTCAGAACACTCCCAATATGTAGGTTAAGAAATATATGTTTCCAGTTTTATTGAGAAATTGACATACATAGCTATACAAGTTTAAGGCATACACCATAATTTAAATATATTGTGAAATGATTACCATAATAGGTTCAGTTAACATCTGTCACTTCACACAGATAAAATAAAAATAAAAGAAGAAAAAATAACATTTTCCTTTTGATGAGAACTTAAGATGAATGTTTTTTAAAAATCATTCCTAACGATAGTCATGTTGCATATTACCTCCCTAGTGCTTATTAATCTTATAACCAGAAGCTTATACCTTTTGACTACCTTCCCCTACTCTTTGCTTCTGGTAACCAAGTCTGATCTCTTTTTCTATAAAGTGTGAGTTTTGGGTTTTTTGGGAGGCTTTTTAGATTCCACATATAAGTGAAATTGTACAATATTTGACTTCACTTAATACCTTCCAAGTCCATCCACGTTGTCACAATGGGAAGATTTCCTCATATTCTATGATTCAGTAATAAAGAATACAGATTTTTAAAAACCTTTCTGGGAGAATATGATAATGAGCAAGCTTGGGAATGAATAGTAGAGTAAAATAAACAAACAAGAAACAAACGCTGGCTAAGGTCACATGGGAATGAAATAAATACTAGGTTTTAATGACAGTCTGAAGAGGCCCTGAATCTATGGCTCGAAATGTGAAAAAGAGGGCTTTCGCATATAGTCCAACTTTGAAAAGCCCTGGTTAAAGGTTTAGTTAATTAATCAAGTTAGCTACATTAACAGGAGACTAATTTAAGGCCTTTGTGATTTTCCAGTTGTCAGATGATAGTCTATTATGAATGTAATACGTTTATGAAGGTTAGATGCAGATGGCTCAATGTAAATTTCAAAGAGGCTGACATAAAAACCTGGAGTCTATAATCAAAAGACCTGAGTTTGCATCCCAATTCTGCTGTTGTGTGACCTCAAGCAAGTCACGTAGCCTGAGCCTCAACTTTCTTAACTATGAATGAGGATCCCAAGAGATAGTCTATCGTAAGGAGTATTTTATAAAATGTAAAACAGTTTTCAAATGTTAGCTATCAATATCACAAACTATCAGAAATATAAACATTTATCATTTGCCTAAGTTCATACAGCTAGTAAGTAATGGAGTTGGAATCCATACACAGGTAATCTAGCTCCAGAATTCAAGGGCTCAATCATTATAGAGGTGTACCTCTGCGATAGTCCAAGTGAGGTTCCAGATCACCACAATCAAGTGAATATTGCATTAAAGCAAGTCATATTAATTTTTTGGCTTCCCAGTGCCTATAAAAGTTATGTTTGCACTATAGTGTAGTCTATTAAGTACATAATGGCATTATGCCCAAAAATGTACATCACTTAAAATAGCCTCATTGCTTTAAAATGCTAACCATCATCTGAGCCTCTGTGAGCCATCCATAATCCCCTTGGGGGTGGCTGTTGCCGAAGTGATGGCTGCCAACTGGTCATGGTGGTGGCAGCTGAAGGCTGGGTGGCTGCGACAATTTCTTATTAAACTAAGGCAGCAATGAAGTTTGTCACATCAATCTGCTCTTCCCTTCATGAATGTTTTCTCTGTACTATGTGATGCTGTTTGATAACATTTTACTCACAGTAGAAGTTTCAGAATAGGAGTCAGCTCTCTCCAACCCTGCTGCTGCTTTATCAACTAAGTTTATGTAATAGCCTAAGTCATTGTCATTTCAACAACCTTCATAGCATTTTCCCCAGGAGTAGATTCCATCTCAACAAACCACTTTCTTTGCTCATAAGAAGCAGTTCCTCATTTGTTAGAAGTTGTATTATGAGTGTAGCAACGGGGTCACATCTTCAGGTTCCACTTCCAATTCTGGTGCTCTTCCACATTTGCAATTACTTTTTCCACAGAATTCTGGA
The DNA here is from genome assembly GCA_004026585.1 of Noctilio leporinus. Taxonomy (NCBI): domain Eukaryota; kingdom Metazoa; phylum Chordata; class Mammalia; order Chiroptera; family Noctilionidae; genus Noctilio; species Noctilio leporinus. Next base: position 163,006 of record PVIW01000604.1, read on the forward strand.
ACCTCTCAAGGTCATCTATGAGAATTGGAATCAATGTCTTCTAACCTCCTGTTTATACTGATATTTTGACCTCTTCCCATGAATCACAAATGTTCTTAACGTCATCTAAAATGGTGAATCCTTTCCAGAGGTTTTCAATTTACTTTGCCCAGATCCATCAGAGGAATTACTATCTATGGCAGCTAGAGATTTATGAAATGTATTTCTTAAAAAATAAGACTGGAAAGTTGAAATTACTTCTTGATCCATGAGCTGCAGAATGGATGTCATGTTAGCAGGCATGAAGACAACATGAGTCTTCTTGTACACTGCCGTCAGCCCCATTCTGAGCAATAGGTCTCAATAATGGGCTTCAAATGTTTAGTAAACCGTGCTGTAAACAGATGTGCTGTCACCCAAGCTTGGGTGTCCTATTTATAGAGGAGGCAGAGTGGATTTAGCATAATTCTTAAGGACCTTAGGATTTTCTGAATTGTACATGATACATGAGCACTGGCTTCAAGTTAAAAATCACCAACTGAATTTACCCTTTACATGAGAGTCGGCTGTCCTTTGCAGCTCTGAAGTTTGGCATTGACTTTTCCACTCTAGCTATAAAAGTCTTTGTTGGCACCTTCTCCCGACATGAGGCTGTTTTGTCTACCTTGGAACTTTGTGGTTTAGTGTAGTTACGTATCATTGATTATTTCAGTTAGACCTTCTAAATAACTTGTTGCAGCTTCTACATCAGCATTCGCTGCTTCCATTTGAACTTTTATGTTATGGAGACTGCCTCTTTCCTTAAACATCATGGACCTACCTCTGCTAGCTTCACACTTTTCCTCTGCAGCTTCCTCACCTCTCTCAGCCTTGCCAGAGTTGAAGAGCTACAATCTTGCCCTGGGTGAGGCTTTGGCTAAGGGAATGCTGTGGCTGGTTTGATCTCTATCCAGATGACTAAAATTTTCTCCATATCAGCAATAAGGGCATTGCGTTTTCTTTTTCTCTCTCTCTTTTTAAAAGATTTTATTTATTTTTTATTCACCTTTAGAAAGAGGGGAAAGGTGGGAGAAAGGGAGTGAAGGAAACACTGATGTGTGAGAGAGACAGCAGTGATTGCCACAGGCTCCCATCCAGAAACCTGGCCCAGGCATGTGGCCTGACTGGGAATTGAACTGGAGACCTTTTGGTTTGCAGACTGGCACACAATCCACTGAGCCACAGCAGCCAGGGCTGTTGTGCTTTCTCCTCATATATGTGTTTACTAGAGTAGCATGGAGTGTGGTTCATGGCACCCTAAAACATTACAATAGTAACATCATAGATCACTGATCACAGATCACCGTAACAAATGTAGTAATAATAATAAAGTTTGAAATATTATAATAATTAACAAAATGTGACACAGGGACACAAAGTAAAAAATGCTGTTGGAAAAATGGTGCTGGCAGATCTTAATTTGTAAAAAACAAATTATCTACAAAGCATAACAAAGCAAAAAACAATAAAATGACGTAAGCATGTGACTGTCATTTAACTAAAAAGCAATTCTGTGGCACAAATTTCTATGTGGTATAACGAAGAGCTCATAGGACACAGCATAGAAGATAAATTTGTGATAAAAATTATAGGAAATTATCATCTGGCATTTTTAGTATCAGGCCGTATTTACATTGTTTAGGGAAATAAGCTTCTAGGATTATTAATCAGTAGTATGTGGTTAAAATGGTAAATTTTATGTTACATATATTTTGTTACAATTTTTAAAAAGAATCAAAAACTAAAATCATATGTATTGTGTACAGCTTTAAGTATTTTACATATTCTGACTTCATGTTGTAGAATTTTTGTTTTGCAAAACTAAGTCATCAAATCTATAGCAAGAAAGCAGCTGTAAATATTGCTATGTACAATGATGGTAAAGTATTAGCAATATACTGATGACATAAAACAGGAACCAAATGAGCACTGAATCAACAGGTAATGTTTAAGGCCTGTGCTTGTTAAAGTGCTATCCTCTCCCACGGCCCTAGGCAGGTTGCCTGCTACCGCTGGGGAGTTCAATAGAACTGGGAGAACAGGTTTATATCAGCGGTGAAAATAAGCATGTGCTCTCTTGTCCTGAGAGTTATAAGAAGTTGTAATTGACCTAAAGGGTTTTAAACAATAAATATAGATATTAAGGCCTGAACCTAAAAGAAAGTTAACATACTTGGTTGCTATTTTCCTACTCTACATTTGCTCATTTTTGATGGAATATGTGTTCATGAGAAAACAATGGTTGCATTTATGGAAGACAGATGCTCAGATTCTGTTTGATAATAGAATCATAAAAGCAGGTGGAAGATCTAGGAGAAAAGGATAAATATGTGAAACAGAATTAGTACATATTCTATGAGATAAACAAAATGTTAAGGAAGTGGAAATTTCAAAATTTATTTTCAAAGTTATTTCAATAACATGTTTAGGATTTAGAGATAATGGGTCTTGCCTGAGTCATGGATTGATCTTGGTCCTTGGCTGGAAGATAGTTAAAAACCAAACAAAACAAAGTAAAAGTGTTGGAGGAATTAAAGAAAATGAAATGCAAAAGAAGTTTATATATCAATTGTAGGTTCATATGATTATGAGTTTTGGGCTTCACCATTCCCTAATGGAAGAATGCATTAAAAAGTTACATTACAACTATGCACTTATTTAAGAACCCCAATATAAAAGACTCATTATAAGGCAGCCTTACTCATAAAGGGAATGGCTCTGAGGACAATTTAATGAGCCTTATATTTTTGGCTTAAAAACAATGGTCTGACTCCGGTTTCTACAACAGAAAATAAGCATTTCCAGGAAATTGAGAAAGCAATATTGGAATTTCTTAGAAAAGATTACCATTATTCCAGTGAAGAGTCACTTTGAGAAACCTAGTTAATACTTGATGCATTTTTCATTTATTTGATGATGTGATCTGTTCTGTCCTTTACAAAAGGAGTAAAGTTGGTCCTATTTGGATTTGGACTTCTAACTTCAGTACAAGTTCACAGCTGTCTAAATTCATAAGAGATGAAGTCAGGAGATGGCAAGGGGAATTCAAGAATTTATTTGGAGCAGCAATGTTAGCCTATATAAATGTGAGTCAATCAAAAAAAACGGAACAAAGACAGGGAGAGGAACTGGTTTCACTCAGTTACAAAGAACATGAAAGATACTATCTCCTATTCTCCTTCCAAATTCCATCAAACAAATCCAAAATATTCTTGAGGCATTGCTGATATTGAGGACTATTTATTCACCAAAATGTCAGATTATGAAGGCTCTAACTTATCTCCTGCTTTTGATAGTTCTTAGCACTTCTATTTACCTTAAACTAGAAAAGCATTGCAGCAAAGTCCTCTTTCAGTCACACACTGAAGAATCAAAGGATAAGGGAGATGATCAATTAGGTCTATTTTGCTCAGTTTCTGGGAGCAATGTTGGTTGATTAAAAAAACCAACTAAAGAATGTAGGCTGGTGCAGCCATTATGGAAAACAGTATGAAGTTTCCTTAAAAAACTAAAAATGGAATTGCCTTTTGATCCAGCAATTCCACTACTAGGAATATAGTAGTGGAACACCAATTCAGAAGAACCTATGTACCCCTATTTTCATAGCAGCACTATTTACAATAGCCAAGTGCTGGAAACAGCCCAAGTGCCCATCAGTGGATGACTGGATCAAAAAACTTTGATACATTTACACAATGGCATACTACACAGCAGAAAGATAAGAAGGAACTCCTACCCTTTGCAACAACATGGATGGAACTAGAAAGTATTATGCTTAGTGAAATAAGCCAGTCAGTGAAACACAAATACCATATGATCTTACCCATTACAGGACAATAATGAACAAAACAAACAACAAGCAAAACAGAACCAGATACATGAATACAGTGAATAGACCTTCAGCAGGCAGGGGAAAGGGGGGCGGGGGGAGGGGGGAGGAAGAGTCAAAGAAGGGGAGCAGTTTAGTCAAGAAACTAGTATGGAAGAACCATGGACATGGACAACAAGTAGGATTGAGTTTGTGGGGGACTGGGTGGGTGGAGAAGGGGACAGAGGGGAGTAAAAAGGGGATAGATGTAAAACAACAACAATAAAATTAAATTTAAAAAGAAACCCACTAAAATCATGTCACACATAATAGTAAGTAAAAATATATATGTGTATGTGTGTGTGTGTGTGTGTGTGTATATATATATATATATATATATATATATATATATACACATATATATTATTCTTCACCTTATTCTTGGTATCTTTTGGTGCACCCTCTTGTAGATATCGGTTTCTAGGGAAAATAAATAAATTATTTAACTGTATATTTCACCTGTATTTCCAATTAATATCAATCAACTGTTTATTAAGAGTTTACCACTTGACAAGCACTGTGTTAAATGCTTCACATGTATTATCTCAGTTAACCCCTACAACTTTATGAAGCCTCCAGTTTAAAATGAGGAGAGTGGGATTTGCAAAGGGTAAGTAAATTGCCTGTGGTCAAACATCTGGTGAATAGCACAACTAACCTTCTAATCCAAAGAACCTGGCTCTAGAGACTGCCTTTTTAACCTCTTGGATAACTTCATTCTTATTCTAAATTATATTAAAGAAGTTTCCTTAGCAGATTATTCACAAATAGGCCACAGTTACAGAAACACATTCTAACTCCCTTAACCTTTATCCAGGTCAAAAACTAAAGAATGCTTAGAAAACTAGCAAGCAAAATGTCTTAATCTAATAATAGCAAAATTACAGTAAATTTTCTATCAAATATGAAATTCACATGATAAAAATTAATATGAGTTTGGTAGCTATACAGATGATTTGGCAGAAGGAATATGGTGCTAGTATATATATTCACAAACATGGTTTTCCACGGAATTGGCTCAATGGAGTTGCATACAATTTCACTGTATGCAACACTGCCTGATGACCTAGCCTATAAAGTAATGTTCGAATGCTTATCACATACTACATTCTTATAATTTGGATCCTAATGAATTTTAGACAAAATACTTGCTCAAATTGATGCTACTCCAGCCCTGACTGGCATGGCTCAGTGGGTTGGGCATCATTCTGCAAGGCAAAAGGTCAATGGTTCAATTCCCAGTCAGGGCGCATACCTGGGTTGCAGGCCAGGTCCCAGGATCGGGGAGTGTGAGGCAACAGATTAATGTTTTTCCACACCTCCACTCTTTCTAAAAATAAATAAAATCTTTAAAGAAAAAAGATGTTACTCCAAATACACTTGTTGAATGGCCACTACAAATGTAATTTGAGAAAGTCAAATGTTCTGCCTGAGCAAGTCTACCAGAGACTGTTATTATTCAATTTTCTATTAGAATTAAGAGGTGAAAATGTCCTCATTTCATAGTTGCAAATATGGGAAACATTCAACAATAAATTAGACCAGTGCTTAAGCATAAGTAAATTGGTAAGGTATAGAAAGAGAAAAGAATTTTGACTCTGGAATTAGATATCTTGATTCTATTCACTTCTCAATCATTATATTGTGAATTGACCTTGGGTTAGACATGTAGCCTGAATCTCAGTTACTTCCATACATCTAATAGTTATAATACTTTATGAGGTTGCTATGAAACTTTAAATATTATATGAAGAGCATCTACTCAATCCTTGGCCTATGGCAGGGACTCAATATAATATAATTGCTATTTGTGGGTCAGTTATTGAGGTCATCACAGTGCATATCACCTTCAGAGCCCTTTGTTCAAGGATATTTACCAGACCAAATTCTATGAATCAGCTGGTAATTTCTACTTACATGTCTTTATCACTATATGGAAAAGAATTGAACTTATTTGATAAATTACTAAGATATAACAAGTTGTATTATTTCTGTTTAGAGACTGGAAAAATTAGAGTGTGATCTCAGTTATTTGGCCATATTCTGAAGGGTACTGAAATTTCAGTAATGGTCCTTCTGAAGATATAGGTTAAAAAGAACTGTGACATCTCTGTGTTATCATTAATGCACCTGTTAGAATAATCCCAGGTGCTTAACACAGGGCCTATAGATTTCTCACATTGCATATCTGCTATCTGGTAGTGGCAGAGGAGCCTTTGCTAAGAGTTGTCACTCAGGGCTCCAGGCTGAGAGAGCAGAAAACCATTATTTTAAACATTATCAATCATGGTGCTGCAGGAAAAGAGAATTCTCGAGGATGCTGCACTGGATGCAGCTTCGCACTCAACGAGGTGACATTCGGCACCTTCATGCACCACTCCCTGGCCCCACCAAATGTGCATTCTACCTTGGAACATGAAAACAGAGGCCTGGACAATGTTGCTTAGCAGTAATGACTACACCAGAATTCTAGGAGTTACAGAGCTCAAATTTAGCAATACGGTATTTTCCCCTTTTCAGTCCCCTGGAAAATATAGACGACTCATCCATAACACAATAAGTAAATACTCGAATACACCCAGGAGCCAAAGAAATTGTTGCATATCTACAGGTACAACCTTCATAAGTAGTAAGACTAAAATATATAGCTAAAAAATCCATTCATATCATGAACCAACAAATTTAAACTTTAACATAAGAGCAACATAGCATTAGGAGTGAACTATCTACTTTTTCTTGGCAATATAATAACTGGAAAAGTTAGGCCAAGCAATCATCAGTTGAAGTACATTATTTATGACCAGGAAAAACAATGATTCTATATAACCTACTAGATAAAAGGATGATCAACTAAAGCAAACTATAAATATTTAAGTTCAAAATTGTACATTAGCTTTATCAGCATTATCTATGAATTATGTATATTGCTGAAAGACAAGAATGACCTTAAAGCTGTGTTCAGTGAAACCAATTATTATTGGCTGAGACATGTGAGTCTATGGCAACAGGCATAATTTCCAGGCAAATTAAAATACAAGATAAATGAAAGAAGCAAGACAAAAGTAACAAGAAACAGTAAGCCATAACCAAAGTTATACAGAGATAAAACCAATAAAACTCCAGTGCTTCAAGTTGAAAAAGCTTCGTTAGCAGTGCTTCTTTCTCTCTCTCTTCTCTCTCTCTCTCTCTCTTTCTCTCTTTCTCTCCCTCTCTCTCTCCCTCTCTCTCCACCTGCTGTGTTTTTGTTGTGGTTTTGTGGTTACTGTTTTATAAAGTTTGCTAATGCACATCCAGACTTAACAAATCCTAAACTAAGTCATGTAGTAATTAAGCTAAAAAATAAACCTGCAAATAATGAGTTCTACAGACTTACTAAATGCAAAAGAAATATTTGTGCCAATGGGGAATTTTATTTCAGGCATTGACTGTTTAAAAATATAGTCATCTAGTATATATTCATGTCTATTTTATATGTATAATGATCAGTGATATATAATATTCCATTGTGTAAATGTACCACAGTTTTTTAAATCCACTCATCTACTGATGGGCACTTGACACTGTTTCCAAATCTTAATTAATGTAAATAACACTGCTATGAATGTAGGGGTGCATATATATTTTTTTAATATTGGTGTTTCACAATCCTTAGGATATATTTCCAAAGTGGAATTACTGTGTCAAAAGGCAGTTCAACTTTAAATTTTTTAAGGACACTCCATACTATTTTCCACAGTGGCTGCACCAGTCTGCATTCCCACCAATAGTGCACTGGGGTTCCCCTTCCTCCACACCCTTGCCAGCACTCATTTTTGTTGACTTAATGATGGCCATTTTGACAGGTGTGAGGTGATATCTCATTGCAGTTTTAATTTACATCTCTCTGATGGCTAGTGATGTTGAGTATTTTTTCATATGTCCGTGGGTCCTCTGTATGTCTTCCTTGGAGAAGTGTCTCTTCAGGTCCTTTGCTCAGTCTTTGATAGGATAGTTGATCTTCTTGGTGTTTTGTGTAAGTCCTTTAAATATTTTGGAGATTAAACCCTTGTCTGATGTATCACTGATAAATATGTTCCCCATACAATTGGTTCCCTTTTCATTTGGATGGTTTCTGTAGCTGTGCGGAAGCTTTTTAATTTGATGTTGTCCCATTTGTTCATTTTTCCCTTTGCTTTTCTTGCCCTAGGAATTAGATTGGCAAAAATATTGCTACATGAGATATGTGAAATTTTACTGCCCATGTTTCCCTCTAGGATTTTTATGGTATTGCAACTTATAGTTGTCTTTTATCCATTTTTAGTTTATTCTGGTATATGGTATAAGTTGGTGGCCTAGTTTCATATTTTTGTAACACCATTTGTTTTTATTCCATTGTATGCCCTTGCCTCCCTTGTCAAATATTTACTGACCATGAAGATGTGGGTTTATTTCTGGGTTCTCTATTCTGTTCCTTTCATCTGTGTATGTTTTTATACCAGTACTATACTATACTGTCAGGATTACAGTGGCCTTATAGTTTGATGGCAGGTATTGTGATCAGTTACCAACTTTGTTCTTCCTTCTCAAGATTGCTGAGGTTATTGATGCTCTTTTTTGGTTTCATTGAAATTTTTGGAATATTTGTTCTAGATCTTTGAAATATGTCATTGGTATTTCAATAGTAATTATGTTGAATCTATAGGTTGCTTTGGGTAGTATGGACATTTAAATGATGTTAATTCTTCCAATCCATGAACATGGTATGTATACACATCCACTTATTTGTATCTCCCTTAATTTCTTTCTTCAGTGTTCTATAGTTTTCTAAATACAAGTATTTTACCTCCTTGGTTAAATTTATTCCTAGGTACTTTATTTTTTTGTTGTTGATGTAATAGTATATGGGATTGTTTTCTTAGTTTATTTTTCTGATAGATCATTATTGGTGTATAAAAATGCCACTGATTTCTGAATATTGACTTTCTCTCTTACTACTTTACTGAATTCATTTATTAGGTCAAGTATATTTTTGGTGGAGCCTATAGGGTTTTCTACATACAATATCACATCATTTGCAAATAATGACAGTTTTATTTCTTCCTTTCCAATTTGGATGCTTTTTATTTCTTCTTCTTGTCTGATGACTGTGTCTTGGACTTCCAGTACTTTGATGAATAAGAGAGGTGAAAAGTGGATACCCCTCTTTTGTTTCTGTTGAGAAATCTGTATTTCTGACATCTATTTTTCCCACAGATTTCTAATGAAAGCACTATTTGCATATGAAAAGTTTTAATATTAGAATATAACCACAGATAACTGAATTAACTTATAATGATTAAATCAAACCCAGGGAAACAGATCCAATTTACCTATTCTCATATACCTGAGAGTCCAATGTATTCATTAATTTAGTATGTGATTTAAAGTTTAAAAGGAATCAGAAGGATACTGAGTTAGTCATTTTCCATTTGAAAATTGAAAATCTGGTTGCATTCCATAATTAATTTTTCTTGTGAGCTAGGGCTACAACTTAACAGTTTTTTCAAGAAAATTTTAATAGTTACTAAATGATAATCTTAAAATTATTTCAAAAGGCAATTATGTGAAGCCCTCAGTTGATTTATAGTATATTGCTATTAGAAAAATAAAATTTAAAAGTACCCCATGGCTATTTTTATATCCATACTTCCTTTGAAAAACTGCTTTAAACATAAAATAAATGAAGAATATATACTATTTGTTTATATAAATATGAAAGTAAATAATTACATATCCTTTAGGATGAGACAAAAGTGGTCATAATTAAAAACAAGTGCAAGAAGAATAAAGTTTTGGTGTTATTCTACCTACCTTTAATGTGATACTATAATGTCCAACAAATGTTGCATTTATCCATGATCTTGAATGGGGATCACCCAGGAATTCTATGTGATATTGTTCAACATTTCCATCCAGGTCATAGGTCACATATTTCCCTTTAAAGGGATCAGGGCAAAGTATCCCTGGCCAACTTTCAAAGAAAATATTTTTAATTATTTTGATGCTTTAAAAAAGGCAGACATCAATATATTTGTCCAATCATATATCAAACTTTCCTTCTTTGAATTTTAATAACTTATTTTAAAATTTAAACATTTATACTTACATATTTTTAAAGGATATTCATATAAGTAATCAGTTATGTCTTTGTAGATAATAGAAAGCTCTGAAATAGTCACATTAGGATATATAGAAATACATAAATTTTATATATATCTATAGATATATAGATATATAGATATCACACAAAAGAGTTATCTCCAGGGTTTATAAGAGACATTTTAGGTACTGCTAACAGGAACAATAAGAGAAAAAAGATTAATTGATTCATGGCAGCCTTGAATCAACTCTAGCCAATCACATTACTTAATTACAAAGACATTAAGCCCTTAACCTTCTGATGGGGTGGGAGAGAGCTTGTGTTTTCTGAACCAGGGCTGCTGAAGACGTCCTGGTAGCTCACTCAGGTTGCAGTGACACTGGAGATTGTAATGACTGTGGGAACAGCAGATGTACCAGAGCTCAGCCGTTCAAGACCGGCCCTTTTCCCCGGATCTGCTCCACTGGGAGGTGGACAAACTGGTAAAAATCCTGTGTCAGAATGAAATGTTACCCTCAACTAAAAATAAATCTTTAGGGATGTGTTTTTCATGACTTGAACCTCTAGGAATTTGGTGATGTGTTTTATTTTTCCACTTTCAATTAAGTTTAAACTATTTTACCAAGCTTTCTAGACTCTGACCTTCTCTTCAAAAAATGAAGCAGGAAAAAAGGTATTAAATAAGGTCATAAAGCTGTGACTAAATATTGTACAGTAGACACATGACTGAATTTTATAGATTATGACCCAAAATATGACTATCTAATATCCCAAATATTCAAACATCTGTCCAGCTGTCAAGTTCTATTTCAGTTTGCAGCACTACAGAGTGTAAAGATAGCAAGGTTCAAATGGGGAGACCCAGGCTGTAGTCATGCCTTCTCCCAGACAAGAGGCCTCAAGCAGGTAACTGGGACACACTGTAACTCGGGGTCCTCACTGTGCTGTTACAAAGTTGAAATGAACATGTGCTTTACACATTTTAGTTTTTTGGCAAACTAAAAGATGGCGAAGTGTCATCACTATGTCCTGAATTGTATACCCCCCACCCCAGCCCAATTTATAATGTTGAAGTCCTGACCCCAATACTTCAGTTATAGTCTTTAAGGAAGTAAGCTCAGTTTAATGTGGCGCTCTCCTTATTAAAAGATGAGGATGCACACATGCACAGAGAGAAAACCATGTGATGATACAAGGAGAAACACCCATCTACAAGCCAAGGAAACAGCCTCAGAAGAAATTAAGCTTGCTAAAACCTTCATCTCAGGCTTTTAGCTGCCAGAATTGTGAGAAAATAATTTGTTATTATCAGCCACCCAGTCTGCAATGCTTTGTGTTGGCAGCCCTAGCAAATTAATACAACCATATACAAGGTCTGTCTGGAAAAAGTCAAACCATTGTTAAAATAAAGGGAATGGTTTGCATGACATGGATGTAACCTGGCAGCCAAGGGGAGTGGACTGGAATGCACATGTGTGAATAATAATGACTTAACTTTACTAGTCAGTGGGGGTGGTAGACACCATTGAGTGAGCATGTGTACTGTGTGGCTGTCACATTCAAGATGATTGAGTAAATAAAGCAATGAACCTGCATCAAATTTTGCATTAAGCTTGAACATTCCTCTCTGGAAACTGTTTGGATGATACAGAAGGCCACAGCTATGAACAACTGGTAATTGGCAGCTTCATCACAACCATGTTCCTGATCATTCATCACATCTCATGCAGACATTTTTTGTGAAACATCAAATCACCCAGGTGACTCAGCCCTCTTACAGCCCAAGATTTGGTGCCCTGCACCTTCTGACTTTGTCTAAAACTAAAATCACCTTTGAAAGTGAAGGGATTTCAGATGGTTGATGAGATTCAGGAAAATATGACAGGACAGCTGATGGAGAATTGCGTGAGGTCCCGAGATGTCTACCTTGAAGGGAATTGTGGCATCTTTGTCCTATGAACAATGTTTTTTGTTTCTTCAAATAAATGTCTCTATTTTTCATATTATATGACTAGATACCTTCAGAACAGACCTCAGAGAGTTAATTGGTACAATCGAGAAGTAGAAGGAATGATACCAAAACCTTATTGCCTCATTAGATATTTATAAAATAAATAAATTAGATAAGTTAAAACCTAAAGAAAGCATACAAATAATGCTATAAGGAATCTGAAATCACAAAAAATACAAAATCCATATATTGTGTGAATTTGAGGACAACAGATTGATATTACACTGATTTATCAATTGATATTAAAGTTACAAAGTTATATACGTAGAAATGTATATACCATAGCCAACTATAAAAATGTTTTTACAGATCATAAATGAATAACAATGTAAACTAATGAAAAGAGTTCATGTTTAGTATTATTAAAATTTGATCCCAGGGAGGTGGCAAGTCCTAGGTAGAGCTGTCAGGAGGTGTGCCAGCCACCAGGTATGGTGGAGTGTGGGAAGTAACAGCTGTCCATGGCTCCCTGGATGCTGGGCAGAGTCCAATGGCTGTTGAGCCTCTCTAAGTTAAGAGACAACACAGTAGAAGGCTGCCTGGCAACCCTCCATCATGCAAGAAGAAAGACTAGAGGGTTATAAATTGAGTCAGACTATCTGGAACCCAAAGGAGCCTAATACTTTGGGAGAATTGGAAATGATAATAAAAAGCCAAACAGAGGTTCAGGACCTAATTGAAGAAGACTATCTGGTTATTATCAGGTTCACTTATCATATTGCTGTGTGGAAGTGCTTATTGGGTTGTGCTTAAGAGTAAAACTCTATTAAACCTAAGTTGGAAATCTACATTTCTGCAGGAATCCACTCAAAAGAGAAGACTTCAACAGGTAGATCAACAACTAAGGAGTGGCTGCTGCAATGGGGACACCCAACCTTTCTGAACATCAAGGAATAAGTGGGCCCTTTAGCCTAATTAGCAACTATTTTAATAGAACTACACTGATTGTTATGTTTAAGTTTTTGTAAAATATAAGGGGCACACGTATACTATTATTGATTTACACCTCACAGCGATCTTAAAAAGAATTATTGCCAAGCAATTTTAAATTATACGTAACAACTACCCCGCTCAGGATTTCTAATACTTATGGCATGAAAGAAGTATTTTGCAATGAGATGTAAGATGAGCTGCTACTTTTCTGACACAAATTCTGATATAACTGCTTTTTACAGCTAACTTACTGGGTCCAATAGTATTCAATGTAAATTATTACCCTATAAAATACGGAGATGACTCCTAAAAATAATTAGATGCCAGTAAAAGAAAAAAGCTTCTGTTCATTATTTAAAACATGTTCTAAATAGAAAATATTGCATGTTGATTTAAAGATGAATCAAACGTCTAAATAACTCTGGCACTTTTGTATTTCTTCAGATGGTACAAAGGAACGGTCTGACTCCTCGTCTGTCTATCTCGGCTGAAACGGAATGCACCTAATGGCGGGGAAAGCTGAGCAGAGGCAACAGATGTAGAAAACATGATTCCTTCCCTCCAGCTGCTACATCTATCATCTTCTCTGGCTGGCTATGATTGAAAAAAAAGCTGATGTCCATTTTTACCCTCACTCTGACTTCGATTTCTGTTCCAAAACTGTCCATGATGATAGTTCATTGTGCATATCTACTTTCCAATTTTTCACCTGGACAATGATGAGAAATTAGGAAGTGCTCTCTGGGGGCTTAAAGGTAAGGAGGAAGAGTCAGGGTAGGCAATCCGATGCAAGTGTGTTAGAATTACAAGGAAAGCGTATGATTGATGTCAGAACCTCTGTGTAGTGGGAATAAACTGTACAAATACAACAAGATCCCTGGAGCAGAGGGGGACATTTTGGCAGAACAAGTAGTCACTTCAAGAGAAGTTCAAGAAGTTGCACGAAGAAACTGATGTCTTACACATTTCTTAATTGAAGCTTAGGTATGTATTTACTTATACCCAATGAGAAGAAGAAGGTGACTTTTATTTTCAACTGTGGTTTGGATGTTTAAGGGGAGAGCAAACTTAACATGGGCCTCATTCCTGATCTGTGAGAAACAAAATGGATGAGTTGGAATCAGCACTAACTGAATGTTACCTGCCAAGAAATCTCTGGGCTGTGCCTAACTGCAGGGACTGTTGGGGAGAGGAAATTTCATACACACACACACACACACACACACACACACACGTATATTAATCCATAGGCAAAGGATGTAAATAAAAAGGAATAAAAATATTTTATTTTGTAACACTGAAAGGATCTAGTAGAAATTTCTATATACTGTATCTAAAAAGTATCACTGGATTGGTTTGCTAACTTAAAGCCAAATTTTATTACTAAACTGTTTTACTGCATTGCATTAGAATACAAATATATTTTCTATAAGTTAATTTTCATATTCATGAGAAAGCTTTGAATGTCTATGTAAATATGCCCAAGGTAGTTATACTAAAGAGTTTAGCTTCTGTTTGACAATGTGTCTTGCTATACTAAGTAAGATACGTACTGTTATTTTTCACTTTTAACTTTTATGCTCTTTTAAGCTAAATACAATGCCATTTTCAATTTTTAAAAATCAAGGCTGCTTAAACATTAAGGAGATAGTTTTTCTCTTCCTAGTACCTGCAGATATCCCTACCTATCTCTGAGCACAGAGAGACAAATTCAAAAATAAGAGGCTGCATGTTTATTTTTATAAATATATAAGTGTGTGCTCTCTCACAATGTGGAGGTAAATATAACTATTATAATTTGATTTTCCATAGAGGTTGCCTGTAGGAAAAGAAAGTGCTGTTCTAGTTATATTATTTTTTCTTATATAAAGCTTAACTAGGCAAGTCTAGATTCTATCATTCTTTCTTTAGCTCTATTAGAGAAGGTCAACTCTTCCAAGAAAGACTAAATGAGATGCTGATAAGACTGAGGTTCTGAGCCTTCAAAGCTAGCCATCATGCCATGGGCTAACGGGAACTGTTGCAGATAATGCTCCATCACTAGGGGTCTCTGCAGCCAGTTAGCTTGTCTTCCCACTCAAAATCTTTGGCATCTATAGCATTCCTTAATTAAGAAATGATGTTTGCCTGTTTTTGGTAGGTTAATTCTAGGATTACATTCTACTATTGCAATTTATCCTGCTACCATCTTTCCAATAAGCCAGGAGGAAGTTATAGCTATACTGTACAGGCATTTTGATGATCCTGAACATAGATGAGAGAGAGAGTTTAGGGACTGGAATCAAATATATACAGTTTCGTTTATATTTCAAGTCCTAACCCTCAGTTACAAGCACAGAATTGCAAAAGAAATTCCAAATCAAATTTCTAAAGTAATATATCAGATATAGTGACAAGAAACAAATCCATTTCATGAATTAGGTTATTGCAACTTCAGAATTTCCATTAGAAAATACAAACTCTCTACTTTCAAAATGTTAATTTTAGATATGAAAAATGACATGGGACTACAAATACCTTTATAAGTAACCTCATAAAATGAGTGTTTGTAGCCATGCCATTAAAATATTTGTTCTTACCTATTTAGTTTTTCTTCATACCCATAATTATTACATAGAAGTTAAATATACATATAAGTTTATACATGTATAGTTTTATATATGGGGAGAAAAAATTAATTTATTTATAAAAAATTGTGTATTCATTCTTACATGTTCAAACTTCAGTCACCTTCAAAATACTCCCCATTTAATGCAATACACCCATGTAGATGTTTTTTCCACTGCTCAAAACAGTTTTGGAACTTGTCAATTTTGATGCCTTTTAGTGCTCCTATCATTTTTTGTGTTCACCTCTTCCACATTGGCAAAATGTTGCTGTTTGAGGACTTTTTCATCCAGGGAAACAAACAAAAAAATTGCTCAGGATGATATTGGGTGAATAGGCAGATTGGGCACAGGTTACTGTGCTGCTTTTGGTTAAAAACTGGTGAACACTGAGCGCGGTGTGGGCAGGTACACTTGTAAATCACCCATCATGAAATGGTCAAATGCATTGAAAGAATCTTTAAAAGTTCACTGAAGCTCTAAAAACAAAAAATAAAAAAACAAAAAAATAAACAAAAATACTGCTTTCTAAAAACCAAAAAAAACTTAAAATGAAAAATAAATGAAACACTCACTGAAGCTGAAAGCAGCCTCTCACGACACTAACTGGGGCACTGACACAGACGGGCCCCAGAAGACTCACCAGCAGGGGAGCCTGCACGACTAGGCCCGGGTCCAGAAGATAATTCTGGTGGTGGGGACGTATATGTAAAACATTTCACATTTGCTCCCTAGAAAGCCCTCAGTAATAATGGGTACAAGTCTCAGATTTCCACATTGGCAAAGATATTAAACATACTAGCTTGCTAGGGCTGCCATAGAAAAATTCCACAGCCTGAGTGGCTTAAACAACAGAAAATAATTTTCCTACAGTTTCGGAGGAGAGAAGCCCAAGATCAACGTGACAGCAGAGCTGGTTTCTCTCGAAGCCTTTCCCTGGCTTGCAGATGGCTACCTTCTTGCTGTGTCTTCATATGGTATTTGCCCTAGGCATTCCTGGTGTTTCTTTGTGTGTATAAATCTTCTCTTCCTATAAGACCACTCAGATTGTATTACGACCCACTTAATGGCCTATTTTAACTTAATCATCTACTTAAAGGCACCGATTCCAAATATAATTACGTTAGTAGGCTGGAGCTTTAACAAATGTGACTTTTGGGGAACACAATTCAGCCCAAATATAGATATATGACTTGAAGGCCTCTCATGTGTATGTGTGTTATGTGTTAGAAAACAAACTCATTACAGTCCCTCTATGAGAGCAAACACCTAATATTCTTCATAGAGAATAGTCAATATGAATGCAAACAAGGTATCACAAATCAGAGTATACCAGTTTTAAGAACACTAAGGGGGAGAATGTAATATAAAATAGCAAGGGATTTGGAGTAGGTAACAACTATGGCGTTATTTTGGGTTAGCCAAAAAGTCCATTACCTTTATTCCGTACAAATAAAAGACACATATTTCATTTTCACCAATAACTTTATTGACTTGGATATTTTGAGTATGTTGGCTGTCTCCCACTATGGGCTTCTCATGGGTAGAAGCCAAGGGTGCTGCTCAACATCTTCCAATGCATTAGACATACCCACAGCAAAGAATTATCTGGCCAAAATGTCAACAGTAACAAGAAACTTTGAAAACCACTTATGACACATTCAATCGGTCACAGCACCTTCTCCATACTAGACAAATATTTTTCTGCTTTGCTGTTGTATTTTAACCTTTCTTGAAAGAATAAAGCATAATTTGCGGAAAATGTTACATATCTTCTTCCATATTCAAAATTAAAATGGCTGCACAAAAATTCACCAATTTTGATTTTTTTAAATGCACACTGATATGACAGTTGTCACCAAACAATCTAACAAAATTGTTTTGAATGAAGTTAAAAGACAACTAAGCACTACTAGAGCCACTGCATGGAAAAAATGTAACGAACTTTTTGGCCAACCCAATAGTTTGAGTCTTCTGATTTTGCCTAAGTACATGTTGAACAATGATAATAGCAAAGACAAATCCTAACACACAACATCTATAACAAAACTAAGTGATAAGCTATGCACATGAACAGCAAAATAGGAGCAGGTGAGTATAAACTACCGACAATTACAAATATTATTAGCATCTGTGTGTATGACAGAAACAGAGTGGGCAGGGACAGGCAACCAGAGTTCTGATGGGTTTGTGAGACAAAAACAAAACTGAAAGCAGCAGGGCAGTCTGGGCCCTACGAACACTTAAAACTCACCAACAGAGCCTCTTTTCAGAGCCTAAGCTCATACTGACGAGAAACTGTGGGGAGTATAATCCAAACAGAATAGGACAAGAGCAGTAAAAATAAAGAACTGGTACAAATAATAGTGGAGATATAAAACTAAATGCATCATCCATGAAAGAAAAGACTCAAGTTGGACTCCATTAACATTAAACATGCCTGCTCCATCATGGTGCTATCAAGAGAATGAGAAGACAAGCCACAGACAGGGAGGAATATTTTTAAGACATATCTGATAGAAAAAATACACATAACATGAGCTCTACTAGAAAATGAACTTGATGAAAAAATTGCATAAGACCTGAATAACACTCACTAAAAATGATACACAAATGGCAAATAAGCATATGAAAAGATGCTCCACATCTTATGTCATGAGGACATGACAAAACAATGAGATGCCACTGCGCTGCTATTAGAATGGCCTAAATTCCAGCGAGGACTTAAATCAACAGGAGACCTCACTTGTGGCTGGTGGGAATGCAAACTGGTACAGCCACTTTGGAAGATAGTCTGGCAATTTCTTGCAAAACTAAACATATGCTATCATATGATTTAGCAATTGTACTCCTTGGTATGTACTCAGAAAAGTTGAAAAATGTTATATCCACACAATACCTTGTGCATGGACTTTTTAGCAGCTTTACTTAAAACTGACAAAATTTAGAAGCAACAAAATGTCCTTCAATAGGTGAAGGGATATACAAGTATAAACTGATACAAACAACGAAATATTACTTAGTGGTAAAAAGAACGATCTATCAAGCTTCTATGTTCATAAAAAACATAAAGAAAACTTAAATGCATGTTACTAAGTGAAAGGAGCCAATGTGAAAAAGCTAGATATGGTATGATTTCAATACGGCATCCTGGAAAAGACAAAACTATGGAGAAATTAAAAAGATCTATGGTTTCCAAAAAGGTACCCTCATATCCAGTCAGTGCAGTAGAAGCAGCCTGCTAAAATATTTAAGTAAGATTAAAATAATACAATAGCAATTAATAGAAGATATAAAGAAAACCAAATGAAAATTTTGGAACTAAAAATACAATAACCAAAATAAAAAGCTCAATGGATTGCTCAATAGCAGAATGAATATGAGAAGGAAAGAGTCAGTAAGCTTAAAAAATAATAGAAATTATTCAATCTAAACAACAGAGAAAAAAAACTTACAAAGTATCTATTCTGACTTCCTTTTTCTTTCCTCAGAGGACAGGAATTTATTTCATATAAAAGTGTATAACAAGAAAGAATGATAGAATTTAATATAAAGTTATTATGATAAAAATTACTAACATCCTTATAAAAAATGACAGCATACCTTTAAAGCGATCAAAATTGTACCTGAGATTTCAAGTTGGATTAACAGAAGTTAAGAAAATAATGTAGGTTATGAAAAATATATGAATTAGAATTAGAAAAAGTAAAAGAAATAGGTGTTAGGAGAAAAGAAAGATTTGAACAGAGAGATGACAAAACTCATAAAAGAATTTTAAAATTTTTCAATGAAGACTCAACTGGAAGAAACGTGCAACACATTAATTAAGCTCAAGTGATAATACCTTTGGGAAGATAAAAAGTGGAAAAGAAAAAATAAATTTTAAAAGATGAAAAGAGTCAAAGAAAAAGTAACAGCAAGACAACCAAAGACGATCCACTATAAGTAATATAGAAGTCCCAAAACAAGAAAATCAAAACAATGCAACAGAATAATTTTTTAAAAGTTAATATTAATTAAAAAAATTTAACTTAATAAAGAAGACTTACATTTAAAAAAATTTAATAGAAATAAAGAAGACTTAAAACTATATACTGCACACTTAGAAAAATCAACTCAGAATGGGAAAAACTGAGGTAGACAATGTTAAATGTACAAAAATCTAAAAGAGGAGGAGGAAGAAGGTAAGGTGAGGGGAATGGGGATAGCCAGAAGGAGGGGAAGAAGAAAATATTTTTTAAGCTTCTAGACAAAATGGCAGAATACACATTCTTTTCAAGATAGACCATGGTAGTCCATAAAACAAGATCCAATGAAAATGTAATTATTTAAATTAGAACTCAATAACGAGATTATTTTAAAATCCCCAAACATGTGGTAATTTAAAAACAGACTTCAAATAACTCATTTCAAGAAATCTTAACAAAACTCAATGGTAATACAATACAGCATATTAAAATTTGTGAGATGTAGATAAAGCAGTGCTTAAAGAAAAATTTATAGCTTTAATTACCTATATCAGGAGAAAAATTTATTTAAATCAGTTACCTAAGTTTCCAATTTAAGAAGCCAGAAAAGGAAGAATTAACCCAAAGAGGTAAGGGAAATAATAATGAGATCAAAAAGTTAAGGCAACAGAGAAAAAGTTGCTTCTTTGAAAAGTTTTAAAAATTCATAAATGGAAGGATGTAATACAACAATAAAATTTTTAAAAAATTCATAAACGTAGCAAGACTATATACCTCAATAGTATATTGTAAAACAACAACAAAAATCTTACCTTGGCCAATTCAGTAATTTTACCAAAACCAGGCTACCAAGAGGTAGCTGTGAATAGACAATCTTATATCCACTTTGGTGAAACTGAGACTCCTCAGGAAAGTCTTCTTCAGAAATAGCACACTTGTTATATCTTGAATCGCTGTTCATGTAGCAATACCACGGTTCGTTGTGATCAACTTTGGCTGCATCCTCACTTGACAATAATCTCCATTTCAAACAACTTTCATTCTCACATTGAACCCACACTTGATTTACATACATGTTGTTTTCCACTGAGGAATCCATTGCAGTATTACAATAGTTTTCTATGATCTTACTCTCAAAATTTTCTTTTTCTAAAAATGCATTTAATCTGGAAAATAAGAAAAGAGGATAAGGATTCAAGAGTTTAAGAAAAGTTTCAACCAATGCCAAGAAATAGCTTTTTAGTACCCTCTTTGTCCACCTAATTTATATCCTGTAAAGATCATCCATGCTGAAAGTGTTATATTTTGACCTACATAGGAACAAAAGAACAAAAGAGATGCATCAATTACTTTGGGCACAAAATGCACCAAAATTAAAAATAAGTATGAGGGAGCTGAAGAAGAGTAGAGGTTAACTATAATATTTATTATTCTACTACAAAATAGCAGACATCTGGTAGACATATAATATTTTCATAACAGGAATAGCCTACTGTGTGCTATGGTGAAGGTATTACTCTAAGTGCCATATGCAGACAATTTATATAGTCTTCCCAACAACCTTAGTATAACCGTGTTTCAAACAGAAAACTAAAGCAAAGAAAAATAATGTGCTTAAGGTCCCATAGCTTATATATAGTAGAGTGGAATTTAAATGAAGTCAGTTTGGTTCCAAATTCTGTGCTCTCATCCACAAAACTGTACTGCCTCTGGATATATACAATAGCATGACTTGCTGATCCCATTCTTTTTCTAACTTTGAGGAAAGTCAAATGCAGTGAAATATTTCACCATATGAAAATTTGAAATTTGTTTTAAGAAACTTAAAGAACTTTATTGCATATATAATTTTGCCTTTTATCTATTAATGATTTGGAAAAACACACTTCTCAGAGATTTTTTTTAATAAAAAAATAAAAATATAAAAAGTTAGTACTGCATGATTATGCCCCAATTTCTAACTTCAATAATATTTATTATGTATATACTACTAAGATATAATTATTCTAACTAAAATACAAGTCAAACTACTAGGAGCTTATTTTGCAATAAGCAACCAATTTTAAAAGATACTTATACTACATTAATGAATTAGTAGAACACTACAGGTCAAGGATAAGCATCAGTTAAAGTTCTTAACTCATGAGTTAATTATACAGAAACTCATTTATCATACATCTCTTTCCAAGATTAACTACAAATTGCTTTAGAAAAAAATTGCCAACATATTACAATAGCCATAATTTACAATTTTGACCTATTAATTTCGCTCATGTGAATTTAAGGAAAAATTTCCAATATCTCTCCTGTTATTCATTTCCATTTCATACCATTGTGGACAGAAATGATGCTTGATATCATTTCAATCTCCTTATATTTGTATATTGGTTTTGTGGCCTCAGATTATATATCCTGGAAAATATTGCATGTGCACTTGCATGTTGTTGGATGAAATGTTTTCTATATGTTTGATAGATTATTTTAATCTAAAATGGTGTTTAAGTTCAATGGTTCTGTATTGATTTTTATCTGAGTGATCTAGCCATTGTTGAGAGTGGGTTATTAAAATTTCCTATTATTATATTGTTGTCTGTATCTCCCATCAGGTCCATTATTTGCTTTCAATGTGTTGATGCTCCAATATTGGATGAATAAACATTTTCAGCCCTCTTGATAAACTGATACCTTTATCATATAATAACCTTTAGTTTTTCAATTTTTTAGTTAAAATCTATTTTGACCCTGGCTGGTAGCACAGCCAGGTGCCGGCCTGCGAACCCAAAGGTCGCTGGTTCGATTCCCCAGCCAGGGCACATAACCAGGTTGCAAGCCAGGTCTCCAGCCAGGTCTGTGGCTGGAGGCAGGTGAAAGGCAACCATACATTGATGTTTCTCTCCTTCTCTGCCTCCCTCCCTTCCTCTCTCTATCAAAATAATAAAAATCTTTAAAAAAATTATTTTAAAAAAAAATCTATTTTGTCTGATAGTAGTATAGTAACCTCTGCTCTCTTTTGATTTCCATTTGTATGGAATATATTTTCCACCCCTTTACTTTCAGTCTATGACTGGAGAGTTAGACCAATTACATTTAAAGTATTTTTTGATAAGTGCTTACTATTGCCCTTTAGTAAATTCTATTATGAATGTGTAGACCCCTTGTTCCTGTCTTCTTCTTTTGCTCTCATCCTTTGTGATTTGATGACTTCTTGTAGTGGAATGCTTTGATTCCTTTCTCATTATCTTTTTTTTGTGTATCTACTATAGGCTTTTGCTTTGTAATAACCATGAGGCTTACATAAAACATTCTATAGTTATAATAACCCATGTTAAGATAACTTTAATAGTATACAGTAGCTCTACATATTTACTTTCTCCACATTTTGTTTTGATATAACAATGTACATTTTTATGTTGTATATTCATTAAACTTTTGTAGCATTTTTAATACTTTTGTCTTTTAGTATTTATGAGTAATCTGTGATTGACACACCACCAATACATATTAAAGTATTCTGAAATTGACTTTATATTTACCTTTACCAGTGAGTTTTATACTAACTATCATGTTTTCATAATACTAATTAGCATCCTTTCTTTTAAGCTCAAAGAACCTTTCAGCATTTCTTGCAAGACAGATCTAGTGGTGAAGAATTATTTTGGCTTTTGTTTACATCAGAATATCTTTGCTTTTCTTTCAATTGTGAAAGACAACTTTATTAAATTCTTGGTTGACAGTTTTTTCTTTCAGAACTATGAATGTATTACCCTATTCCCTCTGCTAAAAAATCTGCTTAGTCTTAAGAGGGTTCCCTTGTACTTAACAAGTTGCTTTACTTTTACTGCTTTCAATTCTTTTGTCTTTATGATAATTTGATTATAATGTCTCAATGTGTCTCTTTCGGGATTATCTTGTTTGGTGCTGTTTATTATTTCCAGACCTGGGAGTCTGTTTCTTCTCCTGATTTTGGAAGTTTTCAGCCATTATTTCATTAATTTTTCTATGCCTTTCTCTCTCCTTTGTTCCCCTTTCTGAGTTTTTTCATTCAGGAGATGGGATCTCCTAAGTCCCTTAAGTGATCTTCATCTTTTTTTCATTCTTTGTCCTTTTTGTTCCTGTGTGGTTGGTTTCCACTGACTTGTCTAAAAGTTCATTGATCCTTTCTTCTGTTCTAGTCTCTTGTTGAACCCCTCTATTCAAACTTTCAGTTAACTTACTGTATTCTTTAGTTTTATAATTTTTAGCACTAATATTTTTTTTGTTAAAATTGTCTGTTCATACATTACTCTTGTGACTTTGGGGAGCATCTTTATGACCACTACTTTGAATTATCTGATAGGCAAATAACTTATTTCCATTAGTTTAATCTCTGGGGTGAGCTGGGGATAGAAAGCATGGAAAGTTTCCACGTTGTCATTGAGGGTCGCATAGGACTATAAATTATGTGACTCATCAGATCCCAGTACCTAATTAGAAGCCTGACCCTTGAGCAGCAATGGAAAAAGCATGTCAAATCCCTTCCATGGAGAAACTGGGAGATGTTGTTTTTGCCTGCTCTCTGGCCGAGGCTGTGACAGGAGGATAGGGGTGGAGAGCATTCACATGTCTATTAAAAATAACCTCTTGTGTTCTATGGTGAAGGGAGACTTCTGGATGCTCAGCTTTTTGCTAAGATATATTTTTTGAAAGCCAGTCTTTCAAGTGATAGCCATAAAATTTGGTGCGCTAGATATGTGGACAAGCTCCTTCCTGGGAGAAGCTGGAATCTTGCCTGTATCATTGGAAGGCGGGAGAGAAGAGGTGGGAGAAGAACCCACAAGCCCTTTCAGGCTTCTGGAGGAGCCCAGTCAACTTCTAAATGCAAGCTGATTAGAATTCTGATGATGGCTGCCACAGCTAGGTGACTTGGGAGCCAGACCCTTGGGTAGTAGCCATGAAAGTTGGGGAGCTAGTTACGTGGTCTGACACTTTGCTCCTCAGGGAAAAGCTGGGAGTTGATGGTTCCTTCCTGATTATATAAGGTGCTACACTGAGGGTTTATGGCATGAGTGTGTCTCAGCTTTTCCTACTCATTCCAATGTCGGTCTTTTCTCATTTACCTGATGTTTAGGAGTCACTCAACTAGTCTCTGCACTTCTTTTCAAGGGAACTGATTTGCATGTCACTTACTAGAGTGTAAGTGTAAGCTATCTGAAGGATGAAACATTATTTTTGTGGCCCCTGCAGTGAACAAGTTGGTGATGGAAAAACTGCTGTGTACTGACCCCAGAATGCCTAATAAATGCTTTATATACAGAGATATTTCATACTACCTCCCTAATTTTGTTTAATTTCTCCTATATTTCTGTGAAACATCTGGAACTGGATAAGTATTCTAACAGATGGGGAAGGGATTAGTGAGCAATTTTTATATGTAACAATACATTACAATGCATTATTAAATTAAATTTATTAAAGGATCCACCAAGGTCTGTAGAACTCTGTTAAACAGTTCTAAACAACTTAATAATAATAATACAATATAATCATTATAGGTATTTGTAGCATTAAAGTGAAAATCACAAGCCAAATAAAAAAATTCCATATAGATTTTATGTAAATTCTCCAAAGGTTTTTTAAAAATTTCATGTGTTACTTTAAAAAGTTATAGCAGAGCCTGAAAAAAATAGAAAATAAGATTAATTCTTCTTGAAGTATTACATAGTTCCATTGTTCAACAGAACAAAGGTCTTTAAGATGGAGCACAGCCAATATGAATTCTTATGAAGCATAAATTTTGATTACAATGTATATGTATTTTATGACTGATGCATCCCAGATGGTAAAATTACAACATACCCAAGGAGTTCCGAACAATATCAGAATTTAATGAGACAGTGTGAATAAACACATACAGAAGAGGAATGAAGATAAATGGCTACTTATAATAGAAATTGTTTTTATTGTTTGTATGTGAATGAAAAAAAATGATTATTTTCCCAAACATAAAATAACTGTCATTATTCTTTTGCTTGCCAACATTGTAGTTATAGGAAGTAATCCACTTTTAACCACAGGCAATCCCAGAGATACAACTCCTCTCAATTTGAGAAAAGTAATAGTATCTGTATCACTGTCTTCAGACTTGAGACATTTCAGCCTTATAATTTCAATTTTTATCACTTCTAACCAATGATTGTAAGAGCGCATTACTGAACCAGCCTACTTTTCAAGATAACTTGGAAGTAATTAACATGTTAATTTAATGTTATGGATTAAAATTTTAAAATATTTGAGATAGTAGGGAAAGATCTAGACTTGGAGTAAAAAACGTAGTTTCTAATCCTGGCTATGCAACTTTCTAGCTGTATAATCTTCAGAAGGTATCACTGTTCTTATCTGTAAGGAAAGTACGGATTAAAAATTGTCCTACTTTTGATCCATTCTGGCTGTTTTTCCTCAAAAATCTCTACTCCTGGTGGTAGATGACTGGCTCCTCTGTGTTATTTTTAGCCATGTATCAGAGTTGAAATTTCACCAGCCACCCTTTCATCACTGTGTTGTTTAGTTCTGTCAGCTCTGGAGGCTTTGCTAAGCTTTATCTGCTTTGCAGTATGTGCTGATTTTCAGTGTTGTTGTTTGTTTTGTTTTATTTTGTTTTGTTTTCTGTCTTCAGTTCCTAGGTCATCTCCCTTAACTAGGCAATCATATTAGTCAAAAGGTGCATTTCTTGCCCATCATTAACTTCTGGTACTCTTCATCACCTTCAATCCCCATCTGGAACCTTCAGTATGATATCTGCCAACATCTCTCAGGAAAGATGCTTTTATCACAGTCTTCAAGACATTCAAAGATAGCAGATATAAATCCCTGTGACAAATGTTAATAGACTGTTGCACTGACCTTCCCACCTCGCCAGCCAATATGATATTATTAGCGCTGAAATCAGAAAATCTAAGAGGAATCCAGAATCTTCCAATTACTGGTGTATAACTTTGGGAAAGTCATTTAACCTCTTATAACTTTATCTGCAACATTATTATTTCATAGAAAGGTTCTCAAGCCAAAATTTTAAAAATAAGTAAATAGAGAATCATGACAGGAATAAAAATGGTTTGCGCTAGGAGCAGTCAAACTTGAAAGTTTTCACATTACCCCCAGAGTGGGAATTTTAAAAAATAATTCTTAGAAAGATTCCATTAAGGAGAAAAAAGCAAGTAATAGCCTGGCTGGTGGCACAGTGGATAAGGCGCCAGCCTGTGAACCCAAAGGTCGCTGGTTCAATTCCCAGCCAGGGCACATAACCAGGTTGCAAGCCAGGTCTCCATCCAGGTCGGTGGCTGGAGGCAGGTGAAAGGCAACCATACATTGATATTTCTCACCCTCTCTCCCTTCCTCTCTCTCTGGAAATAATAATAATAATAAAATAAATGTAAAAAAAAAGCAAATAAACTGCAGAGAGGTGAGGTGAGGTCTCTAACAGCAAAAAGAGATAGGGGTGCCATGGGGATGATAAAGAATTATTTGACCTTCTCATACACTACTGTCACAATGGCTAATTGGTGGAAACTTTGGGAAATAAATTTTGCAATATGTAACAAAGGCCTTTAAACTGTACCCAGGTGGCCCTGGCCAGGTAGCTTGGTTGGTTAGAGTGTCATCCCAATACTTCAAAGTTGTAGCTTAATCCCCAGTGGGGGCACATCCAAGAATGAATGAATGAATAAGCGAAACAACAAATCAATGCTTCTCTCTCTCTAAAAACTAATTAAAAAATATAAAATGTGCCCATGTGATATTTCACCAAATAGTATTAGTTCAATTGTGTGTAATTTAATATCTGTGTTTAGTTTACTCTTAAGATAGTTTTATTAATATCAGTTAAGTTTCTGATTTTGACAACTACATTATGGGCATGTAATAATAAAAACAATTCCTTGTTTCTGAAAATATACACTGAAGCACCAAGGGGTAGAAAGGGATCGTGTCTGCAATTTCATCTTTGCAAAGATCGTATTCTTTGCTCTGTGTGGTCAAAGCCTCTGGTATCAGCAAGGTGTACCAGGAATACAGGTTGGCATCCCCATGGTTACCTGTGAACTGGGGAATAGAGGATAGTAGGTGGATGTGATGGTTAATTTTTTTTAAAGATTTTATTATTCTTAGAGAGAGGGGAAGGGAGAGCAGGAGAGAGGGAGAGAGAGACACCAATGTATGGTCACCTTTCACCTGCCTCCAGCTACAGACCTGGCTGGAGACCTGGCTTGCAGCCTGGTTATGTGCCCTGACTGGGAATCAAACCAGCAACGTTTGGGTTCACGGGAAGGCACCTAATCCACTGTGCTACCAGCCAGGATTGTGATGGTTAATTTTATGTGTCAACTTGACTGGGCCAGAGTGCCCATTATTTGGTCAAATATTATTCTGGATGTTTTGGATGACGTTAACATTTGTATCAATGGGCTTTAAGTATAGCAGATTACCTTCCATAATGTGAGTGGAGCTCAACAAAGGCTAACCTGTCCCAACCAAGAAGGAATTTTGCCAAGATTGCTTTTGAACTTGAAATGCACCTCCTACCCCAAGTCTCCAACCTGCTGGTGTACTTAATCACATTTTGGACTTACCAAACTTCTACAATCATAGGAGCCAATTGCTTAATATAAACCTCTCTCTTCATAGATAGATAAACAGACATATATGTGTAGACCTACATATTTAGATAAATGTATAGATATATGTATATCTATATATCCAACGTATGAATTTAGGGTAGTACACTAATGTTTGGTAAATAATCACTAAAACCAAAAGCTGGTTCTTTAAAAAGAGAAAATTCAGGAATATCGCATTAGAAGTATAACTATAAGACTTTTGAAAATGTAAGTTACTAGAGGCTACATTGTATAAATTTAACTTAAAAAAAGATTTTTTTAAGCCAGAAAAGGGGAGCATACTAAAACAAACACTATGTTAATCTTGTTTCCAAAAGTTGATTTTAAAAAGCCTTAGCTAAAGCAGATCAGTCTGTGAAGTGACTCAGATCTATTAGAGAAAATTAATCAAGGCCAAATTGGCAATAAGAGGTAAGAGTTATGGGTCCAAGATAGGTTCTCTGCAAGACAGCCTCTCAAAATATGGTGTCCTATAAAGCTCCATGGAAACTGACTATGGCCATCAACTCTGGTCAATGATTAGACCTCACTGTCACCTCTAGCCCCCATTATGTCAGCAAAGGGTTTGTCCAAACCCAATCGTGTACACTGATGTGGCTTATTAGTATGGCAATCCTACTAACTTGTAGCATCTTAAAGCCAGCTATAACCACAAGGCTTGGGTTTCAGTAGGCTGGGACTGCCCCTCAACCTTAAATGCAATGCTTTCAGAGCTGTGCTAGACTCCAAGTTCTGCCACATCATATTACTGTTGTATTCTGGCCCCTGATCACGCTAGGGAAGTAGCTGGTGTTTCTCTAATTATTCATTAAAAGCTCCATTGCCCATGGTCAAGGTCCCTCTAAAATGAATTTTGTCATATGGCCTTATTAGGTCTCTGTGATCTGATTCAGAACTGAATGAGGCAACGAACACTCGCCCACTGAGTTATTGATTCCTGTCAGTGAGCTTTCTCAAAGAAATGCTGCTCCAGCAGCATATATTTGCCATATATTTGCCACCCCGAAAGCATGTGAGAAATTCAACATTCATTCATGATTTTTACAACAGAAAAAGCTAAGTTTCAATCTAGCACCATTTATAAAAATAAACTTCAGACTGACTAAACACTAACGTAAAAACATACAAAATAATGTATATAAGATTAAAATGAAAATTACTTGTATGTAAAACACAAAAATCACAGATTGATAAACTTGAACATGTTGAGGTTAAATTTTCTATGCAAATGAACTAAAAAGAGTACCATAAAGTAAGCTGAAAGGCAAGAAATAGACAATGATAAAATATGTTCAAGATACAAACATATGGATTAATATTCAGGATACCAAGAATATGTAAGTGTACTCAGTAGAAGAGCTTCAGGAAAGCAGGGAGCCTCAAGGTTGTTCTTCTGTTAATATTATCTTTAAAATGTTGTAGTAAGACTAAAGGAATTTAATATCCTATTAAAATTATGATTATCAGTATCCAACAAGATAAAAAGCATAAACCAGACTTGTGACTTCAAATGTATTAATACAAAGTATATGACTATGTAGTACATTCCATGACCAAAGAGAGGGGAGAAGGCAGAAAAGGGGACCAGTAAAAACTATAGACATTGAGAAGACCTGTATAGTATATTCTATCAGCCACCCTAGGCAAAATGTACAAAATAAAATTCAAATACGACTCAGGAGAGAGATGATCAAAGGCTAGGGTACAGATATATATATATATATATATATATATATATATATCAGTATCTCTGGGGAGACCCTAGACCCTACCCAAGTCACTATGTAGTCTGTGTATATGGTAGCAGGTGGTAAGTAGGTTTTTCCTAAAGGAAGAAGTATAGAATTTTAATTTTAGACTAATAACTATAAAATTATAGGATACTCATTAAAATGGTTCATTGCTTATTGTTATTTATACTATCCAATGTTTAAAAGCCAGTTTTAAAAATAAGCGCTGAGACACATTTTAATAAGGTAGGCAATTAAATGTTCTTCCTTCATTATAAATAGTCTGAACTGGTGATGTTTTTATCCTGAACATTTAGAAAAGCACCAATAAAAGTATTTCAGTTTGAGCTCAACATGGAAGGCTTTTAATAAAAACAAAGAGCTCCATATTCAGGATTCATAAATCACTGAAAATCTCAATGTTTCAAAAGCCTAAAAGAGCTGCCCAAAAGCCAACCCACTCAGCATTAATATACATATCTTTTCTTCATAAAAAGTTTTTTTTAATACAAAAAAAGATCCTAAAAGGTTCAAACAAACCAAACGTCCACTCTATACAGGTAAATACTTCAAAGGTCAGCCGAATCCAGAGCTAAACGTGAACTGGGCAGGTTTTCAGTGAAATCATCATTCAGCCATATACTACAAACAAAAGTCAGCTATTTATGTATGAGGTAAACCCTCTAAGAAATGTACTCCAGGTAGCATTAACCTTTGTTTTGGGCCATCCTAACAACTTCACACATTTTATTTTTCACATAGTGTAACATTTTAATAAGAGTGTATTAGCTACTGTGCGGTAATGCTTTGGTACATTCATAACAGGACCCCTTATCTTAATCATGTGAGTTTTCCCACAGAGGAACTTTGGTTCTGCTTTAGAAGTCTCAATAAATTAAACACCTTATCAAATATTAACACAGAGGGAGGTAACATGGGATGCAACATAGACAGTCAAGTTACCTCTTTGTATATTTAGGAATTACGTTCTCCTTCAAGGTATTTACACTTGAAAGCTTAGTCTGTCCTGATTAATATTTCAGTAGTAAAGGTTTGAGTGATTAGAAGCTTGGCAAAACCTTAATTCAAAATTATTAACAAATACTCCAGTGACAAAGCTATGTGACTGAGTTATTACAAATTTATAATTATCAGGGAAAACAAGTATAGCCAGTCATCTTTGAAAAATGCTTCAACTACTACTTTTCAATATAAAAGGATAAAATTACATAGGGCTTATCATACAATTAATCATATCTCTGTCCCTGGAATTCCCTTAATTTCACTCAGAAGAGGGTTAAAAAACTTATGAACACTTTATAGCAGCATTAGCTTTCCTATGAAATACTCAGTATCTTAAATATTAATGTATACTGTTTCCTCTTTTAATAAGCTATAGATACAGTTCTGGCTTCAGAGTTTGTGGAAACGGGGAAAAGAAAAACCAATTCAGAACTATTGTAGAAATTGCCTTTGGACAGAATAACAAAAGTCAAGAATGAAAAAGCCACTGTTAAAAGCTGAATTGTTTCCCCCATCCCAAAACTACATGTTGAAGCCTTAAACCCCAATATCCCAGAATCCAACAGTATTTGGAAATAGGATGTTTAAAGAGGTAATTAACCTAAATTAAATTAAAATGAAGTCATTAGGGTGGGTTTTAATCCAGTCTCTTTGGTGTCCTTGTCAGAAGAGGAAACCTGGATACAGAGGCCTGCAAAGGGAAGACGACGTGAAGAAGCTGGTGGAGGGCCATCTGTAAGCCAAGGAGGGAAGCCGAGACAGGTTCTTACCCAAGGATCTCAGAAGGAACCAACCCTGAGGCCATCTGTATTTGACTTTTAGCCTCTGGAACTGTGAGAAAATAAATTTCTGCTATTTAAACCACTTAGTCTGCATTACTTTGCTATGGCATTACTTTGCTTGGTAAACGAATACAGCTTCTTTTGTCCTTCTAAAATTTAACCAGATTTTTTATTCCACTTCTACAGAAATCTTAGTCACCACTGCTGGGTAGAAACAGTTAGAGGCTCCGGCCCCTGCTCCTTCAGCTTCTCAGACACTTGCTTTCTTATTGCTGCAGCCATGTTTAAAAGGACTTTACCAAATCGTCTTGTATAGATCAACCCACAACGTATTTTCTGCCTTTTCCAACATGTGAGATTAAAAAGAACGAGGTGTTCTTATTAGAACCCGAAGCCATCCCTGTATCGGAGCCATGGGAGGCGGGGCTGGAGTGCTGAGGTGGTGGTACCACAGGGCACCACAAACGGGAGGCTGGCGTTCCCCCCCCCCCCCAATTTCTTTATCCTGTTTCCAGATAATCTTTTCATTGTCTTTGGCATCACTACAGAGTTCAGACTTGGTCCTGCCCTTGCACCTATCATAAGATTCCACGTTTGGGTGTTTGTTTGTTTGTTTGATCCTGCGGACAGCTTTTCCTTTCTTTTCATAGCCAATACTCGGCCGCCCGCCGAGGGAGCTCTCAGAAGGCATCTCAGGTAACTGCACACAGCCTGGAAAGTCCTTCCATCATTCACTGTCACTACATTGAGACTGAAGAGCCTAGAATTGCAAATACAGCAACCCCCTCTACATCAGTACGACTTTGGCTTGTTCAACAGCTTTCCTTTTAGAAAGTTTTCCAAAACAGCCATTCCACACTCATCTTCTTTCTTTCCTCTTGCTTCCTTAGTTATTATTTGAAAACTTTATAAATCTCAGACCATCTTCCTCATTCTCAAGAGACAAACTTTCCTCCTATGTTACAAGGAAATCTCCATCTCTTCATATTTCCATACTTAAAACACTTGTCTAAAACTGCTCTCTCACTGACTTGCTGCAGTTTCAGACCTTGATTCTATTTTTCTTTTCTTTGAAATGCTTCTATGCCTGGCTATGAGTCAGACACATTGCCAAGGTATGAGCCAGAGATGTTGCTAAGGCAAAGACAAGATCCCTCTCTTCAAGTAATGTTCAGGACTATTATGAGACAATACAAAAGGCTATAAAAGCACCTAAAGCATACCTGGGACTTTCACATAGGATACGTGGTATCTAAGCCAATCTGAAAATTGGTAAACAGGAGCCAATGCCCCTACTATGTGCCCCAGCACACTCTACTCCCTCTAGATACCACATAACATTGTGTAATAGTTTAACAAAGTCCTCTACAAGAAAATCCATTTAGGGAAAGGTTACTATCTATCTTGTTAACCACTGTATCCCTAGCATCTACAGAATACTTGTCAAAGAGTCAATGAATATATATAATATTCTGATATAATTGAAATAATATGAACCTCGGAGTTCCACTGATCTAGCCAGTGCAGATCGTCAAAATTTGTAGCAAATGAGGACTGTGGTATCAGTTGAGTATCTGTAGCTCTACATTTAAATTCTGGTTCCATTTCCTATGAGATTTTTAAGTGAAGGCAGGTCAGTTAAATAATCTGAATGTCATTCTATCATGTGTACATGTTGAAGGTAATAATAATAGGATGGTTTTAATGGTGAAATGAAACAGAATATGAAAAAAACATTTTAGTACACTAAATAATAAATGTTTGACTTCCTTGCTAGACTGCTTTAAAGTGAGTTATGTTTGCAGTTACCTAAGTAAAATATGCAGAAACCAATGCAAAATGAAAGCACTCTAATTACTTTCTTTCATGATTTTTCTTAAGTGTGCAAGTTAACAAATAATTTGCTTCTAATCTTATAATGCATTTATCCTTCATCTTCTCTATGATGTAAGTTTAACATTGACTATTCATTTATTTACTTAATTAACAGTGCCTATATGTCAACTATGGACTATACTTAATGATTCAACAGAAATGTATTAGGAGCCTATTTTCTGTGCAAAATCATAATTTATCAGAGAGTAGTTTATAAAAATACTGGCTGATAGCTTATAGCTTAATAATAGCTCTGAGATACTTGACAATACTTTCTTTCCTTTTTTTCTTTTAGTAATGGAGAAAACTGATGGTGTCCATCCCAAATCAGCAAAGTAGGATGAAAAGAAATAGTTTATTGGCATACTTAAAGGCTGGTATCTTTTTCAGCAACTAATTCTCCTGCTTTAAAATTTTTCAAGGGAAATTGTGAGAAATCACATAATTGTGTTAAGTGCCAACCTTAAAACTTAGTAATCAGTCTATATGCTTTAAGTTTATATTAAATGGCTGTATTGAAGTTATCTAGTATATTGAGCCTTGTAAAAATAAATAACAGATCCAACAAAGATAATTAAAATTAAGCTCTTCAGACTGCTTACCAAATATAAGTGTTATAAATGGATTAGAATTATATCTGTAGATTGAACAAGGAGAGTATTAATTTCAGACTGGCATAGTTATTTCTCCCTCCATGTGCTTATTCTCAGTTGACCTTCACCTAAGCTATACTGGTGTGGAAGTCACATGGTAATTTGCTTAAAGATAGAACTTTGTTCCACTAATGTAGAACAATATTTAATTAAGTTGACCACTTCCTTTAAATCACAAGACACACACACACAAAAATAGAACTCAAGGCAATCTAATTAGAGAATTTCAACTTGTTACTAAAAATGACTTATCCATTGTCATTTATTTTCCTCATTTTAGAACTGTGTCATAATTCTAATATGTAAAAAGTGATAACTTTCTTACTATGGGTTCTAGTAAGTACATAATTATTGTTTGAAGAATCACTACACAACTATTAAGAAAAGGAACCTTTCACTAAAGAATGTTCAAATGTGAATTTGAAAATGGGAGTGATTTTAAATTGCATAATGCAACACTGAAAGCACGCTTCAACACATTACATCTAAATTTGCAAAGTAAGCCCTGGCTGGTAGCACAGTGGATAGGGCACCGGCCTGTGAACCCAAAGGTCACAGGTTCGATTCCCAGCCAGGGCAACATAAATAGGTTGTAAGCCAGGTCTCCAGTCAGGTCTGTGGCTGGAGGCAGGTGAAAAGCAACCATACATTGATGTCTCTCTCCCTCTCTGCCTCTCTTCCTTCCCCTCTTTCTAAAAATAATAAAATAAAATCTTTAAAAAAATAAATACATTTGCAAAGTAAACATGACATGTTGAGAATAGCACTAAGTGGGAATTATTACCCTCGAAAGAAACAAACTATGGGTTTTCCCCAACTTATCCAATGTTCTTTTTATTGCTTTGAAGATAGCCCTCTGCTCTTCTGGCCTGGGAGGAAGCCCTGCACTGCAGTCTTTCTAAACAATGGGACAGGGAAGGTGTGGCACATTTGTTTCAGTAAAAGCCCCCCCAAATTCTCATATTCATCTTTCATGTTTGATTTAGAGCCTTTGGAGCCTCACCATGATTGTTCTGGGAAGACTCTTATCTCCATGTGGACATCTCTCCAGAATATCCTGTGCTGTAGCTTCCTAGGCTCCATTTCACTTGACAGCACATGTTTATAACCAGTTTCTCATTAAAAATTTGTTAAAATTCTTTGTTCACCGCTTATTCTCCAACCTTTCCTTTTTTGGTTATGTGTGCATTTACATTTTTTAAAACTTTTTAACTGTAGATTTAATAGAAGAGAAAGATGTCTGTAATATTGAACAGAACTTGACAATTTGCTTTTTAAACAATAGAAGGTAAACACTTCCTATGTTATTAAATGTGTACACTGTTTACTATTGGCATAATTTGTTTTGAAACTGAAATTTTATTCTTTATTGACTCCTTAATTATTCCAGTTCTAATGAAATTCAAAGTAAAGACCACAATATTTTTTCAACAGTCACTAGTTGATAGTTTTTGAATTTTATTAGTAATTTGTTCACAGACCAGCAGTTATCCATTTTTCTTTTGTTGTCTGTGCTTTTGGTGTCATATCTAAGATATTATTGCCAAATCCAAAGTCATGAAGCTTTCTCCCTATTTTTCTTCTAAGAGTTATCATTTAGGTTTTTGATTCATTTTGACTTAATTTTTGTACACAGTGTGAAGTAAGGATCCAACCTCATTGTTTTCATATGAACATTGTTTTCCCAACACCATTTGTTGAAAAGTCTGCACTTTCCCCCATTGAATGGTCTTGGCACCCCTGTTGAAAATCATTGGACCATACGCAAGTTTGTTGGGATTGCTATTCTATTACATTGACCCATATGTTATTTCTTTATGCCAGTAAAAACTGTTTTGATTCTGTAGTTTCATAATATGTTTAATATGTTTTAAGGTCAGCAAATGTGAAGCCTCCAGCTTTATCCTGCTTTTTCAAGATTATTATGGCTATTAGAGATTCCATATTTAAGATAAGTATTTTCCATTTTTTGATCCTCATCTGAGGATATATGTTTACTGATTTTAGAGAGAGGAAGGAGGTGGGGAGGGAGGGAGGGAGAGAGAAGAGAGGAGAGAAACATCAATAGTCTGCCTCCCGCACAAGCCCTGGCCAGGGATTGAACCTACAACCTAAGTAATTGCCCTGACCAGTGACCAAGCCTACAACCTTTTGGTGTACAGGATGAGGCTCCAACCAAATAAGCCACCCAGCCAGGCTGTTTTTGTTCTTCATAGTAGCCATTCTAATGGGTATGGTCAATAATTTTAATGCCAATCACCTATTTCCTTAAAGTATTTTTTTTATCACTATGTTAAACTCTTCCAGTATTGTGGGTTTGTCTCTTATTTCTGGCTAGTTTTGCTTCATATATTCTGAAGCTGTTTTATCCTATGCATATGGTTTTTATCTTTTCATGAAGTAATACTTTTTGCTGAAAGTGGACTTTGTCTCATGTTAATACACCAGGCTACTTTCTCCTTTAGTTTATTCATGATCAGTATTTTTCATCTTTCATTCTTTTCCATAGACCTCTTATAATCAGCGCAATTTTTCAGTAACAATTTATGACATTAAATGTACATTTAATGTCATGCTGCTGTATTTGACTTTAAATACACCATCTTAGAATGTGTGAAACAATAAATATGTTTATTTCTTCTAATAATTTTTTAAAAATTAATTTGTTCTATTATAGTTGTCCCATTTCCCCCCATTGCTCTCCCCTGCCCCTCCCACTCTTTCCCCTCTCACACAATCACCCCTTTGTCCTTGGGTCCAAGTGTCATTTATACTAGTGCCTTGACTAAAGTCTTCCCCTTCCTTTTCCCCTTATCCCCCTACCATCTCCCTTCTTGTCACTTTCAGTCCGTTCCTTATTTTCTTGCCGCTGGTACTATTTTGCTCATTTGTTGGTTGGTTCACTAGTTTCCTGTATTAGGGGAGGTCATATGGTATTTGTCTTTCACTATCTGTTTTTTTAAAATTTTGCTTTTAAAAAATACTTTATTGTTTATGCTATTACAGTTGTCCCAATTTTTCCCTCTTGACTCAATCCACCCAGCCCAACCCCACTCTCACAGTTAATCCCCACACCATTGTCCATGTTCATGGGTCCTTCATGTGTGTTCTTTGACTCATCCTTTCACCTTCTTTCAATCTTTTAATAGAATATTTGTTCTGTACAGACCACTCTTTCTTAACCTTTCAAACAATATTTCTTACACTTAAGAAAATGTCCAGGCCCTGGCTGGTAGCACAGTGGATAAGGCGTCAGCCTGTGAACCCAAAGGTCGCTGGTTTGATTCCCAAGCCAGGGCACATAACCAGGTTGCAAGCCAGGTCTCCAGCCAGGTCCGTGGCTGGAGGCAGGTGAAAGGCAACCATACACTGATGTCTCTCTCCCTCTCTACCTCTCTCCTTTCCTATCTCTCTGGAAATAACAAATAAAATAAAACCTTTTTAAAAAATAATAAAAGAAAATAAAATGTCCAAAATTGGGGACTCCTGTATTTGGCTATAGGTTGGTATTGACAGTAACCTTTAATTTCATTTAAAAAAAAAAAAAAATCACTAGGAGAACTCAAGGTAGTCAATGATCATTCTCCATGCTGCTGCTGTGTCCTATGAAATGTCTCACTGTAGGAAATAGCTCCTAGATGTTCACGTATTGCTTGCAGACAGTCCAACTATAGATTTCCTTTCATCCTGACTTTAATTAAAGCCTATTAGTCTATTTCTTCTGGGAACAGACTTGGTCTACAATGAAGGCTGAATTTTAAAAACTGGAAAAGACCACAATCCCAACACAGTATTGTGAATCTTGTATAAACACCAATAAGATAAATACATTTGATGTATTTCTACAATGGATTTTATTTTTTTACGGAAAAAGTGGGAATGGTGGCTGTTTTTAAGGATAATATCATTTATCTTTTAGGTAGGCAAGTCTACCAGCTCCAAACCACCATTAAGAAGTTCTAGCATAAAAACAAAATACGTCTACAGAATACAAATTGGGATTCTTGGGACAGTCTGGCACAAGAGGGTGCTTGGGAAGGATGCAAAGTCAGGCTCTGTCTGGCTTGGAACAAATAACAGCCATATACAAAATGAAGCAGCACTAATGACACCTATCCTGTTCTGCACTCCCTTGGCTCAGAATGAACAGGCCGGCTGCCCTCAGGTCTTGCATTTACAATAGCCCTCCCCCCAGTGACTGGCTCAATCTCAGCCCATGTCTGTTCACGGGGAAATTGTGGGTGCTGGGACGTGCCTTCTGCCCTGACTCCTGCTCTGTCCTTTGTGCCTCGCTCTCCCCTGCTAAGCACGCTTCAAGGTGAAAGCCCAGGCAGGACTCCCAGCACATCCTTCAGATTTTATGTCTGTTTGAACTTAAAGGAAAATTGGTGATGCTGCTGGACCAGAGCTGGCCCTTCAGGATGTAGTTATTTTGTAGCAGCAGCTGACCCTGAAGGTTAGTTACTATTTTCCTCAGCTACCATGAGGCCTGCAAAGGAGGGGGAGGCAGCTGAGATCGCAGCCTTTCCTGGGGCTACTCTTCCCACTTAATTCTGTTTGCAGCCACCAAATCCAGCATCAGATTGAGTTTCACATTGCCTTCACTAATGCCTGTGTTCCTTTCTGTCTCTGTTCCTTCATCTTCTTAAAACAGACCCTTTAGCATCTCTTACAATACTGGTTTGGTGGAGATGTAGTCTTTTAGCCTTCTGTTGTCTGGGAAACTATTTCACCTTCCATTTAGAATGAGAGCCTTGCTGGGTATAGTAGTCTTGGTTGTAGGTCTTTGTTTTTCATTGATTGGAATACTTTTTGCCATTCTCTTCTACCTTTTAGTGTTTCTATTGAGAAATCGGCTGATAACCTTATCGGAACCCTTCTATATGTTACTAGTTGTTTCTCTTTTGCTGTTTTTAGGATCCTCTGTTTGTCTTTGAAATTTACCATTTTAATGATGTGTCTTGTACTGGACTCTTTGGGTTCATCTTTCTTGGGACCCTCTGTGCTTGCCGAACTTGCGTGAGTTTTTCTCTCCTCAAGTTAGGAAGTTTTCTGTCATTACTTTTTCAAACAGGTTTTCTATCCTTTGCTTCTCCTTTTCTCCTTCTGGTATCCCTATGATACAGATATTATCACACGTCATGTTATCCTGCAGCTCTCTTAAAACCTCTTCATTCTTTTTCAGTCTATTTTGGTTTTATTGCACTGCCTGGGAATTTTTTTCTACAGTGTTCTCCAATTCACTGATCTGATCCTTTGCTTACTCTAGCCTGCTTTTGATTCCTTCTACTGTGTTCTTCAATTTGGAAGCTGTAGTCTTCATTTCCACCTTGTTCTTATTAATAGTTTCTATGTTCTTTTTAATTCTGGTATAATTCTCAGTAAGTTCCTTGTACCTTTCCTGGAGTTCTTCCTAGTTCCCCTGAAGTTCTTTGTAGTTTTCTTTGAGATGGCTGAGCTCATTGAGCTTCTCTATAATCATTATTTTGAATTCTATCTGTGATAGTTTGCTAGCCTCTATTTCATTTAGCACTCTTTCTGAGGATTCCTCCTTTCCTTTCCATGAGCGGTTGGTACCTTCCCATTTTAGGTGACTTTCCTTATTTGTTTATGCTTCTTAGATTGGTCTGCTTTGACTTCCTATCTTCATGGTGTAGCCTTCTGTGGTGTAGGGGTGTACTTTCTCTACTTCCTGGATCCATCCGGGTGACATGAGATCTATGTCCCAGTTGGGGCCTGGTCAGCCTGTTGGGAGACTACCAGAGATCCAATGTCTTTGCCCATCTCCTTCAGTTGTTAATCCAATCAATCTGTGATGAGTGGAAAGGTTTAGGCACTGCTGGGTGGGGCAGATTAATTCAGCTGCTAATCCAATAAATCTGTGATCAGCCATCAGGTTTAGGCACTACCGGGTTGGGCACATTAACTGCTGTGATTGGAGGTGCTTCCCCTGAGGCTACTGACACTTGGAGAAGAGTGGTATGCCTGCTGTATGGGGGATGGGTCAGCCCTGGACTCATGGCTGCTCCCTCATTTCTTTCCTCAAAGGCACTGCTTCAAATCTTAAGCATCTCTAGCCCACTTTGCCCTCCCAGCATTGGAGCCTAGGGTAAGAGGTGCCAATGTACTTTTGTGTGCGGTCCCTTTAAGAACTCCAAGTCTCTAGCTGTCTCTTTCAAGTGGGCTACACCTAGCGGCTTTTGCTTTTCACAGCTGGATGCTGTTTTATTCTCAGCTTTGTTGCTGCAGGCTGGGAAGCCCAGCTGGGGGGTTTAGAACCCACCCTTCTCAGGTAGAACTCTGGCTCTGTCCCTTCCACTGCCACCCTAGGGAGCCCAGCCAACCCTCTCGTATCTCTGTACTTCTTACCAGTCACATTGTGTTGAAGCAGCCTCTTCTGTTCTGTCTGCGCTTATAAGGCTTCTCTCCAGCTAGTGTTCTGTTGGTTATTCTGGATGATTTCTCCCCAATTGAGTTGTAATTACAGGTAGGTCCTGAGAGGAGATTGGTGTACCTTCAGCCTGCTCCTCTGCCAGCTTGGATTCCCCCCACTTCTAACAAGTTTTGTTAAAATATCAATAGAAGGTTCAATATTATTGTTGATTAAAATTATGTAATAAAATCAATATTTAAACTTTATAATTTTTCAACAGAAAGGAGGTTTAGGACTGGTATAGTATAGGTTACGGGTGAGGAAAAGTACACTATCTCTAACTCCACTAAAGGAATGTTTCATAAACACATCATATAATGTTCTACAGCTTATAGTTGACCATTCCTTATTGCCCTATCATATTTCTCATCTTAAAAAAAGTGAATAAACCATACACCTATCTCACAGTTTTTGTAAAGGTGAAAGTAATTCATAACATTTCAAAGATTTTTGTTGTTGCTTTATTTTTAGAAAACAAGAATTATGAAGTAATCTGGAAATTTGCTAAATACTGGGATACACAAAAATTTTCCCTAGGCCTTTTCCTCCACCCAAGCCATTATATTTCTCCCCAAATAAAAAGTACCCATATGCATATTTTTAAAGTAAGTTTGCTATATTTGAAAAACCAGCTGTGCTCTGCCTCACTGCACAAAAATCTTTTCATCCTTTTGGAATTTTTACACCATATTTCATACCTTTTTAAAAATTGACCAAAACAATAAATGTTCAAAGTTAGTGAATGAAATACTCTATGTCAAAAATAATTAATTTTTCCTGTGTAAATATTATTGGTAATTTAAATATGTCTATTGCTAGTAAATTCCTAAGTTAAAACACAAAAGTGTGTATCAATCTGGTCACTTCATTTTCTTCTAAATGGAATTAAAAATAAAAACTAAAAATGAATAATCTGACATCTAAAATTCTGTTTTAAGCAATCGACTCAGTTACTACGCCCAAAATGCTCAACATATCAATGATTTTCTCAATGTACAGTTAAGTGTTTCCAAGTAGTCACATATCTGCCTTCTCCAGTGATCTTTAACCTTCTTCTCTAAAACAGGTATTTGCAACATATTAATTTGTTTCAGGTAAATGTGTCAAACAGTCTTATCAGGGAAATATTAAAACACCTCTTCAAATACAAAATTTGGATTATTCTAGGAAAAGGAGTGGTGGGATGGAATAAGAATTTCTGTTAAGACTTCTGCCCATGATATAGTATACAGGTAGCAATACAATTCACTATGAAGATTTAGAACTGACAATTTTGATGCTCACTTAAGGTGATCTTTGGAGAAAAACCTTTGTATTTCAAGCACAAAGGGAACATGCAACTTTGATTTCTACTAGGGAAAACTGGGTGTCAAAATAGTGATGATACCTTTCTGGCACATATTGCAAAAAACATTATGACTAAATAATATAAAAAATTATGACGGCGTATTCTGGCAACATAGAATCCTATTCCAAATGTGATGTCATTTTAGGACAAATACATGAGAAGTAGCACCACAATTCTCAAACTGAATGTTGGAGAATTTCTCTGGGGTTCCTCAATTCTCTGAAAATTTTCATATTTGTAAAAAAATCAATAATAATCTAAGAATGTAAACAGTATAAAATCATAATCAGAGTAAACTGAATGAAAATTTTATAAATGAGTAAAGATAACCAATTTCAAAGTCCAAGTTAGCACTGTTCATAGGAGACAGTGGAAAAATCGGCTGGGTTAGACTAAGAATGATTTTTTGAGATTCACAACAGCATAAAGGAACTGAAGGATATGCTAAGTGGCATCAGCCAGGCAGCAAAAGACAAATACCAAATGATCTCACTTATAAGTAGAACCTAATGACCAAACCAAAACAAATGAACAAAACAGAACCAGAGACATGGAATAAGGAACTAACTGATGAAAGATCAGAGGGGAGGGAAATACCAAGGGAAAGAAGCGTTAGTGTAGTCAAGGAACAAGCATAAAGGACCCATGGACATGGACAGCAGGGTGGGGATTGACTGTGATGAGGCAGGGGCAGGGCAGGGCAGGGCAGGGCAGGGCAGGGAAGAAGCAACTGGGTAAAAACTAGGACAACTGTAATTGAACAACAATAAGATTTTTAAAAACAAAAAACAAAACAGAACAGCCTTTTGAAACAAGCCAAGAAGTCATTTCAGGAGCTTCTGAGGGGAAATGTAATGGTAAGATTTACATTTTTAAAAAACATCTGCATATCTCTCCGAAGGGTAGGTTGGAAACTAAAAAATACAAGTAAAAATTAATTAGAAGACATCATTATAATAGAGGTTATGAAATAGGATCAGAAAGATAATTAAGGGGCAGAACCCTAAAACCAGGTAAACGGGTTAGCTATGCAACGAGAGGGAGGGAGCTATTAAAGACAGAAGAGACTGATAGAAAATGACTGTCAGGAGACAGCTGTTAATAAAACACTCTGAATTTAAAAAGACACATGCCTTTGTTTTTGGACTTTCAAGAATCAACTACCTACTCACAAAAATTTTAAAAACCTACACTAGGAATTTATGTCATTAAATTTGTAACTATTACAAAGTCAACAATTTCATTTTTATGAGTTGTGCAGTAAGTTTGGAAATTTTCCTTCTCCTTAGCTACATGATCTATTAGAAAACCTAGTTTAATTTCTTTCTATGCATCCTACTAAAGTTTCAAGTTATCCTTTCATTACTATATGGTAGTTTTTAAGAATGTCTTTCCTCTGAAAAGCTGAGGTTTTTAAATAGAAAAGATTTATTATTTTGTTTTCCATAGGCACACAAACTGTTACACACTCAAAAGTAATAATGAGAGGGAATTTCTGGTCATGTTGTTAAATTTCACATAGATCTTTGACTATGTGACCGATTTCTCTGTAATAGGTTTTACTTCCTTATTCATTAAAAAGACTTTTTTGCCTGTATCATCTCACTGTCAAAAACAATGTTTGACCCCTGGCTGGTAGCACAGTGGGTAAGGTGCCGGCCTGCAAACCCAAAGGTCGCTGGTTCGATTCCCCAGCCAGGGCACATAAGCAGGTTGCAAGCCAGGTCTCCAGCCAGGTCTGTGGCTGGAGGCAGGTGAAAGACAACCATACATTGATGTTTCTCTCCTTCTCTGCCTCTTTCCCTTCCCCTCTCTAGAAATAATAAATAAAATCTTAAAAAAAAAAAATGTTTGGTATGT
Source organism: Noctilio leporinus (assembly GCA_004026585.1). Classification (NCBI taxonomy): domain Eukaryota; kingdom Metazoa; phylum Chordata; class Mammalia; order Chiroptera; family Noctilionidae; genus Noctilio; species Noctilio leporinus. The sequence goes on from PVIW01000604.1 coordinate 206,883, forward strand.
GGTAGGTGTTAAATAGTTGTTAAATATTGAATAAATTAATGAATTCATATTCCAAATAGCAAGAGTGTAACTGTCAAGTCCCCAGGAAGGCTGCTCACACTTTATTTAATAAAAACTCTAAAAATTCCCTCCACTGGATCTTTGTTTTTCTGTATAATATACCAACCCCATCCTGGGTTCTCTGTTGTTTTCTTCCATTAACTCTTCTCAAATTTCTTCTCCCTACTTTTAACATTGAAGGCTTTCTAGTACTACCAATTTTTTCTTTACCTACATGTGTTACCAAAAGAAAATCATTGCATTTAGTTACTGTGCTTATAGTTATGATACTGCAAACAATAATGACTACAAATCACTTCAAGTCAAAAACTGATTATGAAGTACAGATTGTTATGTCCAGGATGAGGCTAGCTACTGGAGGCAGTAGTATAGATCTCTTTTATAAGTGGAATATAAATGCCACAGTATTTGATATCCACTATCATTCATTCATGTGAAAAGTACATGAACAAGCTCTCCTTTTTTTAGAAATTTGGTATCATTTCTTTTCTCCTTGAATTCATATTTTTATCTCCCTTCCCCCAGAGAAGTTTATTCCCAATATATTTTAGTGCTTGAACATATTTTTACTTGATAATCCTATCATGTTTCCCTATAACAAAAAGTATATTTTAAATTCCCGAGAACATAAATTCTAAAAATTTTCCTTAGTATTATGTTATCATTAAATTACTAGAACACTACTGATCAAATAATAAACATTATAAATTATGATCACCTGAAATACAAAAGATAGCTTCTGTTAGAAATTCATGTGATAAAGGATTGGGCCTTCCTCCTCCCCTCTTCTCCCCATTTAGGTCATGTATCCAGAATGAGCATTAGTGCTAGGGGAAAAAAAAAACCGTGTTCAGGTTACTTCTATTCCTGTATTTGGTAGTCTTTCATTCCAAATATTTGGAAATAGGACATTTTCTGGTTATATCAATAACCATTATTTTGAACTACTAAGTAATGTACAAAAATCTCAAAGGGTATGTCATCAAAAACGATCAGCTGACAAATCAATTGAGTTCTTCTGGAATATTCTTAAAAGCCACTGGCAAGCACCATTCTTGCAAAAGAAATAACTGCCAGGTATTAGAACCATTCACTTTCTAAACAAGATGGAGGTCAGCTTAAGTTTTGCTTTACTATAGAGTGGAAGAGGTACAATTACAAAAGAGGAAAGGTATCCGATTCAGGCACACTCTGAAGCAGGTCAATTTTAGTGCAGAAAACATGCAAGATGGCAACCTGAAAATAAGTACCCTAAACTATCCTTTGTATAATCCCCTAGAAAGCCTTCATGTGCCTCCCAAGATGAAGGATTGGGAACATGTATTGCCCAGTTTGAAGACTGCCCCTTTAAGACACATATACACACAGATTTGGACACGTAGCGGTAACAAAAATCATGAAGTACTTCACGATCTTCTTTGCGGGTGTATGTGTGCGTGCGTGTGTATCTGTGCATGATGAGGTATAAGAGAAAAGAGGGAAGACAGCTTATGTATGCCCAGATACCAGGATTTTCATTTCTGGTAGTTTTTTTTTTTTTTTTTTTTAATACATTAAAGCTTTATTGGTTCAAAGTATTTGCCAGATAAAATGAATCACTGTATAACTCTAGTTATCAGAATTGTAGTGGTGCCACAATTTAGATTTATTGTCTACCTCTACAATTAAACCTTTTGGGAGATCATGATACTGCTATTTTTTAAAAGATATTATTTTTAGAGAGAAGGGAAGGGAGAGAGGCAGAGAGAGAAAGAGAGAGACATTAATGTATGGTTGCCTTTCACCTGCCTCCAGCTACAGACCTGGCTGGAGACCTGGCTTGCAACCTGGTTATGTGCCCTGACTGGGAATTGAACCAGCGACCTTTGGGTTTATAGGCTGGTGCCTTACCCACTGTGCCACCAGCCAAGGCCGAGTTTGAAGGCTGATCTGGTAGCATTTTTAACCTGCTTTTTTTTTTTTTTTTTTAATCTCTGCCACTACAACTATTTACCCTAAAGCTCTTAACCTGGATATGTACTGTGTAGGGGAGAAAACTCAGCAGAAAAACTAATGCTGAGCTAAATCATTCTCTTTTAATCAAAGAAAAAAATTAATTTGTTTTTCAACAAGTCTCAAATTATTATTAATTATAAATGAAGATTTTAAAAGTAGAAAACATTTATGCATCTATGAATTAGATACCAAATTATTCTAGTTCTCATGATTTTGCGTGCCTCAACCCACTTTGGTAACATTCTACAATATTCTGCTAGCTAAAACATACCGCTTGATGGTATGCTTTTAATTTTTTCCCCTGCCATGGTTGGCTAGGGCTGAACTTCAGAAATTAATGAGATTTGCTTTTAATAGCGCATTACCCAGGCAAACCGACAGGAGCGACGCTTGTCCACAACGTTAAGAACACAGCTCTTCCACGCCCAGTCTGAAAAAATTGAAGCCCATGGACCTTTCTAAATGATTATATTAATATAGGTTACTATTTTAAAATATAAATATTTAAAACGTATTTTAAATATACCATGCAACTTTAAGTAGCGGTCTTTGTTCAGAACAGCTGTGAATTTCCATTTCAATCTAAACCAAAAAGGGAGGCTTAGGAACAATAAAAATGTAATTAAAAATAAACCCGAGAGCTGAATCAATCCTTCAATGAGCTGACACTTGGGCTGATGAATTAAAAGGCGATGCAAAAAACATCTGCCAACAGAACGCACACCTTAACAACACCTAAGCCCTAGGTTGACAAAACACTACGCAAGGGCGGGGTGAGGAGTCTCATTGTCGCCAGTTGGCGGTTAATGCGTATAAATTGTAATTACCGTTTTCTCCTTTATTCCTTCAACCAGAAATAGCCCTAAAGCTCGAGGGGCTCCATCTGGCTGCAACGTGCGAGTACGTTACTGAAGTCACCTACCCCGCACTCCACAGCTCAACAAGGTCACCCAAAAAAACCAGGGGTGGGAGCAGCTCCAGGGCAGCCGGAACAACCTCCAAACCCCAAAGCTGCGCCCTACATTTAAAGAACTTCACATCTTTAAGAGTTCTGTGTGGAATAACTACAAGCTGTCCTGCCAACCGCAGTTTGCTCCAAAAGATGGCCCGTGGTTTGGAATTCTCGGCGGGGAAAGCGGCGGGGGCGAGGTACACAGTCCCCCACGTGCCCCCTTCCCACGCGCCCGCGCTCCGTCACACGTTCCCCAGTTGCTCCCAGCACTGCGAGGCGACAGCCTGCCAGCTGGACCGGGCGCTCCCCAGCGGAGCCAACACGCCACACTCCCGTGGGAACCCGCAAGCAGGATGTTAAGTGAAAAGGAAGCCCTAGACTACACCGGCCCAATCTTAGGGCGCTCAAAGAACGCTCTTACCCCACACTTGCCGCTCCCCCTCCAAATCCTCCCGTAGCCGCGGCCCCGCCCCGTCCTGCCGCAGAGACTCACGGGACACGTAGTACGCCACGCCCACCTTCTCCCAACATCCAACCCCGCCCTTCCAAGCTCGGGCTCCTTTCCCCCTGCTCCCGGGGGCCTGACTTCCGGTTTCCTGCCACTGCGTCCCCGATACTGGGGCCCTTTTCCGGCTGTGTGCTGCGCTTCCCAACACCCTTCAGGGCCGCGATGAGCGAAGGGGCCGCCAGCCCTTACGGGCGCTGAGGAGGCCTGCGCCTGCGGGACAGAGCTGCCGCGCGCGTGTTGCTGGGTAACGGGCCTGCTCCAGGCAGCGGCTGGGCCGGTCCAGTTTTGACTGGGCTCTCCTTCCAGAACCTTCGGGCCCTGCGGCAACAGGTAGGGGCCGAGCGGGTCCTAGTGCAGCTGAGGCAAAAGAATGGGAATCCCTCCGCGGTGTACGCAGAGCGGCTTCCTCCGCTGGGGAACCGCCTGGGTCTTCGAGGAAACCGGAAGTCCGTCGTGACCCCTGGCGTCCCGGTCGGTTTCCGTCGGTTTCCGAGCGCTGGGGAATCGAAACTCGGCTGCCCGGCGGAGCCTGCCTTCGGGGTGAGTGACTCGCTTTATTCGGCGGAGGGGTGCGGGCGGAGTGGGGGGCCAGCCGCCGCTGCGGTTCCGGCCCGGAAGAGACACGTCATTTTCTCCGGCAGAGCCGGGCCCCCTGCTTTGACTAGGGAGCGGCCCGCCCCGGGCATCCCGAACCCCTGCCTGCCGCGTCCCAGCCCCTCTCTTCCCCGTTTCCGGCTGATGGACGCGGCGCCTTCGGTTCTGTTTTCACTTATTGATCCCCTGCGTTTGCGTGGGAAACGAAAGCGGGGCCGAGGCTGGGCGTGCAGGCGGCGCCCCCGGAGCGGGCCGGCCGCAGGCGTGCGGGGCTTCTCCCGGCGCGGGGTGCCCTTCGGGGTTGTGCGCGGGCGCTGGGGGTGCGAGGGAGGCGGGGACCCGCGCCCCTGCCGACGGGGGCGCCGGGGCTCGGGGGGCAGCTGGATACGGAAACTGCGGAAAACACGTCGCGCCAGTTGCGTGGTGCGAAAAAGGCTGATAAAAGTCGGCGGTGGGGGAGGATGGACAGGGTCCCTTGCCTCTGAAACGAAGAAGACGCTCTTCTTCTGTTGTTTTCTTTTTTCTTTTTAAGTTTTGTCATTTTAAATCGGATTGCACAAGGTCTCATGGCAGAACTTAAAATTCCAGTTCTCGAAACCCGCCGAGGCTCATTTCCTAACCTGTTGTGATCACTCGCTGCCTGATTTGTAAATGAGGAATTGGCATCCCTCGCAGGGTTGCGAACCAGATTTTAACGCGGTAGCGAGTGTGAACTGGAAAGTCGTGTACGGACGGGCCGTTCTGGCGTGGAAGAGACTGTAGCGTCATGGCAGATGCACCGGGTTAAGTCGGAACATTAACTCGGGATCCGGCTGCCTGGGGATTCGCTTGGCACTGCCTGAGAGATTACATCGTTTTCCCTTATCTCTCGAATGGCAGCGAGGCTTAGTCCTCAAGGTACCGAAGCCTAGTTTCTAGTAAGTGTTGCGGGCTGTGAGTCTGCGGGGCGCTTTTCATCCTCGGCGCGCCCACCTTCTAACCTGGGCGGGTCTCGCTGCCACCTCGGGGGTCTCCCTGCGGATTGAAGAAACGGCCAAGAATAAATGAGACAGTTTCCCTAACAGGCAAAGCACATTGCCTGACATACTATAAACGCTGGGTAAATATTAATTACCAGCACAGACCGTTGTCATGATTAATAAAATGTTGTTATGAAGTAACAGCCAGCGTGGTATTTGTATTCTTGACGACAGTTGTTATATCACCAGTAGAGATTACAGTCCTTATTGCTAATACTAGTAACATTTAGTGTACATAGGTCTTAATTACCTTGAGCTGTATTACTTTGTGAAAGGAATGAAAAGAAATAGACTGCCCTTTCTAGTATATACTTTGTAAACTTTATACCCATGTTAACCCTGAAAACATCTTTGATCCCCTGGCCTTGGGCACTGATTTCTGTACTGATGCGCTTGGTGAGGTACCTCAGTAAGGGTTATAAAAATGTAAATGAAGATTTTCATACTGTGAATCTGCAGGTAAGTACATCTGGGGCACTCACTGAATTAGTTATAGGGCATGTGAGTGCTGAGGTATATATACATGGAGTAACAGTCTCTTGAAAAAAGGCACTTGATGATCCCTTCTTCATGAACTAGTTAGGCCATTACTGCCCCTAGTTATTCCATTAAAAATAGAGAAAGAGGAGTGTTGGGCTGTTTGCCTCCATAAGACTTGGCTAATTTTGTGGAGAGATTCTAGATTTTCAGAGGTAGGAAGATGATAGAAATTTTGAGTAAGGCAATTCAAGAGGCAAAAAGAAAGAGTAATAAACAGGTCTTGATTTAAACCCGCCTCTCACATACTGCCAGTGTGATTGTAGGCAAATTTACTCATCTCTTGGAGCCTTAGTTTTCTTACTAGAAAACTAGTACACACTAAAGGTAACATGTGTACTACACATCTTTTACTCAGTTCCTGGAAAAAATGTGAATTCCCTTCTGTCTCTTTAGGCTACCATTCCATATTCAGATCAAAATTTTGCTTTCACAATTACATCTTAGAGATGTAGTTCAATCCTCATTTTATCAGTGGAAAATTTTAGATCTGAGGAGGTAAACTAATTATCAAGGTGTCAGATTGGATACTAGAAGCTGGATTTCTGAAGCTCAGGCCAAGGTTCTTTGTACCACTGAATTCTGCCTTACCCAGATTATTTTTGGGAAATCAGAATCTATGTTATATTGTCTCACACTGTGTTGTATTAACAGCATAAATTTGGAAAACAGCTTGCTTATCTGCTTCACATCCCAACTGATTACTTATGTAGCTGTAATTAAAGTATTTAATTTTCTACAACTTTGTTTATAAATTAGAGTAATAGTACTAAGTAGAAAAATGCATGTAGAAGCCCTAGTGTCTAGTATATGCTAAGCAAGCAATAAATGGTAGCTACTATGATGATGAAATATGAGAAGATAATTGTTTATTCCTAGAAAACAGACCATTCTGGTGTCAAAAGATATTTCTGTTTTCTGATGTTTCAAATCTTAACTGAGGGTCATCTCAATGTTGACTGTAGTGAAGACTGAAATTTAAGATTTTCTAAAATCTGAATAATAATGTGTGATTCTTTTTTTTTTTCTTTTCTTTATGTCTCTTTTCTAGCCTCAGGAACTATTGTTCTCTTTTCTATCCACCTGATTGCAAATTGTGCCCTTCTTTGTCCATTATTATTTCATTATTGTGATTAATAAGAAATACATATTTGGTCATTCAGGTGACCAAAGTATTTCTCATATATATTTGATCTTCACAGCTCTCAAAATTCTTTGAATGTCCTGAAGGCTAAGAGCTATGAGAGCATCACTTGACATAATGCAAGGGTGGGCAAAAGTAGGTCTACAGTTGTAATATAAAAAAGTAACATAATAATAAATGTTTTTGCATACTTACGACTGTTAACTCTACCTTTCCCCATTTCTGTATTTGGTCTCATCCTCAATTCCTGAAATCACTTTAGAACCGTAAAGGTGAAATGGATGTCTTATTTATAACAAGCCACTTTCCACCAGGACTGCATCTTTGTTAATGAGATGACTTTTGGACAGCACTTAAGGATGGTGGCTACTTACCAGGAGAACCACTCATCTAATTAGAGTTGGAACTTTCAGCCTCCGGGTAGTGGAGATGGGCTGAAAGTCAAATCAGTTGCCAATGATATAATCAGTTATTTCTATTATGTAATGAAGTCTCTGTGAAAATGCAAATAGGTCAGGGTCCATTCCATATTGGTTAACCAGAACACTTCCATGTGCCTGCTCCATACTTCAGGAGGACAGACGCTCTTATTTTTCAGAATCTCACCCTATATATCTCTTCATTTAGCTACTGATTCAAATACTTTAATTTTTAGACAACTAAGCAATTTTCCTGCCACCATCCAGTGCATTCCACGTCACATTTATAGTACATATAGTAAATGTGTAGAGTGATGGTATGAGCTTGGAAAAGATTTTATGCAAATAGTGTTTTCTTATATTTAGAGACTATACCATGTGTAACTTTATGGTGATTTATAAATAAAATGCAACAAATAAATATATAAACTGGTCTGAGTACTCATTTTGTTCTTAAAAATGACCAGATATCATACTGTATAAAATATGACATTGGTATATCAATACATTTCCTTCCATCTAAGGTGTTTAACAGTCTTCCATGTAGTTCCTTGTTTTTTAGTTCTTGATGAACTTAAGTGTGTGAAAGATTGGAGGGGAGGGTATATGAATAGGTTCTGAAACCCAAGTGCTTGTACTACTTAATTAACTATGGGTTGGCCAAAAAGTTCATTTAGTTTTTTCTGTAAACACATTTTTCATTTTCACCAGTAACTTTATTGATTTCAGTATTTTGAGTATGCCAGCTATATCCCGCATGGGAAAACCTTGATTGTTTTCAGTGTCCCTGTTCGATCACTATCAACTTCATTGGTCTGCCTGACTTGTGGAGCATCATCCAGTAAGAAATCTCCAGCACAAAACTTTGCAAACCACTTTTGTCACACTTGACCAGTCACAGCACCTTCTCCATATGTTGCACAAATCTTTTTAAATGGGATACTATTTGTAAAACACTTAGAACAATACTAAGTAATTCATTTGATTGTGAATATATTTTTTAAATGTAAGTATTCTTCACATTCTTTTAAATCAGGGTCAGATCTATCTTAAATTCTACCAAGAAAGAACCAAAATCTGAAGTCACCTCTCTATCAAAAAAGAACCATCTCAGCCCTGGCCAAATGGGTCAGTTGATTGGATCATCCTTCCATACACCAAAAAGACTACAAGTTCACTCCCCAGTCAGGGCACCTACTGGAGGCAGCGTATTGATGTTTCTCTCTTACATCGTATTGATGTTTCTCTCTTACATCAATGTTTCTTTCTCTCTGTCTATCTCTCCACCCTCCTCCCCCTACTTCCTACTTCCCCCCCTTCCTCTCACTTTGCTGAAATCAATACACACACACATACATATCCTCAGATGAGGGTTAATAAAAACCCATTTCAATTTGCCTCCATTCTGTTTTTCCAGTTTTATCTCTTTCCTTTTTTTTTTTTTTTTTTTAATTTCCCATACTTTATCAGGCCTTTGGATCTGATCCCCCCTCCTGGAATTTAGCAAACATTTAAGGTTTAAGTACAGTAAACGTAATGAAAATAATTGCATTCTTAACCAAAGATTACAAGGTTAATTTAGAGTTATTTGATCTTTTATGGTACCTTCTTTGAAAACCTTTCCATCCTTCAACCACCATAGCATTCTTTATTGTTTCAGACATTATTTACCTTAAAGTACAAACTGGGATATCTTTGTATAGAGCAGTTTTATGCTCATTTCTTGTCTCAGTTGTCTTAAAAAAGTTATTCCAGTTAAATAAATCCTGACCATTAAGATATAGTAAACCAGGTGTCTAAGATGGGCGCAATTTTACCTCTCCATAAATTAGCCTGTATCCTACACTTAACTAGGTACTTACTCTTGTTCCCTTTTAAGATACTAGGGGTGTGTGCAAGAGTCTTTATATGGAGATACATATACATGGTTGCCATTTGCAGTATGGAAATAATCCATACTTTCCTTTTGGAAGGAAAATAAGATTTCAACTAGCAGCATGATTTGAATGTTTGCTGTTATTTTGGAAACGTGATGGCCTCAGAGAGAATAACTTAAGCCTCTTTAGAGGAAAAAATTTAAATTCTTTTTCTGTTACTTAAGAGAAAGTACAACTAGCACCAGAAGCAGCAGGAATTAATTGTGGTTATGGGGATCTGCCACTTTGGGATATTGTAGGTAGCCTAGTCCTTTCTTATTTTCAGATTTCATTGGTATACTGGCAATGATTTTAGCTTAATAGGAGTTAGTGAAGACTGATTGAATGGCAGATTTTACCTATTCAAGACTTGTAGTATACACATTTACTTTTGCCTACCTTTCCCATGATCCATTTAGGAAACAAATTACTAAACACCAAATTCTGACTTTTGATTGAAAACAGTTGGAAGCTTTTAGTTATGAAGTCAGAAAACCAAAATATATAGTGATAGAAGGCAGATCCCAAAAACCACATTAAAAAAAAACCTTTCCTCAGTGTTTATACTGTCTGAAATAAAGCAAAACAAAGTAAAGGCATTGATTATGTACAAAAGGAGATCAAAAGTTTTGGAGAAAAGCAGGCATAATGAAACAGATTCTGTACATGTGCTTACACCTCAAATCTATGTACTGTGTTACTATGAAAAATTAAATTCCTTCTGTGTCAGTTTCCTCATCAATACTTTTAGAACAGTGACTGTCAGCAATCAAATATTTTAAACAAGTGATGACAATATCAGGAATCATTAATTACTAATCTAAATACATAAAATTCTGTTGATAGTCTTCATTTAGAATATTCTGTTTCATTTTATTTTAAGGAAAAATTTAGTTTTTTTTACGGCCTGCAGTCCCTCTTACCCTTTCCCATGAGGTCTTAAAATGTTTCAACCACTCTATTTCTCTTTATGTAGTATTGTCCAGGAACATAATTCTCAATGGGGAAGTAATGCTGAACCAAACAACAAAAGTAGGTGTACAATGTGAGTATATGAGATCTGTCCCGAAACTATCGAGCCAATGTCAATATAATTAAAAGTTTGTGCGGTCAATACTTTGGTAGTCACTAACTAATGAAGTAACTGGCTTCTCTTAGGTTTGAGACTAAGTTTTATTTGAATCCTGCTGTATCTATGCTCATTCAAGAATCATCAGTTGCCCTACCTGGTGTGGCTCAGTTGGAGCATCATCTCATAAACTGAAGGGCCATGGCCGTGTGTTTGATTCCCTGTCAGGGCACATGCCTGGGTCTCAAGTTTGGTTCAGTCCCCATCGGGGCCTATACAAGAGGTAGCAGCCAATCGATGTGTTTCTTTCAGATTGATGTTTCTTTCCCTCCCTTCCCCTCTCTAAAATCAATGGGCATATCCTTGAGTGATAAAAAAAATTACACTGTTTAAAAGTAATCTTTATTGAGCATCTTGTACACAATGATGAGTTGTGGATACAGTGACGAGCAAAAACAAATTAACTTCTGCCCTCACAGAGCTACAATTCTAGCTTAATTTGGGCAAATTACTTTACCCTTCCAATCCCAGGCAAGTGTAGATGATGCCTACTTCATAGAGTAGTACGGAGGAATTGAAATAAGATAGTATTAAAAGAATGTAGAACATGTTATTGGGACGTAGTCCACTCGGATGTTAATTCCTTTGTTTTTTATTGTGAATATATAACAAAAATAACCAGTTACTGGTATGGAAGGAATATCATGAAGTATGCATTTAAATATCTATAATATGTAATGAATTATACTCAAAGAATTCTTGAAAATATGTAACTTGAGAAGCTATTAAACTTGCTACTTATATCTAAGTAAATGTGTTGAAGACGAAGAAATACATGGATATAAAGAGTAACTTTTCTTTTGACTGAAAATGGGGTTGAAATGGTATTTTGTAACTCTTTATAAAACTTACTAATAGATAATGGCTTTATATGCTTTACATATATCAACTCATTTAATAATCTTAAAAACTCGATGAAGTATTAATATTATTAATATCTTATACCTTATAAATAAACTGAGGCAGGGAGGTTAAGACACACAAGTAGAGGATTCAAAGCCTGGCTGTGTGGTTTCAGAGTCCATGCTCTTACCACGTATTTACACTGCCTCTAATAGACAGGAAGTTCTACAGTGCCTCAGTAGTCATAGTATTCTAAATATATCTTCTTTCTCTGTTCATTTATTCAATGAGACACATGGGTTTTGTTTTTGTTTTTGTTTTTTTAATTCTTTTAAATAGCGGTCATGGATACACTGGTAGAAGATGATATCTGCATTCTGAATCATGAAAAAGCCTGTAGGAGAGAGACAGTGACTCCAGGCACAATATATTCAGGAGATGAGTCGGTTGCCTCACATTTTGCCCTGGTCACTGCATATGAAGACATCAAAAAACGACTCAAGGATTCAGAGAAAGAAAATTCTTTCTTAAAGAAAAGAGTAAGGTTTTTGGAAGAAAAGGTAATCATTACCTTTATTATGTGTTATGACTAAAAGAATAATTCAAAATACTTGAAATGTTAAATGTTTTTCTGGCCTTTCTTCCATGGTCATACTAAATTTCCAAGGATAACCCACTCCTAATCTGGAAATCTAGGCATTGTACCTGTTAATACTGTGTTACATATGCGATGGGGAGTATTTGTAGAGTAGGGCTTACGTATTTGGAGGGAACATACGCCAGACGTTTTACTTACGTCATTTTTCAGGTTGCCTTGCAGTTATAATTTTATGTTTTTTCTTCAGGATTTTAAAAACTGAAAAAATTATGGCCAATAAAAGAAATAAGTGTCAAAGGAGGAAGCTCCTGGAACACTGTTCTAACATGTTGAATAATGTCTTCACCAGGACTTCCATCTTTTTTACCTCAACATTCTCTCTTGTTTTTTTGAACAAGAATAATGATTTTTAAAGTAATAAATTTCTTCTGATTACCTTTTTCATGAAGAAACTTAACACTTAAATGTAGAATATACAAGCAAGGTAGTTGGTTCAGTTATAAATCATCAGGTCAGCTTGGCTTTGTGTATTGAGAAATCTTCCTCACTCATCCATTTATTTTATGTTTTAAAGTTTTAACTTACTGTTTCATCAGACAGGTCAATAAATTCATATTTTACAAACAGTAGCTTCAACAAAGGAGAAAGGAAATGGATTCCATAGCAGCCAAAGAAATGAAATATCTTTTTGTGAAAACTCAAGAATGGAGCTTGGTGGAGTTTGCTTCATTTGAGGGAATCAGAGAAGGGGCATCATTTGTAAAAATAATACTTTCTTTGTATTCATATGAATTTACTTTAAAGGTGATTAAATGAATTTGTGGGATAAGTGAGGATAAGTGAGAAGAGGTAACATTTTGGAGCTCATAGCTGTGTGTGTTTGAAGTGCAGAAGAATGTTGTGATTTAGTATAGTTAACATTGGGACTATTTCTGTACTTTGTGACCAACAATCCTATTAATTCCTGTTCTAGAATAATAGAGGATTTAATGAACTAATCCATCTATTCCTTAAGAAGTCAGGAACACCTTAACTTGGTACTTTTTGAGATAATGGAAATTAAATACTATTGGCTTGAAAAACACTTAAGAACTATAAAAGAATATACCGTGTTTTTAGTATGATAAACTAATGTTATAAAACAGATACTGCAAAGCGTAAAATAATAAGTAGAAGCATAAAATATACTATTTTAAGAAATATTCTGTACTTTTTTGCTTAATCAGTAAAGCTTGATTGTGTGGAAGTGCATTGTTCAGTTAATTATAGTCCAGGCTTTATCCCTCCATTACAGTGATTAAAGTAAGATGTGAAGCCATCAGAAGACTAATTATTTTATGTAGAATACCCTCCTAAGCTTTCTCTTCTAATTTTACACCATTAGCTTGTAGGAGCTCGATTAGATGAAGAAACAAGTTCAGTGGGACGAGAACAAGTAAATAAGGCCTATCATGCATATCGAGAGGTTTGCATTGATAGAGATAATTTAAAGAGCAAATTGGATAAAATGGTAAGTTGGTTTGAAAAGAATGATATTTATATATTACAAATGAGTTTTCTCATTCAAGAGGTTTAAAGTTAGAAATAAAATATTTCCATTTATTAAATTAAAAATGAAAAGTATACAAGCTCAAGGCAAAAAAGATAATTTTAGTAATAATGTTTACAACTTATTTGTGTAATGATGTTTAGAACTTAAAAACATCTAACACCACTAACGTATATTGAAAAAGCACGACATGGTAGAATTTATCAGTGTTTAAACAAAAAAAGCCAGTGACTAAAGTCCTAAATTAGAAAAAGAAAATAAGAGATTAGTGGAAAACTCAGTTCATTTTTCCACCTTGCTTTTAAAAGGCTAGAATCAGTTTGTCAACATCTACCTGAAAATTAATTTATAATACCAATGTATAGATTTTATTGAATATAATTTGGCATTTTCCCTATTTAACTAGAACAAAGACAACTCTGAATCTTTGAAAATGTTGAATGAACAGCTGCAATCTAAAGAAGTAGAACTCCTCCAGCTAAGGACAGAGGTGGAAACTCAACAGGGTATGTCACTTGTTACAAACATTCTAATGGCGTTAATACCTTTTTCAATTCATGTGATGTATCCATGATCAGTTTTCTGTATCTCTATGCTAAGGCTTTTATTTATTTTTAATTTTTAGGCTTACATTAGTTTCTCTGTTCTGCTTTCACAAAATAGCAACTCCTTTTAATTTTTCCCTTAGATATAAATTGTACTTTTCCTAGGAAACAAAATGGTTTTTATTCAGGACTAGTTTGTGATGAAGTAGATGAAGAAATGAGTAGTTGAACCTTATCCTTGTCAAAACCTCTTGCCCACTGATATGCCCTGGCTTTTCTTTCCCATTGATCTTTTGCCCACTGTTAGACACGTTGTCATAGAGTGGCTACAATTACTTCTTTTAATTTCTGAAGGTTACTAAAATGTGCAGATGAGTATTGAGTTACTGGGGTGAAAAGTTAGAGGTCTGTGGGATATGGGTATTGGCCTATTCACATGAACATTGGATGAAACAAGCTGAGAAGAAGACCCTTTAATGGGAGATTTAGATGAGATAAGGTAGCTGATTGGGGCTTTTTCTAGGAAGACAAGGGACTAAATCAGGGTAAGTCAGTCTCTAGTTGTATTGAGGGTCTACTGTAAAAGATTTTTGAAAAAATTACGTTATGACATAGGTGTCAGAACTAACTTGACATTAATGTTTTGGCATAAGTGTCAAAACCATAGACTCTGAAAGGACTAGTTGGAGTGATGTGTCACTGTCTTACCCTTGACTTACATAAAGTTTATTAGTCTGTTAGTATTATGTATATTTTGAAGTTCCAGACTGACAAATTTGTGCTTTAACCTAAACAGAAAATCAGGTGTTGGGGTGAATAATACCTTCTAAAATAAGATATTTAGATTTTTTAATTCTCATTAGCATAGATTTTTTAAAGTAATTACTGTTTTAAAAAAACTGTTAATAAATTTAATCTATTTTTCCTTTTCTAGTGATAAAGAATTTAAATCCCCCTTCATCAAACTGGGAGGTGGAAAAGTTGAGCTCTGACCTGAAGATCCATGGTTTGGAACAGGAACTAGAACTGATGAGGAAAGAATGTAACAATCTCAAAATAGAGCTACAAAAAGCTAAACAAACGGTACTGCAGAATTACTAAATTGAGAAATTCAGAATTCTGTGTGATTTGTATGAATGACTAGGTAGTAAATCATAGAGCTAACAAACTACTTTTTGGTACATTCTCCAAAGAATTCACCTTTATCTTTCCTATTTTTGCTAAAATGGATACACTGTATACTTCCAGCATAATCCCAAAATTACATAATTTTGTTTAAAAAAGCTAACTTTTTAAAAGCTTATTATTTATTTACTTCCTTTCCTTAAATTTCCATAAGTTATTTGTTTCTATGTAAGGTTTAAAGAGAACTTGGGTTTTAAATTTCTTGTTTTATTTTCCTTAATGATTTATTTTAACACCATTAGAAACAGCTTAATTTAAAGACTTTATAGACTTCACTATTTTCAGAAGTGTAATATTTTGGGGGCAGGTTTAATTTTTTTTTTTTAAGATTTTATTTATTATTTTTAGAAAGAGGGAAAGAGAGAGAGGCAGAGAGGGAGACAGACATCAATGTATGGTTGTTTTTCACCTGCCTCCAGGCACAGACCTGACTGGAGACCTGGTTTGCAACCTTGTTATGTGCCCTGGCTGGGGAATCGAACCTGCGACCTTTGGGTTCGTAGGCCGGCGCCTTATCCACTGTGCTACCAGCCAGGGCTTAATTTTTAACTAATAGCTGAGAATTCAAAAATAGGATGGTAGCAGGGTTGGGGTCTGGTTAGGAACAACAACAAAAAAAAACCTGATGAGCTGCTTCAGTGTGCTTAGCTTAAAGTCATCCACTGAAACACAAGTTGCCTGTCTGTCCTCACCAGAAGTCTATTGACTAATATTTCACATTGGGTTCTAACGATCTTGGATATATGTTTTCAGATGTTATAACAGCACCAAGGATAAAAAGAAGAAATAATAGAGAAGCAGGGAAGTGTGAGACCAGTGCACCAAGTGCAAAATTTTAAAAAGTATTTCAAGAAGTTTTAAAAAGCTTAGTCGTCTGGAATCAGATAGCCAAATATACATTATCTGTAGTCATGTACTTTAAGGTAACTGGTCAGATAATTGTTTCTCAGCCCATTGGATAATTGTTTCCCAGCTCATTTTGCCCATTGGAGCATTCTTTCCTGCATGGTTGAGGAGCTGTGTCATCTACCCCAGAGTCCTCTGGGATGCCACAAACTGAAAGAGCAACTACTTCTAACATTCTGACAGCCAGCCTGGACTTTGCCTCTGAATCCCAACTACTCTTATATGGAGCTGACAGTTCTCAGTTCTATAATGCAGTCTTTATCCAGGGTGACCACCGGTTAAGAATGAGCCAGGCATTAAGAGGAATACAGCATCCTGCTTTGTCCTTGACCAAATGAATCCCTCTGAACTGGACAAAGAACTTGTTTTGGGGTCCCCAACCCTGATAAACAGGAAACACTACAAAAATTACAGTCAACTCCTATTTGAGTCAAAATTTTTTTTTCCCTATTTGGCATCTGAAGTTGATTTTCCCAGCTTTGATCCTATACATGCATACCACAATTTCTTCAGGTACTTTCGCATCATTTCCCTCAAGCCCAGGGGTGCCAGTAGTTCTGTGAGGCTTCTTAAAAAGATATACTTGCATGTAAAGATCTCTATCTTGAAGCTCTGAATTGTAATTGTCAGTATATACATTCTACTTGAAATAGTTTGACAGTTTTTATACATAATGGATATTGCGTTATTGATTTGGAAGCAGTACCATGGAATCAAAAACTTGGCTCATAATTGTACTTCTTATTAACTGTGTAACATTAGGAGAATTATTTAACTGTTCTGAAATTGTTTTCGGTAAAGTAAGCATTAAATACCTATTTCCTTCATGAAGTTTAAATTAGATGATATATGAAGCAATTAGAGAGCCTAAGTACATTCAATAAGTAAATGTTTTTCAAAAAAACCTAATTAGGGTAACTCAGAATAGCAGTGCTTTTCAAGGTATATAGGTAGGTGTGAGTATAGTTCAGCTCTGATTATTCTTTTCCACTAGATGGGGTGCTAGAGGATAAATTTGCTTTTAGTTTAATTCATCTGTCATAAGTCATAGAAACAGACATGAAGGTAGAAGAAACTTTAGAAATCACTTTTTACTGTTGATGAAATTGAATCCAAGAGACTAAGAAACTTTGTAAGAGTCAAAGGTGAAATGGGGGGTGGGGGGTTGGGGGATATTTAGGGGGGAAAAAGGGTCCCTACCGTCATAAGAATTTATTTGGCAGAGATTTAAAGGTTAAAATGCCCACTACTGATACGAGAAAATGAAACAGGGAAAGGAAGAGTGGAAATGCTTAATTCATTAAGGGTTCCATGTGGAAATCCTATCTTTGACATTGTGGGATGTGTACTTTTTTTTTTTTTTTTATGTGTTTTTTAAATTTTATTGTTGTTGTATTACATCCATCCTTTTTTTTTGCTCCCCTCTGTCTGGGATGTGTACTTTTAAATTGTGCTTCAAAGGAGTTGCTGATCAGAGTCAACAGAATCAAAAAGCAAGCCAAGGCTAGACAAATTCATGTTCACATGAACAGAACCAACAAATGAACACAATAGAACCAGAGGCACAAAAACAAGGATCAGACTGACAGAGACCAGAGGGGAGGAGGGGGAAAAGAAGGGTAAGGTTCTAGTCAAAGAATAAGTATAAATGACCCGTGGACATGGACAGCAGGGTAGGGATTGACTGGGAGAGGAGTGTGGGTGGGGCAGGGGAGATCAACAGGAAAAAAAATTGGGACAAACAATTTAAAAAGGCCAAAAAAATCTTGCTTATATCTACTAGAGACTCATTTACAAATATTTTTAAGATAGTCCTTTCTGTGAAACAGCACCTTCTGAAAGGAAGGTGATACCGCATTGCACATGGACATAATAGTGTTTTTTGGTTTGGTCTTTTAAGTATTTAATAAACTCATTAGATTAGTTTATTAATGAGGTACAGGTTCCAAGGTCAATTCCACTATGGGCCTTCTAGACTTTCTGTATACCCAGTATTCCAGCCCTTGTTACCCCGTATAGTTGATGCTTTGAGAAGAGCAGATGCCACCTGCCAAAGCAGTGTAGGAAAGATAGATCAGTAAAATGGACTTGGTGAAGATGTGTGTGGTTTCTAATAATGGCCCATTCACGATGTGCTGTGATGTACTCTAGGTTCTAAGGAGTCCTCTAATACAGGAACCTGTTGAACTTGAGCATTGTTTACCAAGATTTTGTAGCCATGGGCCCATTTATGGGAAACTCCCACATCATATGGCACTAGTTAGGAAACAGACCAATCACAGACCCGTTACTGCCTTTTAGAACATGGCAAATGGATGATTGGCCAGGACCTGGGTCCTTGAATATTAGAGATAATTACTTTGTGCTTAATGATGGTTTACATTGGATTGTCTGAATTGTTAGACAGTAGCTGGAAAAATAGTTTTTCAACCCAAACTGTCAGATATTTCCTAAATACTATCTTTAAAAATAAGGGTTTCCGTTCTACTTACATGTTTAAGTGTACAATAATTTAAATGTATATATTTTTAATCAGTGACACAAAAAAACTAAAAGTGGCCTGATCTAATTCCTTTATCTCCTATTGAGAACAAGAAGGAAAAATGTCCAGGGTTACGTGCTTTGGACCTTGTCTGACTCTTGGGCCAGTTCTCTTTCCCTTCTTTAATGCTCTGCAAGATACAACTTAAATATTACTATATATTTTGTTCGTATTTTCTGAATAATCAGAGATCCAAAAATACTTTAACTCCTATAATATAAAACACTTAAAATTTTGACTCTGCCAAATTTATAATATTCATAAAGTCCTTACACAGCCTTTTAATGTTCCACTTTAAAACATACTTAGATTATGTAAACAAATACTAAAATTAAATTTTAGTATTTAAAATTTTGTTCTCTCAGTTCTGGCCACTTCTGGATAGAGATTTTTATTTGTTATAGGTCCTTAAATGAGAATGCATTGCAAATAAGTGTGTTATAGAGTTGTCTTCAACATGTTAAGTCTACGTTTTAGGATCTTGTATAGGTTTCTTCCTGTTGTCTATAACCTGCACCACTAAAACAGAAAATGTATAAGGATTTACAAATTTATCTTTATGGAACAAGGAAGTTTATGCTCATCTTTTTAAAAAAGTAACCTGTTAAATTTTGGTGCTTTTTAAAAATAACACCAAAAAATGAAATACCAATAAAACTTTAATGGAAGTCATTCAGATGTAGTACCTTGAATAAGTATTAATTTTGTTATTTGTTACACTTTATAGAATATAGGCTTCAGATTAATATATTCAGAAACACATTTTGTAAGATTCTAAGTTCTTTTACATGATAGTAATTTCATTTTTTAAATTAAAGCATTAATGACTTTAATTATAATGGATTTTGAAATATCTTTTATAGGTTTAGAGATATTTCATTAAAATTAAACATCAAATCTAGTTTCTGCTGTACAGTTACAGATGTATTCTACCCATCTGAAACATGTGTCTGGTAATACAAAGTGTACCGAGAGGAAGTAGACTGTTAACAACTTTCTCACTTTTTTAAAACGACAGGATCCATCTCAAGAAGACAATCTAGAGAGTGGACATCTCCAAAGACTAGACACTTCAAGGTATGAACATTTTTCAGCATTCAAATATATATTTTTTTCTTTATAGGTAGGTAGATTTGTTAAGTACTTGGGTACTTAACAATAGACGTGTAGTAGGGAAGTGCATAATGTGATGCCTTAGACAGTATTTTTAAACATTCAATAGTATTTTAAATAGGATATTTAGGGAGTTAGCTGTGTAGACATATTCTGTAATACTAATTTTCTACATGAAGAATTATGTGTTTCCATGTCCAGTAGTAACATTTTGTCTTGAGGATAATGTTGGACAGCCTTAGTCTTTGGTATAATAAGAATTTTAAGAGACTCATCATCCTGGGGTGAGAGCAAGGGTAGTTATCAGAGTTGTGTGCTACTTCCAACATTTTCTCAAATACAGATAATTTTTACTTCTGTAGCTTAAATACTTGTTTTAATTTACCTGATAATTTTTGTTTCTGCTTTCTTAGCATCCCCTCTCTGTATGGGTACTTCCATCTGGTGTCAAATTCTGATTCCATTCCACTGTTTGATCATTTGCCCTCCAATATTGACTGACCTAAATAATGTGAATTCATACCTTTTCCTAAATTAAGGTAAACAATTTAAGGAAACACCATGCAGCCCCTCTTCAAGATCCAGGCATAGGCAGACCTTTTCAATAAAGGGCAGGCAGTAAATATTTTAGATTTTGTGGAACATACAGTCTCTGATGCAAATAAATGCCATTTTAAGAGTAACCTGATTGCTATAAATATGCAAATAAATGCCATTTTAAGAGTAACCTGATTGCTATAAATATGGAAGTTGAGAGCATAATCAATGAAGTTTTTCCCTTTTTATTTTTAAAAGTGTGTCCAGTACCCTGTCTGTTTGAATTATTTCTCAGAGTTGTCTTTGTCAAAGTCACCTAGTTCATTACTACTGAAGTACCCGTGTGTTCAATAGCATGTGTCTAAAATAACTTTGCACATACTTTAATTTAAAAATATGTGATTGCTAAAAGATGCTAACCATCATCTGAGCCTTCAGCAAGGTGTTTTTTTATCCTTGCTCCAGTTTGTGAAAAATGCAGTATCTGCAAGGTGCCATAAAGCAAAGCATGGTCCAGTGAGGCCTGCCTGTAGAACACAGCAGAGTGTAATATACATAATAAGGGGATAAGGATAGTTTCTCATTAACTTCTCCTTATTGGGTTGCAGTGTAAAGCCATTGCTTGCTGTGCCTTACAGTCAAAAATGTATGAAAACACATTCGTTAAAATCAGTTGACAAAATATATACTTCAAAGTCTCTAGATCTTAGCCAAGACTACGCCATATGTTTTTTTTGTTTTAAATTTTATTGTTGTTGTATTACATCCAATCCCTCTTTACTCCCCTGTCCCCTTCCCCTCCCGCCCACTCCCCCTCAAAGTCAGTCCCACTTATTGTCCATGTCCATGGTTCTTCTATGCTAGTTCCTTGCCTAAACTGCTCCCCTTCTTTGCCTCCTCCTCCCCACTCCCCACTGAAAGTCTATTCATTGTATTCATGTTTCTGGTTCTATTTTGCTTATTTGTTTGTTTTGTTCATTATTGTCCTGTAATGGGTGAGATCATGTGGTATTTGTCTTTCACTGACTAGCTTATTTCACTAAGCATAATACTACTTTCCATCCATGTCATTGCCCATATTTTCATTTTAGTTCCTCTAGGGATGTAACAGTTCAGTAAATTTTCAAAAGATAAAGAAAAATGTGTGTGGCTAAAGTAAAAACTCAGTTAAGTAGATTTTTCTTATTCAAGGAATGTTCATTTCAGTATTAAAGAACTCAATGCATAGTGTCAATTAAGAAAACTAGGCTTTTACACTTTCTAAGCAGGGCATGTATGTACCTTCTCCTGAGAGATGGATAAAACAGGCTTCATTACATTCAAGATTTAAAGGTGTGAAATTTTATAGTGGGGCTAATATGGTTAAGATGACAGTAGGCATATTGAAGGTATTTGGTAAATATATAATTGTGATGATAGGAAAAATTTTACCCCCCAGAAAGCAGTCAGTTACTAGACTGGATACTAAAAGATGGCTTTGAACAGCAGCATGTTAGGAGTGAATTCAAATTTCCTGGACCTGTTTCCTCAAGTAAAATTAGTTTACCCAGTTTGCCAAGTTGGCATAAGAATGTGGGTACATAATAAAGGCTCAAACATTTCTTTTATCTCAAAATCTTGTTGTTTTTAGGGTTCTAATTTTGGTGCTTTAGCATTGCATCTCAGTGTTTGGGTAGTTTATAAGTTCTTTTAGAAACCATGTATGTTACTAGGATTTTGCTTCTATATCATTTAAAGCAAAGCGACTAAGTTCACACCCCCGTTTGGGCCAGGAGGCGGGGGTGAGTGGTGCCAATGTATACAGTCTCAAAGATGCCTACATAAGTGAAGGTTAGTTGGAACTCTGCTCAAGATTTGTGAGTGACAGTCTGCTTTTTCCAATTGTACTTAAATAATGACTTAAACATTTTATTTAAATAGAATAAAAAATAAAATTTTAACACACCTTGGAGACTGTATAGTACTTTAATATTATTTGTAAAGTAGCTGCCATTACTTTGCTATCCACAAGAGGGAGAACTTACACCTTGTAACCATTTCAGATTTTTTAATCCGTAGTTTCAATTCAGGTGACATTAAGGGCAAAAGAAAAAGACTAGATAGGTATATGTTAAACTTTGTCACCTAATTGTTAGTTTAACTTAATTTATAGGCAGTCTTCATTTATTTGATTTGGAAAATCTGTATTAGATGTTACTTTTAATACCTCTATGATAATTCTCTTAACATGCTCAGCTATTTTGAATGATTAAATATGTTTGATATTCTGGTGTCTAAACACTATCTTAGGTATTTGCTTTCCTTTTCTCCAAGTCAGGAACTGATTTACCATCTCATGCCAATAATAAAACACTATTTTTAAGCAGTATTCTTTATGTTGTGACTGCATGAATTAATAGCACGTGTGCAGTGTTTATACTTACTGCTATGTTCTAAAAAGAATACTGAATGCCCAGAATTGCACCAAGGAACCAACAACTTTCTTCACACTTAAGATAGGTTCCTGTGTGAAACATTCATTGTAGCACCCATCTCAGATGTTTACTGGTGAAATAGAGGTGGTTAACTAATTTTTGTGAAGTAATTATTTCACACCTATCAAAAACCTGCAAAAGCCCTGTAATGTTTAATAGACTATGGTTAAGTGACGTTTACAGTAGATGAAACCTGTAAATTGTTTTCAAGGGCAGTATAAAGTTTATTCTGCCTATACAGAAAGTATTATCTGAGGGTGATGGGATATTTTGAGAAAAATGTATGCAACCTTATATAATTCAAAATACTTTTTTTCAAAATTGTTTTTAACATATCTGTTGCTTCTGTAATTACAATAGGATATTAGATTTAAATATCAAGATTATTATTCCTTGAGGTTTGTTTAAAAAAGATTTTTGTTTATGACTAGACAAAATTAAAGCATGAAGTGACATGTCTGTCAAATTTATTTTATTAGTAAAATTACACTAACATCTTACCAGGCAATAATGGTCATTTGAACTATTGCACTGGTGGTTGTTCCATGTAATATTTTATGTATTCTAGTATAACAAAGTAAGAGTACATATTGAAGAGTTAGATTTATTTAGTTGGTAAGCAGTTTAAAGAGGAAAATTATGACTACCCAAGTAAGAATGTTTAATGGGAGATGAAACTTATTAAAATATTAGGTTTAAAGTAATTTCTCAGATAAATCAGAGGCATTTGTGAAGTTTTGGTTTCATATAATCCTCTCTCTAGCTTTCTTTCCTTTACCAGGAAATCATCTGACTCTTGGTATTTTACGCTGTCATGTCACATTGGTTTAAAACCAACAGCATGAGACAGCCCAGTCAGACATAAAAGAATGGAGTACATGAAACCTACATTTTTATTTTAATGGAGCTTGGGTATACATTCAGCAGTTGCTATAGCATTTTGATTCATGACGTTTAAAGAGAATAGTCACAAAACCCATATATGAAATATCATGTTAAGTCTTGATTAGAGGTGCAAATGAAGAACATTCTCCTTACTATTAAATGTATTAATAACACTGTACTATAATCTATAATAAAATTCCAATTCTGAGACAAGAACCATAAGAAACTCATTGGTTAGAATACTATTTATGACCTTCCATTTAATGTAGTTGTTAAATGCTATAAATTAGGTTAATGTTGTTATTATGAATGAGGTCTTTTTAATTGTTATAATGCCCTACTTAAATATCTCTCAGTTACTTAATGAAGTTTTAATTTACATAATTTCAGTAAAAATGTAGATACGATTATTTGTTTTAAAGTTATTCTCTTCATAAAGTGAATAATAACCATTAACTTTTTTTTTGACCCTCGTGTATCAGTGATAATATGCAAAATACATACTGGGAACTGAAGAGAGAAATGTCTAATTTACATCTGGTGACTCAAGTACAAGTTGAACTATTAAGAAAACTGAAAACCTCGACTGCAATCAAGAAAGGCAAGTCAGTGTTTGCTGGAAACCACTCATTCCAGCCAAACTGCTTAAAGAACAACTAGCTATTGTATCTTATCAAAATCTCATCAAATGAGTTTGATAAGCCAAAGTATTTATAGTATGTTCACAGCCTACCCATTCTCTACTTTGGCTTCAGTCTCATGCTGGTCAACTTCACACATAAAGGTGTTGCTGATGTGTTTTTTCTTTAGTACTGTATTCTTTTCCCCTTGTGGCTTTTTTTCTCAGCCAAGTGTTGCTTATGTGTATAAGGCTGAGGTGTTAAGTTCGCTCTAGTTGACCTTTTACCACAACTACTTCATATATTTTTCAAAAAGAACACCCAAAACTATTTTTCATTACACCAAAGACCTAGCTCTAAATTGTTTGGTTTGAAAAAAGTTACTTTGATTCATTATTTGGTTTTCTTCTTTGTCAAGTTAATTTTTCTTTCTATAGTTTACTTAGGAGAGAGACTAGGTACTTATTATCCCTTTCAGCCAAACAAAAATTTTCATTGCTTTGCCTTTCATATTTAACTGTTTGGCTGACTAAATATTTAAGTTTTACTTTAAGCGGTTACTTTGTCAAAGCTGACTTTATACCCCAGAAAAATCAGTGGGTTATACCTTTTATTACATAATATGTTTCTGTAAAGTTGTGTAATACACATTTAAGTGCCCTAAAATTTACTTTTTAAAAAAAGTAGTAAGATGTGACATTTTATAGAAAATAATCATCATCCAGTTCACAACTGTTATTTGTACCTCAGATTACCTCTAAAGAGTGCATAGAAGAACTATTTTATAAATAGTTGTCAGGAGTGTACACTAACTGGGAAAATGTTGCATATTGGGAAAGAAAATTAAATTCAGAATTCCTTTGATTTTTCTACAGTTACTTATGAATCAGATAAAATAACATGGTGCTTTGGCAGCCCCTTGCTTAATTTCTGGTTCCTTTTGTCCTTGAGTTTTCAGAGCCAGGGTTACATATAAGATAATACAACTTGATAGTAGATATAAGATTTCTCTTAAAAGGGACCCATACAGTAATTTTGCAGTGAGTCTTCAGTTGTTTATAAAATAAATATAACTTTTACATAATAATACAGGACGGATGCTCTTTCCGTATTCACAAATGGCTCATTCTCATTTCCCTTCTGAGCTGGTGAGTGAGAAATATTTAGTACTCTGAACCATAAGTTTCCTAGCACATTTCCTATGACTGCGGCAGGCACGAGGCCACCTCTCCTTGCTCACCACAAAACTCACTGCTTTGAGTAGACAGCAATGAAACTAGATCACCTTTTTTCCTGACCTACACTGTCACCCTGTCCAAAAGGTGAACAAAGTTACTTCCAGTTCTCCCCAACTCTTGTCTCTCCTCCTCAGATCAAAAAGTAACGAGCTTATTTTATAGTGTAGTTCAATTGTTTTCTTCTAAAACTAGAGTCAGGCCTCAGCTGCACTTGGCATTCTTTATGGACTTTGGATAAGTTTGTCTTTTCTGCCCAGGCTGAATTGGAAGGGGAGGAAAAGCTTACATAATAACCATTGTGTTGGTGGTGGCTAAACAATGGCTTTAAAGCAGTCTGTTTTCTAAGCCATCACATGTGTACTAAAGATGTTTTATTGTGTTACCTTTACTTGGCTTATATTGTGACCATAGCAGAAGGTACAATTATCATTATATGCGTTTCATAAGACATAGGATTGATTATATTGGCGCTTTTATTTAAACTGTTATTCATAAAAGCCTGAATACTTATTATTTGTGTCTCACCAATTCACAATGTATTTCTTTTGAAAAAATTAATTTTGGACCACCGATAGAAAAATGATTTGAATAAGTAAAGGAATATGATATTTAGCAAAAAAAAAAATAATTACTAAAATTTTAGAACAGCTGTTTTTTGTCTCCTTCACTGAATAGTCTAAAGGCTGCCTCTAGCCATGTTAAGAGCCCAGAACAGGAACTTCACTTGTATTGGGTTGATCAAAAAGTTTGTCTGTTTTTTTCCATATGAGGGCCCTAGTAGTGCTTTGTTGTCTTGAACCTCATTCAAAATAATTTTGTTGGATTGTATAGTGGCAACTGTCATATTGTCATGCATTATAAAAACATTGGTGAACTTTTGTGTAGCCATTTCAATATTAAAAATGGAAGAAAATACACCAACAGTTTTATTTCAAGAAAGGTAAAAATGCAACTTAACTGCAAAAAAAGATTTGTGCAGTGTATAGAGAAGGTGCTGTGATTGATCAGAGGTTTCAGAAAGTGGTTTGTGAAGTTTCTTGGTACTGTTGACATATTGGCCAAGCAATTCTTTGCTGTGGGGCTGTCTCATGCATTGGAAGATGTTTAGTAGCACCCCTGGCCTCTGCCCGCTAGAAGCTAATATCAAGAGATAGCCAACATACTCAAAATATACAAATCAATAAAGTTATTGGTCAAAATGAAAAAAAAATGTATCTTTTGTTTTAAGGAAAAACTAAATGGGCTTTTTGGTCAACCCAGTATTTTAACTTAGTTGGTTTCCAACTTTTTAAAATGTTAAATTCTTCATCTTCAATAGCTGAGTGATAACAGGTGGGACAGGATTACTAGGCTATCCCTTTTTCAAATGAGAAATGTGATACCTGGGGCAAACAGTGACTGACATGTCAGGATAGCTGATCCAGGATTAGAACTCAGGTAATTTATTATCTATCTTTAAGTCACAGTACCCAACGATTACGCTAATTTGGGAATGTTAATTTTATTTTCAGTTATAAATTCAACCAAATTAGTGAGCATTCCATATTTTTTCTGATCACAGATACCATGACAACTGACATTTGGCCTGTACTTTCTTTTTTCGCCCGTGTCCCTATAGGATGCATGGAAGACCCTGGGAAAGACAGCACAAAACTGCACTTGACGAATCTCACTGCAACATACAAAAGACACCCCAATCTCTCACCAAATGGCAAAACTCTTTGTAATACCACATCTTCCCCTTTACCAGGAGATGTCAAAGTTTTATCAGAGAAAGCAGTTCTCCAATCATGGACAGATAATGAGCGACCCATTCCTCATGACTGTACAAACTTTCAGGAACACAACTCTTACGGCAGAAATTCTCTGGAAGATAATTCTTGGGTGTTCCCAAGCCCTCCTAAATCAAGTGAGACAGCATTTGGGGAAACTAAAAATAAAACTTTGCCTGTACCCATCCTGCCGCATTACTTGGATCAACATAATCAAAACTGCCTTTATAAGAATTAATTCTGAAGAGATTCATGATTTGGTCATTAGGTTGCTGTACCTCCCACAATGGTTCTTTTGAGAAAGTACCTAATACAGTGAACTAAAAATAAAACTTTGCCTTTACCCATCCTGCAGCATTACTTGGATCAACATAATCAAAACTGCCTTTATAAGAATTAATTCTGAAGAGATTCATGACTTGATCATGAAGGTTGCTGTACCTCCTGCAATGGCTCTCTTGAGAATGTACCTAATAAACTGAACATGGGTTTTGATTGAAGTTTTCCAGGGTTCTTCAGTGTATGTACACGTTTGCACATACTGTACCATAATACATAGTCGATTTTCCATTGTGAAAGAGTAACACTCCAACTTCTATTCTGGCTCAGAATCAAATATATGCTAATAATAATAAACTTGAGATGTTTCAAAAAGATAGTTTTACTTTTGATGATGATTGTAAATTTCTGCCTGTCACGTAAAGAATGGAACTGAAAGTTTTTAGACATGATTTTGCAAAGCATGTGAAATGCTTAAATTGCTATTCATTAAAAATAGAGGAGGCAATTAATAGAGAAAAATATTAGCTTTAATTGCATACAGGAGCAAATGGCAATGTGAATAGGTTATTTATCTGTTGACTTTATAGTGTATAAAGATGAAAAATATAAATAGTGGAATAATAGTATGTAGGTTATTCCATCTCTATATGCTATTATGTTTCAAAGTTTTAAATCTTCTAATCAGAATACTGTTGATAAAATTTAGAATTGCAATTTGAACTTTAAAACTTGAAGCAACCTGATTATTGAAGCTAACTCTGTCCCAAGACATACCTCAGATCCTAATTGAAAAGTGATGAAATGGCTGAAAATCTGTGTGATGTGTGAATAAACTATTATAATCCTGCACATCAACCAATTAGAAATAAGAAGAGCATCACAAAGGTTTCAGTGTAATCTGTCCCTTCAGGGTCCATAATGAAAATCAAAATGTGTAACTATAAAGTCATTTTCTTCAAAGGGTCTACACCCATTCATTTTGTAGACTAGCATATAACTTGTTAGATTTTGGGTTGAAATAACATTTTCCTCATTGAGTGATTTTTAACTGATTTAGGAATTTTAATTCTAGAACCCAAAATCTGTGCTATATTGATATACAGTAAAATCATAAAATGTCCCCAAAATCTTTGTTTAAGTGGCCTATCATTTATAAACAGGTTAGGAAATAACAAGGATGGCTTCATGTGGAAACTTAATCTAAGTTCTTTTAGGGCTGCAGTATTCAGAATATTAGTAATGAAATGTATCACTTGATTCCTATATCCTTTGTCTGAGAATAAAGTGTTTCATGTAGGAAACCATTAGCCTTTTTAACAGTTTCAAATGTCTGCCTCAGACTCAAAAGAATGTCACAGATCTCTTCTATATTGACTGAATAGCATACATAATACATAAACAATGTTCACCATTCCCCAGATATTTTTGTCTTTCTATTACCTCACTTATTCAGGCTTGTCTGTGATTAATGGAATTGGTGTCAGATGCTGGAATTTATTCTGACCAATGATCACAGCTGACTCAAGGGAGTAGAATCTCCTGCCAACTAGCAGAACAAAACACAATATGCATAAAACTAATGTAAGATTCCAGGCGTTAGCTGAAAGAACCAACTACCTGTGTAATATCACTGCAGCAGAAACTACTTCCTATATTTCTAAAGAAATATATGCATAGGCTGCATATTATGTCTAATCTCTAAGTTTACTGGTTTGCCTTTTTTGAAACCAAGATTGGGAATTTTACAATGTAAAGAAAGTAAGTTGTATGAGATAATGGCTTGATTAATGTTTTGAACAATGCAAAGAAAATGTTTAATTAAAATTATTTTTGTTTGAAACTGAAGCGGAGGTGAAATTTTGTCCTTGACTATGTATTCCAAGGTCAGGCACTAATTGTGAGTTGTTAATTTGACTCATATAAAAGATAATTTGTCTTGTTAAAGTAACTTCTTTTGAATAGAGAAAATGCGTTTCCATCTAAACAGAAGGGTATCTATCAAACATATGTTAGAAAGTTAGTGGTTAATGTTCTTGGCAGTTTAAAGTGCTAAATAAATGAGGTATAAGGCTTTAAGAAAAGTTCATCAAAAATTGTACCCAGCCATACATTTTTAAGTGTACACTGTGATCATCTGTTCTAAGGAAGATTCAAAGAGAATGGTTTATCTGTAGTTTATAAACTTATCCAAAGGGCTTCCCTTGAAAATTTCTTAAACTTCAGATTCTTACATCTTAATTCTATGCATCCGTAACAGCGAAGAGAGAACATAGCTGACAACTATAAGGACCCTTGATCTGCTATTAACTAAAACAGGAAATTTAAAAAAGGAAACAGGTTCTGCCAAAATGGAACCTAATTAGCAGAATAAGGACATACCTATGTGAAACATTAGAAAACAAAAAAATAGGAGAAAATTCAGACTTAGATAGAATTAAAAGACTGAATCGTATGAAAACCAGTCTAGAGAGTCTACTTGGAGAAGGCAGAACTTAACAGAGTAGAAAATCTGAATTGTCACTTAACAAAATTGTAGCTGCAGAGGCACAAATGAGCAAGCAAGACGACCGAGGCAGATACACCAGTCGGAGAAGACTTGAGTGTGAATAAACCTGGATATTCTACAAGCTATAAATAAGAGTTTAACTTTTGACAGAATAGAGAAGGATGGACTTACTGATACTATACTATCTAGCACCTAAAGGGAAATTGACACCTACATAAATGAGTTATAAAATTGGAAGTTGGCCCCTCTGATTCTAATCAAAATTATAAAATAGCCACCAGTTATATAACTGACCAGCTTTTAAAAGTAAATATTTTACCTCTGAGTAATTAAAACAAAAATTAAGCTCCTGTGCTGCAGAAAATACACCAATACCAAAAAGGCCTGTTTGCCCCTATGCCCTGTGA
This sequence comes from Noctilio leporinus, assembly GCA_004026585.1. Taxonomy (NCBI): domain Eukaryota; kingdom Metazoa; phylum Chordata; class Mammalia; order Chiroptera; family Noctilionidae; genus Noctilio; species Noctilio leporinus. The sequence goes on from PVIW01000604.1 coordinate 237,158, forward strand.
CCTCTAGGTTACTACATTTGCTTTGCTCAAGTTAGCTCTAAGTCTCCGTCCTTTTGCTCTGTGGCCTGGGAAAAGGTAGTTTCTTTTGGGTTTTAAATAGGCTTATAATAGTTCTTTGAGTGGCTTACTCAAGAGAAAGGTATGGAACTTGAGCATACTATTGTTTCTTGAAGGTCCTCTTTGCTTTAAGTCCTTTAAAAAAGTCTCTCAGATGTATTTCACAGAATTGGGGACAAAGTGGAATCTTGTCCTTGTACATAGTGATCTCTATTTGTGGTTTCAATGAGAACTGTAAACATATATAAAATTTACTTACCTAGAAACTGATTGCAATGGCTGTGGTAAAGAGTTAATAGTTCATGGGGGGGGAGGGGGGGACGACAACTTTGAATATAAAAACCACCTGGAACCAAATTGTTACATTGGGACAGAAAATATTAACATTAGCTCCTGAAACCATTACTGTGTTACAAAATGGTCATTTATGTTTATGAAGAAAACATTTTTTAAAGGATTAGAAGTATTTTCAATAGCCAAATTAATTGGAAATCAAGGAAAACAGTATTACGTTTAGGAAATTTTTCATTAAAGATGTTTAAAAATAATTCAAGTACTTATCTACCATCTATATTTTCAAATAACTTTTCAGTACTAATAATAACAATAACTATCCGTTAAAGACCATTTACCTAAAATACTCAATCTCTTCACAATAACTGGATGGGATATATTTCCACAGTTGTATACCTAGTAAGTGGAGAACCAAGGATTCTGGTTCATAACCACTCTGCTGTACTGCCTGGTTTTTTAGACACCTTTGAAGGTATCTAAAGCAGGTCCATTCCTGCTTTCCTTTAGTTACTCTGGTCCCTAAGGTTGGCCATTACCATTCGTCTACACTGACAGAGTAAGATCTATATAGAATCCTAAAAATCAGTTTCACTGTTATAGAACTATAGTTGTGAAGAACTTTTTGAAAAATCCATAATGACCGGGCAAATCATATTCCATTTCACTATTTCTATCTACCATCCTATTTAATAAACTTAACCTTAAAATTAAAAAAAAACAAAAACCTTTATTTCAGATAAGATTAACATTTCCATAATTCAGGATAAAGCAAAAACACTTCCTTGAGTCCATCATTTTAGGTAGCTGTGATTTCCAAGAATAGAGTTACTGAGTATCATTTGAATATTTGCCTACATGCTTGTTGGGAGCTTCTGTATCCTTTTCTTGGCAGGAATCCCAGTTTCTCTGAATTCATCCCTTTCCTTCAGGTATTCCAGTTTGCATTCTTCATAAAAGGCAGGATCATTGTAACTACAAGAAAGATAAGAACCTCTTTTCAAGTGCATCACTTTCAAATATTTAATATAAGTTAACTTTAATAACATTCAGACATTTGGTTCATTAGGCAATCTTTGAAGTAGATTTTAAAAACCAACTGTTGAATGTCAACTGCAACTGAAAATTTTAAATATTTTTTTAGAAAGAAGACTAGTAATGGTCGTTAAGTTCACTGTAAACTTTAGACTACCAAACTAGTTAAAGGAAAAAAATAAAGGTTCTTTTCTGAATAGCATCCAAAGGACATAGAGCGATGAGGAGCACAGGGCCTGTCCTCAAGGAGCCCATGGTGTTGCAGAGCAGACAGGTAAAGAATGAATTAGAAGCTTACAAAGTGCTGTAATAAGGGGTATGGACCAGTGCACCACAGAAAAGGGGAAGAGTGGGGAAAGGGGAGATGACAAGGGGAACTGCTAGAGTTCCATTCTGAAGGATCATCAGAAATCCCTATAGAAGGTACATATGCCAAGGCAACAAACTGATACCTTAAAGAATGGCAAGTAAATTGGAACCACTATGGTTATGCACACAGGAGAAAGGGCCTGAAATATATCTGGAAAGGGCAAGAACCAAATCATGATGGTGCATTTATACCACAGTAAAAAATTGAAATCTTGAAGGTGATGGGGCACTATTAGGAGGGCAGATGGAAGGTCTGCTTTGTGTCTTAAACGAAAGTGACAGCAAGCATGTGGTGGACAGGTAAAACGGGCAGCAAAGTTAGAGGCAGGGTATCCAATAAATACTGTAATTACCCAGACAAGAAATGATGAGGGCCTAAGCCAAAGGGCAGCAGCTGGGATGAAAAGGAGGAAATGGATATGGGAGAGATTTAGGAAATGAATAGGAAGTAACCAATTAAGAGTTAGGAGACAGATACTAGGCAACCATATAATTCACAAAGACACATAATAAAGAAGTAAAAAGAGCTGAGTTCAGTTCTGGACTTCCAGAAATACTCTGATGTCTGCCATAATATGGGTAATAAAATGTGAAGAATTCAACAAAAAGCTCCTGCATTAGAAGAACTTGGTATATTTTTACTTTAAGATCCAAGGAACTACAACTATCAGTGAACATGATGTTTAAGATTTAAACACTTAACTAGAAAATCCCAAATTTACCTTTGTGTCCTTCTTGTGATTTATTGCAACCTTCCTAAGAGTTAAATTACATCAATCAAAAAACAAACGAAAAAAGCCCCACAAGGCTGGCAAAGGTCGTAGAGATAGTCTTAATTCAGTTCCTTATCATTAGAAGAGAGAACTATAATCCCATCTATAATACATTCTGTAGATCAAGCTGTTCATGAAAAGAAATTAGTTAAGTCCCATGAAAAATCAAGTCTTTGTTAACTGACCTCATATATTTAAATCAGACACAATGCTGACCCACATAACTAACTTAGAGACCCTTCATAAGTGTTGCATTTTTTAGAATGATCTTTTAACAAAATTTTAGACTTGGCCCAAAATATGATGAATTTGTTATGTGGGAGAGGATAGATTACACTAAATGAATTAAAGTATTCTTACCTACTGCATATACTACAAACACATATACACAGAAGCACACACGCTTAGGTAACTACTTACTAAGACGTTAGACATTCTTTTAATGCAGAATTCTCTTTCCGGCATTTTACTACCATAAGGATTCCGGACTCCTTGCAACATTTGGTAAAATCTGAAATAAAAATTTAGGGGAAAAAAAAAAGGACTTGTAATTACATCAACACAATTTCTGACGGCTCTAAAATATAATTTAACATCTATTATCTAGACGTGCTTGGCACAGTGCACATGCTCCACCAAAGACATGTATATGAATAAAAAGTGGAATAAGATGGGTTTCATTTACTTTGTGGAACTAAAGAATGAGATTTGAAAAGCGAGACAGAGGACCTCCAAGAAAGGGTGAGTGAGGAGGCTTCATGGAGACAGATGGGACTTCTAAGACAGAAAAAGTAGATTCTCTAAGAAATTATTAAGAAGAATAAAAGAGGAGTTGTTTTCAAGATGTGCAATCTGTATGTCTTCAAGGCACCCCCTTTCTTTAGGACAACCTTGCCATGTTGCCTTACCTTCTGATAATGGGACCCCCACTTCATTCTTGAATCCACTCTTATATGCCCCAGGAAAATTTAAATGGCTATCAAATTCCATTCGGTAGTTTGCCTTTTAAACTGTCCTGCCTTCTCAGGACCACCAGCTCAGAAAAGCCTGGGGCCATAGGCCACCCACAGCTGGGCTGCCTGCTCATCTGTCTTCCATGAGCTCTGGGTCAGACTTTCTTCCCCCTTACCCTTTCCACAAGACAGGGTGAGCTCTGCTCCCTTCCATGTACACCAATTCCCCTGAACTGTTCTGGTCCTTCCTCATGTCCATTGGCTGCTCTCGTCCCAGGCTTTGCCACTTCCAGTCCCATGTAACCATCCATCTCCATGTCAGATCTTAAATTATGATATCATCCTCAGAAATAAGTGGTAGGAAAATAATAACTTTCTAAATATCTTTTATAACTTCTTTAATACAAAGTTATTAAGATCTTTGATCCATATGTTACCCTTCCAGTTAGTAAGGAATATAATTTATAGTTATTTTTAAACAAGCAAGTGATTTCAGGAGTCTCTCTGAAGACACACAATATGTAACAAAAATATTTTTAAACCACATGCAAATTGGGAAAGATTTAAAATTTGTTAAATGCGTAAAAACCATTAGAGGGCTTTGCTGGAACAAGAGCCTTATAAATATTAGTACCTTCCTGTAAACTTTGAAAGGTAAGTGGTAGAATAACAACAAAGTCAACAGATGCAGGAAATGACTTTAATGCAAACAACTTAATGTATCTGGTCACATTAAATTATGGGCAACGTATAATGCTTCACTTCAAATATATACACAGGATTAGCTTCCTTTAGCTCCTTGTTCACTCATCTCAGAAGTCCCGCTAATTGCTCTCTGACTCCTGAAACTATTCAGGTGTCTTCTTATCCCAACTACAAATGTTCTCTCTATGCAGATGAGCTGGACACGGGCCAAATCAGACCAAGGGAGCATCTTCTGTGTCCCTGACAAAGGAAACCCTAAAACTCAAAAAGGCAAAGCAACCATACACTGATGTCTCTCTCCCTCTCTCCCTTCCCCTTTCTCTAAAAATTTTAAATAAAATTGAAAACAAAAAACACGCATACCATCAGTTCATTATCAGTAGAGATCATGGCTATCAAAAACATTCACTCTGGAATGTCATTAGCACTCCTACATTTTAATTTGCCTATCTATAGCATATTAAAATCTGTCTTTCTAAAAGGATTAAAATCCTAAATAAAAATTAAGACATTAGCAATACCCAAAGGCAAAACAGACACCAAGCGAACCCAGAAGTGACTAAAGAACGCGCAGTGACGACGGGAGTGATGAACTGTGGGCTAATCCCAGCACACCTTAATCCTTCCCATAAACTCACACACCGACTCCAGGCCAGGTCACTCAGCCAATGTCTAGGAAGAAGCACTTGTCTAATGAAAATATCCTAGTTGACCAAACCCCACTAAGTTCTGGAAAACACAAACACAATGGCCACTTTCCTAATTTAACAAACCCGGTATATGTACACTGAGAAATTCACAACAGAATGCTTAGGCACGGCGTCATTTTAAAATTTCCTTAGTGGGGAGTTAATGCACGACAGCATTTATGTGTTCTGATCCCAATAAAGGCATAGTCTACATATTTTCACACTTGTCCAAAGCTCTTCAGGAATAACTGTCATTGGCCTAAGGCCTCAAACTGTTTGTAGGGTTTCTGTCACTTGTTTAGCAACAAGATTTTAATGAGGACCTTTCTTTTGTACCACATTAGCATGCATTCATGTAATGATGATGTTGCTAATACTGCCAACTGATTTCTAAAATGGTATTCTGAAACAAGTCTAATTTGAATTATGCCTTCCAATATTATGTTAAATGTTAAACCTATATAATTTAATTTTAATGACCATTAAACACTATAAAATTTCATTCACGTAAGTCTATCTTAAGGTAATACAAGTGAATAGCAATAAATATTGAGAGCAGAGATTACTAAGTTATTCCAAACTTTAAGGACTTAAGGCATTTTTCTTTACAATATCAAGAACATGAGAAAGTATCTTTCTCTCATAAACTCTCATTTCTCTGCAAAAAAAAAAAAAAAAAAAAAAAAAATTCCATACAATAAACTATTGGTAAAAATATTCTTTAGTATAATAAAATTTGGATCAAGTACATCTTTGAAAAACAGAGAGAAGCCTTCTCCTAACTTAAGTCTAAGATAATGGGTAAAATAATCATATCGTCATTAAGTACAAGTAGCCTATATAAAATTTCCAGTTGATATATATTTAAAAACATTGGGAAACTTCTGTATAAAAGCCACAGAGCCCTGGCTGGTAGCACAGTGGATAAGGTGCCGTCCTGTGAACCCAAAGGTCGCAGGTTCGATTCCCCAGCCAGGGCACATAACCAGGTTGCAAACCAGGTCTCCAGTCAGGTCTGTGGCTGGAGGCAGGTGAAAGGCAATCGTACATTGATGTCTCTCTCCCTCTCTCCCTTCCCCTCTTTCTAAAAATAATGAAATAAAATCTTAAAAAAAAAAAAAGGCCACAGAGAAATACATAGTTTAGAATTGTTTTTAACTCAATGTATGGAACATTTTTTGTATTTTAGTATTTCAATAAACCCCAAGAATAAAGTTCTTAATTAAGCCAAGGATAAGTATTTATGGAGAACTGTGCATGGAAATAGAAATACAAGGCACCTGATCTTACACACTTTCCACTTACTCAGTTTTGAAAAACGCTACTTGGCAAATGCAGTCAATTGTCTAATTAGAATGAAGCACTCGAGGAGAAAGGACACTTTAAAAACCCACCAAATTAAAAGAAATAATCCCCAATGTTTCATGTCTTTGACTAGAACCACTACATTTATATCTCCACTAATTTATATATTTTTAAATATCCCAAGCTTATCCATTTTTACAGAACCCTTTGGACATAGCACTCATTTCTAATTTTCCAGTACTTTTATTTCCTTAATCAGTAAAGTATTTATAAAGTACCTATTTTTCAAGCTGTATTATAAAAAGCAAATGTGTATACATATGGATGCCATATAACTTAGAATTTTAACATACAAGCTTATGTGTAATATTTTCGTGAGTTCAACATCATCTTAATAGTTTCACCTTTAAATCTAAAACTTCAATTTAATCTAACTGAAACATTATTTTAGGAGGTCTTGCTTCTTAATGGGATGAAGTAAGGAAGATCTTAAAATCACCCATGGTTCATAATATATCATTAACTCTGCAACTGGAAATCCTAAGTATGAAACCATTTGGTTTTATAGAACTGAGTAAGAATAAAGAGAGATATACTTTGAACAGTGTATAAAGATTTTTTGACCAGTTCTTGAATCATAAGAGATTTTTAAAATACAGAATTACAGCCCTGGCAAGTGGCACAGTGGATAGGTGCTGGCCTGTGAACCCAGGAGCACTGGTTCGATTCCCAGCCAGGGCACATAACCAGGTTGCAAGCCAGGTCTCCAGCCAGACCCCTAGCTGGAGGCAGGTGAAAGGCAACCATATGTGGATGTCTCTCTCCCTCTTTGCCTCTCTCCCTTCCCCTCTCTCTAAAAATAATAAATAAAATCTTTAAAAAAAATAGAATTGAAAATGATACAATTTCAGCTCCTAGGTAGGAGCTGACTTTTGGTAAGATTTCCCTGCAGTTTTAACTTTGCAGTATAGAGTTAAGTCTAAAGCTACTTTTTCCTCAGGAAAAACCATCTTTAAGTGGAGATTTCTGTAGTGAACAATCTAATGCCAGGTCCCCGTAGACAGTGCCTAAGTGCTGGGCTGCTCTCAGTAATCGTCACCCCATCTGGAAGCTGCAAAGTAAAAAGTGCCTGAACACGACAGGAGGGCACCCTCGGTGTGAGCCCACCAGTTCCAAATGCAGTGACAGAGGCCTGAACCAAGGCAGAGACAATGAAGACAGCAGTTTGTCTGCTTCCTTCTGATGATGGGACAGCTGAAGCAAACCAAGGCCACAAGGCCACAAAGCACATTATTCTCCATACCCAGTGGCACGAACAGCATTTGATGCAGTTAATGCAGGAGATGCTGGAAACATCCCCTAATTAGGACAAGTTCCATTTAATTGAAAGAACTCAAAGAAAATTGACATATTTTGTAATAAAACTCATTTGATCTTGCAATTATCATTGAAGTTCACTGGATCTTTGTGTAAAGCTAAGACATAGTACACTCTTAATGACCTAATTTTTTCCTACATCTTAAAACATCTTACGGTAACATCACAGAAATTGTTTCAGATGACTCATCAATTATTCCCAACTACAAGTAAAAATGTCTAAAAGCCCTGGCTGGTAGCACAGTGGATAAGGTGCCGGCCTTCAAACCCAAAGGTCACTGGTTCAATTCCCCAGCCAGGGCACATGATGAGGTTGTGAGCCAGGTCGCCAGCCAGGTCCATGGCTGGAGGCAGGTGAAGGGCAACCATACTTTGATGTCTCTCTCCCTCTCTGCCTCTCTCTCAGAATAATGAATAAAATCTTAAAAAAAAAAAAAAGTCTAAAATAAGAAAACAAAGTGAGAAATCAACTAGAAAAATGATGCAACATATCATTATTACATCAGTTTTCTTATGTGTTGCCTACATCATTGTTCATGAATATATCAAAGTATTTTTGTTTTTTGCTTTCCTTGAATGCAGCTGAATACTACGGTTTTATTTTGTTTGTTTTTTAACTTTCTAACTATGTTACTTAGAAATAATAGCTCCCAAAGATGTGCTAGTTCTAATCCCTGCAACCTGTGAGTGAGTATGTTAGTTACAAGGCAAAGAGAATTAAGGTTGCTAATCAGCTTGACCTTAAAATATGGTTCAAACTCTGGCTGGTGTGGCTCAGTGGATTGAGCACCAGCCTGTGAACCCAACGGTTGGTCACTGGTTCAATTCCCAGTCAGGGCACATACTCAGGTTACAAGCCAGGTCCCCAGATGGAAGCAAGTGAAAGGCAACCATACATTGATGTTTCTCTCTCTCTTCCTCCCTCCCTTCCTCTTTCTCTAAATATAGTGAATAAAATCTTCAAAAATATATATGGTTCAGAGCCAGTGTGAATGCTGCTCTCATCCCCTTATTGGATGTGGTTTTCAGACTACTGATATAACTAGGGTCCCCCTCCTCATAATCTTCTAGTTTGCAAATTTACGTACTTAACACCTGGCCTTGCTCCCTAAAGGATTTGAAACAGCTTGGCATAACATGAGCCTTAAAAACCAGCATGCATAAAGGTGATAACTTCTGCAAGTCAAAACACAGCAGGCAACTCAAATATACAAGAGCCATGGCCACATCTTTCTTGAAAGAAATATATAAATAAATATCTAAGTGTAGAATACACATTACTTGTAGGGAAATTATTAAGACATTTGGCTATTACCAGCCATTCTTCTCTTAGCTGAAGCAAAAAATATTTTTACATAAGTAAAAATTAGCCTTTGACACCATTAAAAAGCCACTTACCAGCTTTCTTTTAATCTAACAGTCACACCCACAATCAAAGAACACCATTCCACAGAAGACTATGTTGCCACCAAAAAAAAAAAAAGGATACAGATAAGGAATGATCTCCAAGACAAAAAAAAAAAAACAGCAAAGTGCAGAAGACTCTATGAACAGCATGTTATCATTTCAGTTTACAACACACATATACAATTGTGCGTATGTGTGTACACACGTATCTAGAAAGACAGATGGGTGTTTGTGTGAGCAGAAAGCAGCTGTGGAAGAATACATAAGAAACCGGTACCTCTGGTTGTCTCCGCGGTAGAAAATGGATGTCTAGGAACAAGATCGAAGAAGCACACATGCTGTGTTTTGGTAATCTGTACGTGTGCCAATTTTACAAAATGTAATTGAAAAAAAAAAAAAAATGCAGTAGCTTTGGTGGAGGAAAGCAGAGAGTAGAGTCCAGGTAGACGGAATCTTAGCTTTGCTGAACAGTCATGTCCTTCAACTTTTTTTTTTCCCCCCTAAACAAGCCCTTTTCCCCTGAACTGCTGCTCAGTGACAACCGGGGTGTGAGAGAAATCCCTCCACTAAGAACATCCACTCATCACACTCAGGGGATATTTCTGCATGTATGGCGGAATTTCGTTAATGCCAATCGTTCTCAAATACAAATCTGGACATTCCTTTTGAAAAATATATGGCTATAAAGATCCTATTATACTCATGCCAAGTGAAAAGTACTCTTCCAAGATGAAATGACACCACCGAAAGTCACACTGTTGGCTTTCTTTTCATTTAACGTGGCCATACCAACTGCCAAACGGAAGAAATCTTAACAACGATAACTTGTACTACTGTGCTAATAAATGTCCAAATTCTCAATTTTGAAGAGAAAAAAGAAAAGAGGATAAAAGAAATGTTATGCTAAATTTAATTAGACATTTAATAATTGTAGTATCCCTAGTTAACAAAGCAAATTGATCCTTTCAGTTCTGGCTGCAGTTTATTTAAAGACTTTACAATTTTACTACTTAAGAACTAGTCCTATGGAGGTGTTATCTCACCATTTATATTTTCACAACACTTATGATATTGCTATCACACTCTTAAAATAAATGAAAAGCCCATGCCACATTTCAAACCAATATAATGCTACAGACTCTTTATTTCTGGAAATAAACATAAAAATAATTCTGTATTGCTCCTTTTATTCTTACAATGTTGAACATAAAAAGAGTAAAACCAGGACATTTTTTAAAAGTCCCAGGTATACTTGAAAAGCAGAGGTTTTAATAGGCACTAGAAAATACATCATTGTAAAATTCGGACAGCAATGGAATTTTATGACAAAACTATTATGCTTTTAATTTTGTATTAAATTGTGAGTTATTAGCTTGCTACTTTAAAGATTAGTCTGTATATAGAATAAATGTAGTGGTGCACATAATGAGACATGAAGATAGAAGGATGAACCTGAAAAGATTATTTTACACTGTAGTGCATGAGCTATTTGATAATTCCAACATAGTACAAAAGAAAGCTTCTCTCTAGATTGATCATGGTTCAGTTAACATCACTGAATATCTAATACCGCCAACTCAATTAATTCTCACTTGATTAAGATCAGACTGATATTCAAACTAAATCATCTCTCCAGTCAAGTAGAAATCAATATTTCTGATTTTACTTTTAAATTACAATAGAAAATAAAATACACACATCTTCAATATGCCAAGAGTAGCTTTTCCATTCTAGTCTACCATGGCATGGATAACACAGTTGATTAAAGAATTATTCTAATTTGAGCACCAATATGTAGCAGAATCTGATTAATTTGAACACAGAGATGGAATAAAGTAATTAAATATATCTTATACAGGGCAAACAGAATATTGACATAAAATAAACTTGATTTCTTTAAACCAAACCTCACTATTTATCAGCTCAACTACTTAGGAATACAGTTTTATTAAAAATTGCTTACTCAAAGAGAAGAGTCTTGTTTCAAGCACAGATATTTATAATATAAGGTGGGCAAGGAAACAGTTTTTTAATCATGCTGTTTCCACCACTGCCACCCCCCAAAGCAGGCACATACCTAAAACCACCAAATAATAGCTTCTACAGAAAGAGCAGGACATACTGACCCAACCTTGCTGAGAGGGTAAAACTCAGTGAACTCTAAAATAACAAAACGCTTCCATATTTGTAACTCTTACTACTGAAGAGAACATGAAATAGCTTTTCTACCTCTTTCAGTCCTTAATTCCCTTGGACTTAAAGATGGAAGAGAGGAGTAAAGCTAAATTATTGGTTGGATTAATTGAATATCAAGTACTGGTTTGCTTGTTAATAAACCCAATAATTCAGATGAAAATGACAGAAAATGTTCGGATATTATACAATATATTTAATAAAGAAAATCACAGCTAAATGTACTATGAGACTTGAAAATAATACAATTTAGAGTACTTAGTGTGTGTCAAGCATTGTGCATTATATATTATATGTAATATATAAAATACTTTCTACATAAAGATATAATTTACATAAGAAATACATAATTATTTTTAAACCCCATGAAGTAGCTTTACTACTGTGTATTAAATAATTCATAAATGTTTTTACTTACCTTAAATATGCCTTTTCTGGTGTCTCAGATATCCAAATTTATAGAAAAAAAAAACATGAGAAACTAAGAATCTGGAAATACAGATTGATTTCAAAAGTTATATCCTATGAAGAAAACTGCATAGCAGTTGGTTATAAACCATAACTAAGGGCATGGAAATGAAAATTTGTTGGGACCTGTTACAGCTGAAGTTGGGGCCCACTACACAAACCTGAAAGGTGGGCCACATGTGTTAAGACGTAAAAGGACATCACTTCCTTTCATGAAAGACTCCACACCATTTTTTTGACTACTCAGACATCTCAGTTTGATTTTCTTATGACTAAGCCTGTATCTTTAGAAACTATTTCTCTTCTACATTATACAGAGTGGAGCAAAAGTAGGTTTACAGTTGTGAGAACGTGAGTTTATTCTTGCATTACTATTTATTAATCATTGTCTTACTTTCCATACAACACTGTAAACCTAGTTTTTACATATAAACCTGCATATATTTGTAAAAGATTTCTCTATATACTGTTATGTAAGATATGTTATACATAAACATTTTTCTAATACATGTGAGCATGCAAGCTCAAAGACTAGCAACCAGTGCATATGCTCTATGTTTAATGGTGCAGCTGTTGCTTTATTCCAGATAACTGTTTGCCTTGCAGACGTGAATTTATATTTCTGAAAGCTGGAGCTTTTGTTTGATGTAAATCTCGTGCCTGTAAATAGCTTGGCGAACTTGATTTTCTAAGACAACGCACGGAGGAGGCCACAGTCTGTCCGTCCGGCTCGCCCCGTCGGCTGGAAGCCAGCGCTGGGCCGCGGTTATCGCGTCAGCACCGTCTCACTCCCGCGCCAGCCAGCCGGGGGCAGACGTCAGAGTGCGGTGGCCTCCGCGAGGGCCCTCCCTCGAAGCAGAGGCGGGAACGCACACCTGGCCTCTAGCTCCCACAGGCCTGCGGTGCCCTCCGCGGAGGGTGTGCGTTTCCTTCCCCTGTGGAACCTGAAACGGAGTCAGAATGGAGCTTTAACCCCAAGTTGGGCCTTCCTTTAAGCCCCCACTGATTGTATTACGTATCCGTTGCTAAACCTCCCTAAATATGTGCTCCAAGAAACCTGTGAGTTAGGATGTTTATTTGAATGGATGCTGCTTGATAAAAGAAAGGGGCTTCTTTTCCTCCCACATGAAATTACCCACATTTAGTAAACTAACATAGTTTGCCGCCCTCAGAAGTCCCCACTGGAAGGCAAAGCCACGACACACGTGACATCCGTCAATACAGACAAAGCAGCAACTCCGGGGAAGCTGGCGACAGCACAGGCAGGTGGAAGGCTGGGTGCGGACGCTGACACAGGCAGCGGAAAATTCAAAGGACGCCTCCCACTTTTGGAGAGACGGACGAAAGAACTCCCAGAAATGCAAAAAAAAAAAAAAAAAATCTTTACCTTTTCCCTCACTACACAGTCTATTAATCGATCTGAGAGTACGAATGACAAAATGAATATTTTAAATATTTCTAATAATTTCTCATGGTCGGAATCCAATATACTAGCTGTTTATTTTAATCATTCATAAAACATTACTGGCAAAGGCTAACAGGTTAATAATACGGGGCTTGGTCTTAAGAAGCTACTTGTAAGACATTGCTAAGTAAGAATTTTACTTTTCTTATGTAATTACTAACTAAAATAACAAAAATTAATTGAAATATTTAAAATAAAAAACGATTTAAAAATTTTGTCATAAGAAATGAATAAAGTACAGAAAGTGGTGGTCACAGTCTTGTTTGTTAGGTTCTACAAAGAATATTTTTAATTTTAAAATACAATGTCAACAGGGTTGATTGAAATAAAGAGAAATAAATTAATGCTAAATAATTACTAAGGAAGTTTTGTTTATGGAAATGAATAATTCAGTGTTTTACAAAGTAAATTCAAACAGCAGCTGCTTTGCTGACTTTAAGCTAAAAAAAACCTCAAAATATACAAACTTTAAAACTAGAGAATCATCATTTTTTTTTGTTTTTTGTTTTGCCAAATAGAATTTTTTTCTTAGGTTTCCTGTTATTAGTATAACATATTGTATGGTTATAATAATAACCAGTCACTTAAGAAGTCTCATCATTACCTTTTTCATGGGAGGTATCTGTCACGTTCTACTTAATTGAATATATGTATAATTCCTGGCCTGCTAAGTCTTTTAACAGCTGGGTAGGAGAGATGAATTGAGATTTCTAACAATCTGTTACCAACCCATTTGGTTCTGGATATTATTCAGATATCAAAATGACAGTTATGGCTGCCTTTTAACTCCACTGCAGTTCCATTTCTGTCTCCAAATTACTTGTTCCAATTTATCAGGAAGGAGCTCTTCCTTCATCAGTTAGAAATAAGCCCAAACTTTTAACACACTTGAGAGAAACTACACACATTACAAACTAAGTTCATTTTTACTAAACAACTGAACTATAGTTTTTGAAAGAATCCATTTCTCATAACAGCAGCTCATAGATACAGAAACTCAAAAAAAAAAATAAATGTTTTAAGTACTTTCAAATTAAATCTGAAATTAAAACACTTCCAAACAGCCACATAAAACAAAGGGAAAAATGAATTCTGTTTACATTAAAAACTTCTGTGGTAGTCTGTAACTCCTTGATGGATCATGAAAATTTAGCCTGCAAACGCTTATTTTTCAAAAATGAACTAAAATAGGAAATGTCAAAGTACATTGTGCATTTCATCTATAAAATGCATACATACACACAAAAACATAGATATGTGTACACGGGGTTGTACTTTAAAATATCTCTTGCCATAGGCCAGTTGAAAGGAAAGGTTGACAGCCACTGCCCTCATGCCTACTAATTCTTCCCCTAAAACAACAGTAGAAAAAACCCAAACGAAATATTTGTAATTCATTCTTGTTAAATATTTACTGAGCATTTCCAGAGCAAAAACCAGGGTCTCAGTCCTTGTGAAGCTTACTCAAAAGAAGGAGGAACAAGGTACTGAATGGTACGTTAGAATAACGTGGTAAGAGTTAGAGAAGAAGGGAGAGAGGTTAAAGGGGTTATTGGAGAGAAGTGACACTGGGATATACTTACGTAGGGCTGTCAAGGTAGGTCCCACTGAAGAGAATTTAGGTGGGAAACGAGAGGTGAAATAGTAACATCATTTATATACCCAATGATAGCATAATACAAATATTTGTTTCTAGTTCTAAAACTGATGAAAAATATTTATAAGGAAAATGAACTTGAAGAATTACTGTAGGTAAAACTAAATGTCCAAAACTGAATTTCTAAACACAATTAAGGGTGGCCACTCCACCAACCACTAAAAAGAAGGCATAGTTACTAATGCCAATTAAGTCACTCTTGTGGGAATCAGACAGGGCTTAATTTTAAGAAGTGACTAAATGAAAGTAAAGATTAAAGACAAAAGCAAAATTTGAGTTAAAAATTTTAACAGAAAAAATGAACTCGGATTAAAATAAATCCATTGAAAAACATTAATCACTTCACTAAGGTTATTTCTAGGGCAATGAAATATGAAAACAGCATTCTCAACTGCTTCTAAAAGGTCAGTTATATAAACTAAGCTTCTCAGCAACTTCTACCAGGTAACAAAAGAATAAAGAAATAAGTTTAGTTAACTAACCCAACCCTCATTTTGAATAAAACTAATTCCCTAAGTGATCGGAAACATAAGTACTGGTTGAGGTTTTGGAATGACAAATCCAGAAGTTACCCTGTTGGCATGCACTAAGAACTTAAGTCCTCTGTTTTATATAAGGCAATGAACACAAACATAATTCCTGAAGAGAAAATGAGTGAGAAAAAATAAAAAGATAAAGGATCCATATTAAAATATTTTTTTAATTCATAAAAGTGATGAAAATAGCATGAGCCAATTTAGGATTTCTGGTATTATTTTACGATGACTTTTACTTAGTTTCCATTGGCCTTTTAACTTTTTTACTTAGCTTTTTTTTTGGGGGGGGTTCTATTTTTGGTTATAATTTTAAAAATAATCTGTTGTTGTTCTATTATAGTTTCCCACTCCTTCCCCCATTCCTCTCCCTTATCTCCCCATCCCCTCTCCCACAGTGAATCCCCACCCTGCTGTCCATGCCGATGGGTCTGGGTCGTTCACACTAGCTCTGTGACTAGACCCTTTCCCCTTCTTTCCCCATCTCTCCTCTTCTCCCCTCCCCGCTGCTCACTGTCAGTCTGTTTCTTGTTTCCATGCCTCTGGTTCTAGTTTGCTTATTTGTTTGTTTTGCTCAAGTGTCCTGTATTGGGTGAGATCATATGGTATTTGTCTTCCCCCCCGGCTTATTGGCTTATTTCACTAAGCGTAATACTCTTTAGTTCCATCCATGCTGTCGCAAAAGGTGGGAGGAGTTCCTTCTTTCTTTCTTTTTTAATGAAATTCATGCATTAACTTCTGGTATTGACTAATGCCCATGTAGCTATATAAGTTATTCATCTTACTTATTTTGTAAAAATAATTATCCCAAATCAATTCTGATATCTGAAGTGCATAATAAATGTTTATTTGTCCTATAGTGTAGAAGGGTGGAATTTATTTCATCAGAAGGAAAATACTATCCCCAAATTTTGTTATTTAACTACATAATTTGTAGCTTTAAAAAGTTATTCTGTAAGAAAATAAAGCAATTACAGATATTTTTGCATATTTATGAGAAGCATGTCTCTGCTTTGTATATGCTCTCATAATAGCAATGCTAGTTATGTAACTTTTTTTGATAAAATTCATTTATGCAATTGCCCTACAGCTGGTACTGACAGCTATTATTAATAAGCATATCCTGTAATAGCACTTTCTACATCACTAGCCATTAATATTTTAAAGGCATTTTTTAAAAACCACTACTTCGCATTTATTTTATCCAATTAAAGTGGGCTCCTCAAAAATAGTAACAGTTACTCTCTTCCCTTATGTGAGATTCATGCAGTTCAATCATACATCCAAAATATAAAAGTTCTTAGGATGAAAATTAACATAGGCTTTACAGGGCTAACGGGTTTTCGAAACCTTGTTGCAATGCCTTCTATTAGAAACCTCAAAGCCAAATTTTGCCAAAAGCTGGCCATCTTGGATATCTGACATTTAACTCGAACTTAATGTGCCGACATTCAATGCTTCTTGCAAATCACATGAAATCAAACTTTTGGCATCATCAAGCTTCTCTTCAGTGGACATCTCTTCAATCACCATGTCCTGCTAATGTTTCCTTTGGTACTTGCCACTCTCACTGTCATCTCCTCCGAAATAGGCCCACTCTTTTGTAGCTTAATCACATTAAAAGCTTCCCCTTTCTCTAATATCACCTATGTGGATTACTATTTTTATATCTCATGTCACCAGACATGAGGAAAAAAACAGAACTGGATGAGATTAAAATGACGCAAAAATAATGAAACAACCTCATTTATCTTGCCACAAAAATTCCTATTTCTATTAGAGGCTAACAGCCAATCTCTAAAGGCATAATTAGCACATACAGGTATAAAACAAAGTTGATTTGAGATTCAAAATAACCTCAACAATATGGACAACCAGGGCAAAATATATATATTTATATTAAAAGATAAATTTCTCAGGGACAAATGCAAATCCCTGTACTTAGTTTTAAAAATCTCAAATTTTACAACAGAATGACAGATAAACTTAATATGATCCAACAATGGGAAGCATGACAGAACAGCTAAACCAGTCTCCGTCTCAGTGTCCCAACCACAATGGCAAGGAGCTCACGGCCGGTGTTCTACTCCGCAGTACCCACGTGTGGCTGGATCAAATGAGCAAGTTCCTAAGGGAGGGAGACCAGGAGACTGAGAGGTCTAAGAACAGCAATGCCTCTATCTACCATATTATGTATTAACCACATTATGGAAATTTACCCAGAGTGTGTATGAGAAAAAAGAAAATACTTAAATTTGCCAGAAATAAGGCTCAAGACAGAGAATGAGACTATGATTAGTAAAGTAGGCTTACGTAAAATCCTGGAAAATGCTAAATGTAAGAGTTTAGACTTGATCCTATAGACAGTGGGGAATGGCACGAACTAAACTACATTTCAGAAAGCTTTACCTAGCAACAACATTTAGACTAAAGTTAGGGAGGAAGAAGGAAAAATAATTTTTTTGCTTGGGGAAACTAGTCTATATGCTAATAAAACAATTCAGGCAACAGATATTGAGGATAGTTCTAGGTAAAAATGGCAGGATATTGCAAGCTCATAAACCTTTCCCCAATAAGATAAACTAAAGGAATTTAAATGTTTTTTTTGTTTGTTTGTTTTTAGTTTTTTTGTTAAAGATTTTATTTCCAGAAAGAGAGGAACGGAGAGAGGCAGAGAGGGAGAGAAACAGAGAAACATCAATGTATGGTTGCCTTTCACCTGCCTCCAGCCACAGATCTGGCTGGAGACCTGGCTTGCAACCCTGGCTGGGAATCGAACCAGTGACCTTTGGGTTCGCAGGCCAGCACCTTATCCACTGTGCTACCAGCCAGGGTAACAAAAGGAATTTAAAAGGGGACAAAACTGTCCAGCTGCCACATACACTCTCATACCATAAACTTCAAAAAGTAATAGTCAGGGAGAAAAGAAAAGATTCTGGCAATGTTCAGCAAGGCAAAGCTCCTTGTCCCAATTCCGTCCCCTAGAACCCATTGGGGAAAGAAAGAGAGTTTAAAAATCCCAAGAATTCCCACTAATAGCATTCTTCATTCATTTTTTTTTTTTTTTTTTTTGAAGATTGTACTTATTATATTTAGAGGGGAAGGGAGAGAGGCAGAGAGGGAGAGAGACATCAATGTACGGCTGCCTTTCACCTGCCTCCAGCTAAGGACATGGCTGGAGACCTGCCTTGCAACCTAGTTATGTGCCCGGGCTGGGAATTGAACCAGCGACCTTTGAGTTCACAGGCCGGCACCTTATCCACTGAGGGCATAAATAGGAAACCTAGAGAAAAGAAACAAAACAAAACTCCTCAGAAAAACGCCTCTACCCAACTTCAAAGACTTTCTGGGCCGAAAAGCCACAAGGGAGTGCCATTTTTCCCAGCTCCACACTTCACAGAGGATAAGTCACAGGTAACGCACAGCAAGAGTGGAAATGTGCTAAAGGTAAGTTAATAAAATGTGCACTGGCCAGTGTGCTCCTTCTCCCCACCCCTGGGGTTCAGGAAAGTGCACAGAACATTCCTCAGCCCTCGCACTGCCACCCACCAGGGATGACAATCCTATCAGGCAAAGGTGGCAAGAGTGTTAAAGAGAATTCACCCACAATTTTTCAAAGATACAGCTGGGCAACTCTGAAAATACACCCTAAGGAAAAGAAAATTCATCTCAAATATCACACTACATAAGAACTTAATAAAAACATAAATTCAAGAAAGCTAGACTGCAAGGAATAGTTGATAAAATAGAGGGGGAAGAAATAAGAGATGAAAATATAAATTGAAGATGTAAACAAATCCATAACACTGTAAAGTAAATGCATTAGAAACATGTAAGAAACAGAACAGACAGCTAGCATGCAAATGAGACTTTATAAAATGGGCTTAAGGTAATCACAGTAAATGTAGAGAAAACCAAGGTGTGATGGGGACCTACTGAGGTAGGCAGCTCCCAGGAAATGGTGGGGAATGATCCCAGCCTCCTGGTACCCACACCCTTAGGTAAACCACTCCCCTTGAAGGTAGGCTAAACCTAGTGATTTCCTTCTAACCCATGAATATGGTCATGTGGAGGGGATATCAAAGCCATGGTGGGTAACGAAGGATTTTCTAGTATCCAGGCAGAAAAATCAAATCATGAAAGGAAGGGCAAGGGTGAAAATCAGGTTGACCTCAGACTTCTCAGAGCAACATCAATTTTATAAAATACTAAAGCAATATGTACAAAATTCTGAAAAAAAGGAAATATGGCCTGATAATTTTACTCCCACACTACATGTCATACATGTATAAGGTAACAAGCAATCATTTCCAAATACGATGGATATCTAGGATTCTAGAACCCACAGGCTAGTCTTAAATAAGCTACTTATGTGATAATCAAGCCAATCAAGTAATGGCTCAAAACAAAGAAATAAGGACAAGATGTAGTAAGCAATGAATTTATGTTCATAAAAAATATGTTTTACAAGTTTTGACAATGTAAAAATACTATGTATAAAAACTAGGACCTTAAAAATAGCATGTAGAGGGGGGAAAATGGGGACAACTGTACTAGCAAAATAAATAAAATATATTTAAGAAAAAAAATAGCATGTAGAGAAAGTATATTTCCAAAGCAGGGAATCTATCAATACTGTCCAAAGTTAAAACCTGAGGAATATATTCCTTATATAAATTATTTGTCATTTTTATTAAAAGAATGATGTTTTCTAACTAACCAAAAAATTCAGGGGGAAGTAAATGATGAAAGCCTGAACTGCAGTCAAGGTCTAACATATTATTGGAAAGACTGAACTGGGACTAGTAACGGCTAAGGCTCCCTTCAATGCTAAATTTCTATTTGCCTGAAATAAAAATCTTTGCTACAAGGAAACCTCTGCTTTCTATTGTATCGAGTCTAGACCACTTTGCTTAGCTTTCAAGATCACTGAAAGGTGACCCTAAACAGCAACTAGTCTTACACAGGTAGGCTAAATGTGCTCACCATCCACAAATACCTTATGCTACATTCAGCTTTCATGTTTAAACTCCTCCTTGGGATATCTTCTAAATAAATATGTAATTTAGAGACAACAAATTTAAAGGCTATTTCTTCCACAATGCTTATTAATAAAACAAATTGAGATTAAAAAGGGAAAAAAAGCTATGTGAATCTAAGCTAGCTAAAAAATCTATTTGCTGCATAAAATTCTTCCTAAAATTTCCAAATTTAACTAAAATATTCTTTTAGATTCCTAGAGCAATCACAGACCTTTCTATGTAAAAACTGACCTCAAAATTAATTTCTTTTTAAGTTGTATTAGTATTAAAAAACTTATAAAACTGAAAAATATTAGGTTATTAGAGTGTTATTAATTTTTTGTTTTAATTAAAATGCTTAATTATAAAGAAAATGAAAATAAATCTGATTTGAAATGTTTTTACACCTTTGATATTTCATATTTTTTACTGTATTTCATTTTTGTAGAGAGAGGGGAAAATAGGGAGAAAGACAGGGAGAGAAACTTCAATGTGAGAGAGAAACATCAACTGGCTGCCTTTCAGATGCGCCCCAACCAGGGGCAGGGCGCATGAACCTGCAACCTACACATGTGCCCTGACTGAGAATCAAGCCAACCACCTTTCACCTCATGGGACAATGGCCAACTGAGCCACACCAGCCAAGGCAATATTTCATATTTTTAAAAGATAATTTAATGTGTATAGAATGGTACCATTTACTAAGTGTTTTAATGTTAATTTTTATCTGTTTCCAAAAGTAATTTTAGAATTAGAATCACCCACAAAGGAACTGTGAGCACATTTAAAAACTAGAAACTATAAAAAGAACTATTATTTTTAAAAACTATTGTGTAAGTAAAACAATTTATGAAACCTCATACATTTTTCATAGAAATATTCATCATAATCCTCTTTAACAATACAAAATTTTATTTGCAAGTAAGCAGCTAAAGCTTTCTTGTTTGTTTTTCCTTTTAACCATAATTAGAATGTTTATAGTCTTTGTTTTAATATTCTAACATATTCAGAACACCAGATGTAGATTTGGATTTCTCCCTTAATGATTATAAAGTTTAAAATTGTTTTTAATTAACTCCTTAAATAAAACCTAAAACTTTGTTACTCTTAACACCTAATGTTACACTTATGGTAATGAGAAAGAACAGGATTTCCACACATTTCTACCACAACATGGAGATGAAGTAGATATATTTACATATTTCCAAAATATACTATTTTATTAAAATATTTTATCGCACTTAGGTCATAATCAGAAATACATGCTGATCTTTAAGATAAACAGGTAAAACTACTTAATATGTGATCAGTTTCAATTATGGTTATTTCCAAAAAGTATTTTTACAGAGGGAACTACCAGTATTAAAATCTTTTAAAATATATACTTAAAAAGATGATTCATGTTTCTGTACTGTCCAACAGTCCTTTCTGCAATGATGAAAATGGCCAGCATCTGCATTATCTGATATTGTTGCCAAAGGCCATATGTAGCTATCCACACAAATTTATATAATATCCAATTCAATACTTTGAGATATCAAAATCCAATAGAGGTTTTCAGATATCAAAATAATTAACATAAAACCTTTACTTTAAAAATAAGATTATTATAAATTAATGATAAAAATAGGTTCTGACAACTTTAAGAGGTTTTTCCATAACCATGAAAACAGAAAATTTCAATAAACTACAGAGGTGAAAAACATTATACATTAAAAGAAATAAAGCTTTATAGCATCCCTCTGAGAGAATAAAAGTGCATTATTAATATACACAAAAATCATATAAGTATTTAAAATATATATCAATACACATGTGAATTTTGATGCTTGATCATTGAAATGTGCTCAAATATTCAAAACGTTTAAATATTTACACACAAATGAACTCCATATTTATCATTTACTCAAGTCCAAGTTTAGTTAATATTTTCAATAACAACAACAAAATTGTTCCTTCTTCTCAAACAGTAAATCTAATGCTACAATTACGAAATAATGAACTCGGCACCAGACAGAGAGTTCAATCCAAACCACCTGGACTTCAAGCAATGCAAAGCAGGATGCCCTTTGGGCTAGACAGCCAATGGCCTATGTGTTTCAAACTGGAAGTGCTCTCACCAATCCAGACAAAGATGCTAAAACCAAAAGGAAAATTTTCAGCATCACATCCTGAAAGTATCAAGATTCATTATTAAATCATTCGCTGAGGTCTGCACAGAGTTTTGGCAGAAAAGGGGAAAGAGCTGACACGAAAGTGCTACATAGAGATAACAATAAGGAGACAAAATGGTTTAGAAAGGAATTTATAGGTTGGTCACTGAGTTATTCTTGAAAATATGTTGATGGTTCTATTATTCTGGCACAGGTGCTCTGACTTTAAAAACAAACACCCCGAAAACCAAAACATTTAATTAACCTGTAATCAGCTTGCAGTTGCCGAGTTCCACGCTAACAGAAAATGAATGGTAGAGCTCCTCTATTCAGCAGAGCTATCCCTCCCAAAAAAGATCTCATGAAATTTCTTCTGCATGTGCTGTGTTAAAACTGAACCCCTAGAGGGCAACTGAGCTTCAATTTTTACTTCATAATCAACTTCAGTTCCTAACCAGTTTATAGATACATGTCCTATTTCCTTTTATCTGGAAACTTTTCCTTCAAAAACAAAAGGGAAATAAATGAAAAGAAGAAAACAGATATGCCACCCACTAAGAAAAAATATCATTATCAAATGTATTCTTTAACAGGAACAGTTCAGATGTCAAGAATATATATATTCTTAAAGGCTTATTCCTGAACAGCACACAAATGAATATTTGAATATTAACAATCCCAGTGGGAACCATGTAGCAGAGAGGAAAGACATACTTAACAAGTCTATATAATACAAATGTTTTGCATAACTTTACATTTATTAAATGGCATGTTAAAATGTACAGAAAAAAAAGTGAAGAATCCAATCTCAGTAATAATTAATCCTATATATATAAACTAATCAATATAACCTACTATAGGAAAACCAATGCACCTTTGAGATAAAAAATATGAAACGGTTTTCTGACTGTCCATCTAAGCTACCTTTAAATCATAAAGTACAAATGTTGATATTCAATTAGGCCAACTCAAAATTCTGATACAGGAAAAAAAAAAAGTTGTGAGGGGGTACCCCTCCAAAAAATGGAATTTATTTATAAAAAATTGTGTATTTATTCTTATGTTTAAACTTCAGTCACCTTCAAAGTACTCTCCATTTGATGCAATACACCTGTCAAGACTTTTTTTTCCCCACTGCTCGAACAGGTTTTGAACTCATTGATTTTGATGCCTTTTAACGCTTCTGCTATTTTTTTGTTTCACCTCTTCCACACAAAGGCAAAACATTTTCCTTTAAGGATGTTTTCCATTCCAGGCAAAGAAAAATAAGTCACTCGGGAGCAAGGTCAGGTGAACAGGGAGAGTGGGCGTAGGGTTCATGCTGATTTTGGTCAAAAACTGCTCAACGCTCAGCAGAGGTGTGGGCAGGTGCGCCTGTAAATTACCCACCACGAAATGAGCAAATACACTGAAAGAATCTTGGAAAAAAATTCACTGAAGCTGAACGCAGCCTCTCACAACAACGCCAGATGGTGCACTGATGCAGAGGGGCTCCTAGAACACTCACCTCCCTACAAGGGGCCCGCCCTCCAGAAGATAATTCCAGGGGTTTTTTTGTCCCCTCATACTATATCAATGTTAGTTAGACCACTAACTTATACAACCTAACAATGGCATATTTAATTCAGCCTTTTCTTAGTGTAACTCAAAAATGGAGCTTCTACAAATCTAATATGTATATACCAACAGAATAACATAATAAAATGAGCTGAAAATTCACCTGGATGATAAAAAGGATTAAATAATAAATTGGTAACTTGATAAATCATGTGTTTTTCTTTTCATCCAAATAATACTTTTCAAGTATCAAATCTCATGTTTGTATGTGGTATAGCCTGTAATATGTACTTGCTAACTGAAACAAAATTCTCACTCAACCCATAAACAGTTTTTGAATGTAAACGTGTCATCACACAGGCCTTCCTTCCTAGCAGGACATGTCACCAGAGGCTCTCTATCTCCTGTGCTCAGCATCACGACCACTGTCTTGGGGAGGGCAGAGAACACAGGCACATGCTGGTTAAAGACTTTGTCTCCATGTCATAATCACTTTCTTCACTAAATTTGTAAACTAATTATTCACATTATATCCTGTGGGCTGAGGGATCTAAAACAATTACAGACCAATCTCTGCTCATTTAGATTAGAATTTATATATGAAATTTGACAAACCAAAGAACGTAATGATGGAGCACAGAAAAGAACACAGAGAAGAGATCGGCTACAGAGGAAGGTGAAGTTTGTGTGCCACAAGGTTATCAATTTTCAGACAATGTTACTAATTATTAGAACAGGAAAAAGGCAAAGAAAGTAGTCATATAATATATAGGGGAAGATAAAGATAAAAATTTAAGACTACAAGATCATAATTAGGTTCATTATTCCCTAAGACTCTTTGGCCCACTGGAAAAGAGCTTGAGGGTTGGCACGGGTAATTTGGGGTTCAACTTCCAAGTTAAAAGTAAGGGAAATGAAGTTTCAAGGGAAAAAAAAAAAACAAACACATTAAAACTAAGAATAGGCCCTGGCTGGTGGCTCAGTGGATAAGGTGCCGGCCCGAGAACCCAGAAGTTGCAGGTTCGATTCCCCAGCCAGGGCACATAATGAGGTTGCAAGCCAGGTCTCCAGCCAGGTCCATAGCTGGAGGCAGGTGAAAAAGGCAACCACACATTGATTTCTGTCTCTGTCTCTCTCTGCCTCTCTCCCCTCCCCACTCTCTAAAAATAATAAATAAAATATTTAAAAAAACTAAGAATAGCAACAACAAAACAACCAAAAACTTATGTATAGCTTATATGAAGAGTACACTAGGTAGTGAAATGTGTAACTTTAAAATATACAAAATGATTAAGTAAAGTACACTTCAAGTTACAAAGTAAGTCACAGGGATGCAACATACAGGTTAGAATATATAGTCAATAAAAAGATAACTTTGACAGTGACAGATGGTTACTAGATATATCATGGTGATCACTTGTAAACTATATAAATGCCAAATCACTATGTTGTATGCCTGAAACTAAAATAAAGTATCATCAAACTATACCTTAATTAATATTAACATACACACACAAAGATGCCAATTATCAGTTGCTAATAGCAACGGCCTTCTGAATCATCATAACAGTTTCCACAGTGCAATGTTCAAGCTTAATGCAAAATCTGATGCAGATACATTACTCTCTACTTGCTTATTCTGAATGCAATGGCCACACAGTACACATGCTCATTCAAAGTGTCTACTGCCCCTAGTGCCTAGTACAGGGAAGTCAAAAGTTGTTTCCACATGTGCATTCCAGTCCGCTCTCCTTGGCTGCCAGGTTACATCGATGTCACAGAAATTGTTCTCATGATATTAACACTGGCTGGACTTTTTCCAAACAGACCTAGTATGTATACACACATCTACAAAATGCTCTGGGGAGAGAAGTATAATCCACATGGCCTGCTACTATGTGCTGCTGTGAGGGGAAATTTTATGCCTTTGGCTAAGTCTATTTCTCACACCTTGGATACATATTCAAATCACCTTGGGATTTTTTGCAGGGGGAGAAAAAGCACAATACCTTTCTTTATGAAAAGGAGCCTATGCAATAGTACTTTGTAAAAGATCCTCAGATACTTCTGATGTATAGTAAGAATTGAAGACTACTCATCTAGCCTATCTATGAAAATCAAATCCTCCAATCAAAATGGCAGAGTAAAAGTTATGCTATAAAAATATGATCATTTGAATCTCATCATCTGAATAGATTCAACCAGGGAAAACATGGAATGAAAGGTAATAGATGAAATTACACGAAGACTTATCACTAAGCATTGAGTAAATAGGTCCACTCTAGAAATCATGGGGTACTAACTGAAACTAAAGAGTTCCTTAATAAACCAAGCACATGTAACTTCAACATGCAGTCCCTTGAGACCAAAATGAGAAAAACAAAGTTCCAATTTTTCACATTAGCATATCAAAAAGTATGGCTAGTCAAACCTTCAATCTGATCAGAAATTCAATTTTCAAAAGTTTTAGGTTTATGACCTAAGCATAAAATACATCTATGGGAGATAGACCAGGAAAACAATAGGCTGCAACAATGTGTCATGTATTGACACAATGCAGAGTTCAGTGACTATCTAGCTCCCTTAAAAGCGAGTATCAACCTCCAGATACAATCTTGACTCCTCTTTGAGGATTGTCAAGAGTTCAGTTTGTGTATGTGGGTGATGAAAAAGTAATCAAAAGCTATATATCCATTAATGTGTTATGACCTGGAACAGAAATGCTCCTACTAATCCAACAGACAGGTACTGTCTGTCTGGAAAAGTCACAGTGGAAGTGAAATCACCTGAGCTCACAGATCCACTATGCTTAGAAAGACAACTGAAAGAATGAGGCGGTGTTTTTTGAGAACTGGATTCTAATCATGTGTTTGATACTAACCCATGATTTAGGCTAATCAATTTCCTAATCCCATATAAAGAACGTTAGAAAAGATGATACTTAAAGATACACTTAAATTCTATGCCAGACTTGTTTTTTCGGCAATCTCACCAACTAGGGTGGTGTCAGTGTGGGGTTGAACTACGGAAGTATCTTTCTTGCCTCTATAGTGAAAGTATCCTCAGTGTGCCATTCTCATCACCTCCACTGTTACCACCCTCTAAACCACTATCACCTGTCACTTGGCTTATCACACTCATATCCTAAACTGGCATCCCTGATTCTGTCCGTGCCCCTACTCCTTCTATTCTTGACAGAGCAGTGAGTGAAAATCAGACCCTGTTTTTTCCCACTACTCTAATCCACTGATATCTTCCCATTTCTTTCTTCAGTACCTGCAGACCTCAATACCTACAAAAACCCTGAATATTTCTGCTCCTAACCAATCTGCTGAACTCCTCACTTTTCACTCTCCTCATTCATTCTGCCATAAGCACCATGACCTTCTTGGTGTTCCTTGAACATGCCACTTCACATAGTGCTTCAGAGCGTTCCCATGTGCTTATTCCTTCTGTTCACACATTCTTCCCACTGATACAATATATGGGTGCACCACTCCTTCACCTCCTTCAAAAATTCTGTCCAAAGGTCACTTTCTCAGGGAGATCTATACCAACCACTTATTAAAAATTTCAGGTCCATTCTAATATCAGCATTCCACATTGCCCTTACCCAATTTTATTTTCCCTTATATTTGCTTATAATTATATGTATCTCCCTCCTTCATTGGAATGTAAGGACTATAATGGCAGAGAGTTTGGCCTATTCACTGATTATATAATGGTGACTAGCATACAGGAAACACTCAGTAAATATTTTTGAATGACTATGTTCCATATAACCCTAAGGTTCCATCAAGTATTTAACGAAATCTGAAAATTTTAGCTTTACAAAAATGTAATTTTGCATGTAATAACTAATACATGCAAATAGTATTATCAAATGCTGACACACTGGAAACAACCAATATATTGAAATATGCCAAAAAATATACATAAGATGCCAGATAAAATTTCTCTAATATCCGTTTAAGTAAATAATATTCTGAGAATTTAAATAAATCATAAGAAATCATTACTATATAGAACTACTTCTTTCTGTAATTTAGGATTTAATCTATACTTTGCAACCATCAAAAAAGTAAACCACAAAAATGAACTGGAAGAAGAGACACATATGAGACCGCAACTGTGATCTTTAACATCTGATTTAAAATCTGCTTCATGAAAATAGCACAGTGTTTTCATGTAATTTTAACTCTGTAAATGTAAATGTGATGTACTCTGTAAAGATAACACAATCAGGCATAATAGAATAAAATACTGCTTTCATATATTACAGCTTAAGTAAAGTGTGACTACATTCAGATTTTATGTACAAGGACATGGTACTGTTTAAAGACTATAATTTTAGATTAATTTCTCATGAGATGAAGAAATGTAAGTCCACTAAACCAAAATAATTGTAAGTTAATGCCTATGAAAGTTAGGAACATAATAAAATCTTGTTAATGATATACTAGCAGAACAGTTATCTTATTTTACATTAATAATATTCATTCATTTTAACAATATTTCCAACTTTCAAGCATGTAATCCTTTGCTTTTGTGTTCAAATACAGACTTTCATACTCACACCTTCAAAAATAAGTTGCATGCGCCCTGGCTGATGGTAGAGTAAATAAGGTGCCAGTCTGCAAACCCAAAGGTTGCTGGTTCAACTCCCAGCCAGGGCACATAACCAGGTTGCAAGCCAGGTCTCCAGCCGGGTCTATAGCTGGAGGCAGGTGAAAGGCAACCATACATTGATGTTTCTCTGTTTCTCTCCCTCTCTGCCTCTCTCTCTTCCCCTCTCTAATAATAAATTTATTATTTATAAAAATAAAATATTTTTAAAAATAGTAAAATATAACTTAATTCAAAACTAAAACATACTACAACTTTCTCTGTGAGAAAACGACTAGCCATTTTATTCAAGATCATTTATGTCCAATTATAATTTTATTACAAAATTGCCTTGTTATTCAGAAAAATTATAATAAGCCATCTAGTCCTATGACAGAAGTATGAGTTAAATGTAAATGAGAACTATTAAATCAATGAGTAATGACTAGTATATACTTTGTTCAGTTGTTTTAAAAACAACTCAGCTGTATTTTCAATTATTACAGATCTATTACTCACATGCCACTGGCTGACATTAGGCCCAATAGGCACACATGCTATTATTATTTTACTATGACCATGTGAAGAAAAGAATTAATATGGCCTCTGAGAACTTGAATCTGGGGAGAGTTCCCACCATTCTTGAGAGAAGTGTTTGACTGTGCCTAAACTGTTTATTCAAACCATACAGCTGATGCTCAACGCCTGCTTTCCGTCTGGGAGACTGAAATGTTGGTATATGCTAGGCAGGGGCTGCCCATGTGACCAACTCCCAGTAAAAACTCTGAGGACAGAATCTCTAACAAGTTCCCCTGGTGGACAGTATTTCACATGTGCTGTCAAAACTCATTTCTGAAAGAGTTATGCACATCCTGAGTGACTCTACTAGGAGAGGACTCTTGGAAGCCCATGCCTGGTTTCCTCCGGACTTCAACCATGTGCTGTTTCCCTTCACTGGTTTTGCTTGTATCATTTTGCTGGAATAAATTTTAACCAAATATGACTATGTGCTGAGTCTTAGGAGTCCTAGCAAATCACCCAGCTCAGGGCTGGGGACCCATGACACAGCCCAGTGTAGCTCCAAAGGCGAGGAACTATGCCTTATATCTTTTAATACTTCTTCAAGTACATATATATTTAACAGATATCATCATATTTGGTGATTTTATATATTATTCTCCTAATACATCCAAAATGGTGTAAAGATATGTTACATTTCCATTAGCTAACACTGGCAAAGTGGTTAAATGGCAAAAATATATGTGGTAATGGCATAATTCAAACAACTTTTTGGCAGGTTCAAGTAACACGGAGATATGATTGAGCACTTGGATCATTTAGAGTCTCCAATTTGTTTTAATGACTTTTTGATAATTCTCTGCCTGCAAACCTTCGAACAACTATCCTAAGCATCTTAATTTTTCTCTTTTGTCTATTCACATCTCTGGAATTTAGCAAAATGTAACATACTTCAGTTGTATCTGAAAAGGGGAAAGGGTGGGCATTTATCAAGCTTCTATGTAATTTAGCTATAGTTCCTTGGTGTTTCAAACAAACAATCCATGCTTCCTCATATTTTATATAATTCCTTTAGAACCAAACCCCACCTATTGGTCAGAAGATCAAAAGCACTGCAACAGAAGAAAATGACATAAAAGAAACGGGAGTCAGTAGGTAAGATAAACCAGCTAAGTTAAAGAAGTTCCAGGCCATCCTTGATGACAAGATATTTTTTTGGTCTTGATCATCGCAAAAGAAAAAAATAAAAGGTTATATATATGTATATATATATATATATATATATGTACACATGTGTATATATATATGTGTATATATATATATTTTTTAATTTTATTTTATTCTTGTCATATTACATCCATCCCCTTTTTACTCCCCTCTGTCCCCTTTAAAAGATTATTTTTAAACTAAACTTGATTATTCAGCAGAGACTTGCTATCAAATGCCAACTATATAATTCACAAAAGCAAATATAATGAGGACTTTTTACAAAACAGAGCAATTTAATGACTTTCTCTTATAGAATATCTATTTCCAGAAGAGAAATTTATAATACTGGAATTCATACTTTCCTAATATATGTGACAAAAAATATTTTTAAAATATTACTAACAAAGAAACTATAAACCCTTGTTAGCAGTGAGTCAAGCACATGGGAAAATCCAGCCAGTAGGAAGGAACCTACAGAGGTCATCAGTCACTTTCCTAAAATAGTGCAAGGTGGTAATTCCCAGATCCAAGGAAAAGCAATGATTCCACTATCATGCTTTGTGGAAGGGGGTTTCTAGTTGGCTTTTCGGAGGTGGGGAAGTGGAAGGGAGACTGGGAATTCTAGAAATTTCCTTTAGTTCCATTCCCAATGCACTCAGTGTTCACTGTGTTAATGTCTACCAGTACATTTTGGTTGTTTATTTTAGTGACTCTGTCATTGCCAATAATAGCCCTGGCAAAAGAAGAATAGCATAAAGTTGGACTTTCCATGTAAGTCAATTGTTCAATAGCTATTTTTTCGACGTATGCTTTATTAACAGCTTATAATCTTGTCAATGTTTATACAAAAGAAAGATCACCTTCATAATTCCTAGGTCAAGGCATCTTGACTCATCGACTCAAAGTTCCAAAAGTAAAAGTGATGACCACTATTTTACTCATCAAAAAGAAATTTTTTAAAGTAAATCTGTTTTATAAAGGCAAAAATTTTCAAGTTTAACAAAAGCTGCTTAACTGTGTCATATAGAAACTAAGATTTTCTTGATTCTGGTTATAATTCTCATTGTATTGAGATGGTGACATTACTGTGACTATAAAAATTCATCATAGAATTAGAATCATTGTCATTGTAGGTAAAAGTTAAATTTTACTGTTGGGGTAAATTTAGAATGATGAAACATTCTAAATATGTTACTTAAGATGAATTTTAATTATGTTTAAAACAAGGTGAAGTGTGCAACTCAAACTAAATCAGTGTACAATAAAAACCAATAGTGTATATATAGATAATGAAGATATCATGGAAGCTGGTTAAAATTTATAATGAAGCGAGAACTAGTAAGAATATAGCAACCTGGCTGAAATTGATATTCATTAGGGTACTCTTCACATCAATAGGGAGCATTTGGACTCTGTGGTCTTTATCAGTGTCCCAGCTGGTAATGGTTGAAGGTTAATGCCTTACCCCATTCTGTTCAATTTTCTATCCTAATTAGCCCTCCAAATCTATAGCTGTGAGCACCAAGTGTCTGTGCTCAAAAGAAACTAATTAATGCTAGCAAATTAGATCAAGTCCAAAGATCCAACAGCCAAACTCTTAGTTAAATGCTCCTTGTTAATAGGAAGTGTAGCTGTCAATAACTGCTGTTGGTGACTATAATGAGGCATCTTGCTTTCACTGAAAGTGATTTCATTTCTCTTTGTCCTGGAAAAGCTGTTCCATTCCCTTCACAAACCTAAGCTGCTGGCAGTCTGACCCAATTCTTATGATCAGCTGGGCTGAAACGACATAAAAAAAAAAAAGAAATCCAACAGAAAAAGCTTTCCTACCTAATCATGTTTCAGGTATTTAGCATAAAGTCAGATCACTTATTAAAATTCCTATATCTTTACCCAAGAACTATAGAATGAATAATGCTTTTATATAAAACCCTATAATTATTTAAAGCAAAGGTGATAAACAATAAATAAACTACCCTAATTCTAATTTACATTTTATTGCTCAGTTTAAATACAGCTGTTGTCCTTCCAGTTGAGCAACTTCGGTGTATGTTTTTCCTCACTCACATGGTTAAACAGGAGAATACTAAAGATTATTTCTTTGTAAAAGAATCAATTTTAGGTTCTAAAACATTATTTGGGCCATATGGCCTAAAAAAAATCAATATATGATTATCTATAAATATTCAAATGTTCAAAAACCAACTGTTATAATATGCTCTAAAATTTACAAATGAATTGAACTAACCCAAATTTCAAGATGCTTTCAGTCTTCAAAAAAATTTAAGTATGTTCATTAAGCAATGTCAAAGCATAAACTACTTAACTTTTGATAAAGAAGCAAAACTTAAACATTTTTTTCTGTACCATTACAAAACAGTAGTTATGGAACACAAAATTTAAAAGTTTTACCATTACTTCTTTCACTTCAAAAATCAAAAACAAAGTTTCATCTTCTAAGAATAAGTAAGGACAGTTATGAAACCCAAAGTCATACAATCATTCTGCATTTTCATCTGAATCACATGAGTAAAAACTCAATTCATAATTGAGTTAGTGAGCTTTCTTTCATTCTAGGTATCAGAATAATGTGTTACAGAACTCCATCAATACAAATCACATTTATAACTTTAGACTATTTACTTATTAAAGTAAATTCCCCTGGTACTGAAAAGGTAATCCTAACCCTGTAAGTTTATTTTCCATTTTTAAGTTTTATCCTCCCCCACCTGAATCAGGATATATATATATATATATATATATATATTTATATATATATATAAATATATATATATATTTTTAAGTTCTATGAGGCAAGTGGAGGATTATCTTTTGAAACTATTAACATAACAACAGTCAATGCCAGATGTGCACTGAACCCTGCCAGTGGGTGCCAATGGGTTTATTTCTCTTGACACCTGGGGGTGGAGGGAAAATGCTCTGAATAAACAACTAATTCATAGTGAAAGCAAGAGCAATACCATAGAATGACACTAATAAATTATTGGTAACTTATTAATAAATTTATTTATGGATGAATTTAATTTCAATCTAATTCACAAATGGATTTAAAACTGGTATGTCTTAACAGATCATTTAAGAAAACAGAAATGACCATCATATACTGTCAGTACTGAAGAACTGTTTCTTCATTTTTGCTGCCTCCATCCATTAATAGCAAGGTCATTCTCTACGGAGATACGGTCAGAGCCACAGAAATGTTCCTCGAATCCAAAGTCACAAAACCAGTGTTGACACACAGCCTGGCTCCCCTGCAGTGACAGTATAGCCATCACCCACCCGCACTAAAAACTACTGTGCTTCCTCAGAAGAAGACAGCAGGGGAAAGTAGAGAAAGGGAGCCAAGAAAATAGTCCACATCAGTGAAATTTTACTACTGCTTTTTTTTTTAGATGTCCATTCTAACAGGTAGCTTTTAAAAATATATTTTATTTATTTTTAGAGAGCGAGGGTGAGAAACATCCACGTGAAAAACACCAACAGGCTGGCTGCCTCTTTCAAGTGCCCAGCTGAAAGCCAAACCTGCAACCCAGCCACAAGCCAACAGGGAATCAAACCTGTGACCTTTCACTTTGAGGGACAATGCCCAGCTGGGCCACCCAGGGCGGGGCAGAGGTAGCTTATTTTTAAGACATTTCTACAGTAAGACTGCCATATGTTCTTCTAATTACTCATCATGTATAGTCTCATTTTGCTCCTTCCGCTGCTTTGCTGACTTTTTTCATTGTTTACATATTAATCAACAATACATTTCTAGGTTTACAGAATACAGCAGTATTCTATAAAACATATTTTAAAACATTCTCCAGGAAAGCATACATATGTAGGTGCCTAGTGCATGCATTTACATAAATAGCTTCCACTTATAAACATCAAACAACAACAAAAACCAGAAACAGACTCATTGTAAATACTATTGGGATTCCATTAACAATTCAGTAATACACAATGACACCAAGGAAATTCATCTTAGGATATACATTGTACCATATAAATATGTTGATAGATGAAAAATAAGTTACATTCCATGGTTATTCTTTCTCTATCAACCACCGGAGTAAGCTGTCTCTCCAAGATACTCATGCTAAGTTTTTCTATATATATAACTATGCTTCTGAGGGGAAAAAAGTGATTTTTACTAATAATTTGAGAATATTTTTAAATTGTAAATGAACAAAACATTGCCTGGAAGTTCTGAAAGCTGAAACCCTGGCATCTCTGTGGAAGGGTGAGAAGCAATTCATACATATTAATTCATTGACTACTTGACTCTAAGGCTAAGGATTAAATTCAGATCATATTATTAAAAATGTATTTGATCTTTATATGAATATTTGAGTCTTACCTTGAACTTGTTCAGAACATCTCTCTCGGGCCTTTTCCCTCATTATTTTAGGGATCAAAACATCTTTTTCGACATGTCTGAGATGCTGCTCTGAAAAAAAAAAGAAAGACCTGTATTTAATGTAGTAAAGTCTCAAGTAAATCACCTGTTTAGGAGAAAAATAAGCACTCTGGTTTACTTAAATAAAAGCCCATGCAAATATATTAAAATTTGAGTGCTTTATAACCTCCTAATTGTGATTATTTTAGTCACCTTGACAAATTGGGTTTTTTGTTATTTTGTTTTTTAAAAAGATTTTATTT
Source organism: Noctilio leporinus (assembly GCA_004026585.1). Taxonomy (NCBI): domain Eukaryota; kingdom Metazoa; phylum Chordata; class Mammalia; order Chiroptera; family Noctilionidae; genus Noctilio; species Noctilio leporinus. The sequence goes on from PVIW01000604.1 coordinate 272,167, forward strand.
ATTATAGAGCGAGAGGAAGGGAGGGAGGCAGAGAGACATCAATGTATGGTTGCCTTTTATCTGCCTCCAGCCATGGACCTGGCTGGAGACCTGGCTTGCAACCTGGTTATGTGCCCTGACTGGGAATCGAACCAGTGACCTTTAAATTCGCAAGCCAGCACCTTTCCACTGAACCACCAGCCAGGGCAAATTTTCGTTTCGTTTTGTTTTTGTTTGTTTGTTTTTTCCCCTTACTAGATTGTTATTTTTTTAAAAGATGTTATTATTTCCTGAGAGAGGGGAAGGGAGAGAGACAGAGAGGGACAGAGACATCAATGTATGGTTGCCTTTTATCTGCCTCCAGCCATGGACCTGGCTGGAGACCTGGCTGCAACCTGGTTATGTGCCCTGTCTGGGAATCGAACCAGTGACCTTTAAATTTGCAGGCTGGCAGCTTTCCACTCAACCACCAGCCAGGGCAAATTGTTTTTATATACAACAGAAAAAATGTGACAGGCTACATCTTTCTAAAAATTTCTGCAAACTATATTGCTATACTTTCCATGTAATCTTATCAAAATTAACTTACAGACTAAAAATTATAATTTTTCTTATTAATATAATCCAGACAAAAAGTTTTCCCAATATTAAGATTTAAGAATAGATGACTTATATTGGTATTGAGATCCAAGATTAAGAGACACACAAGTAATTTACTTAGTAATGACAGCAGTCTAAGAAAGCCAGAACTGACAGAAATAAAAGTGGAATTATGTGTGCATATAAAAACAAAGCCTGTGAGATTTCTGTGCATTTTAAACACAACTACCACAATTAGACTCAAGTGGCAGACTTAGCACCTGCTCCAGAGTCCCACCTGCTCCTTAAATTCCTAGAGTCCTGAAAAACAAAGGGTATGTGTCCTCAGGGACCCAAACTCAAGAATCTTTAAAAAACAAAAGGCAGGCTAGATCAGATTCCAGTCACTTCACCAGTGGTTTTCCCAGGAAAAAACTGGTATCAAAGTGGGTGTTGTCCTGGCTGGGTGGCTCAGTTGGTTGGCATATCCCCCCGCACACCAAACGGTAGTGGGTTCAATTCCTGGTCAGAGTACACAACTAGGTTGTGGTCTGACTACCAGGTTGGGGCACGTATGGGAGACACCCAGTCAATGTTTCCCGCACTCACTGATGTTCCTCTCCCTCTCTCTCTCTCTCTCTCTCAAAGTCAATAAACATATCCTCAGGTGTGAATTTTTTAAAAAGTAAGTTGTTCCATGCACTGTAACAGCAAAAACAGGGAGCAAGACTTCCCTCGAGGAAACTAAAAACATGGATGGTTGAAATACCTGAGTAGAAGCCAAGTGAGTCTTTGGACCATAGGTAAAGAAGTAAATAATGGGTAATTATCCCAAGTCAAAGAAGAGGTTTCCCATTATCTAGTAACACCTAGGAAGACCAGGGACCCCTAAACTTTTCCTAGTATGATGCAGTTCCCAGCAACCTCTGGAGGCAGGCTGCTGTGGACTGGTACGGTACTTGCAGAGAGAGTATAGTAAGGCATCTCAAAAAGCAACAACAACAAAATTGCCAAGAATTGCCTAAATTTGGTGAAGGACAACACAGTCAAAGGGAGAAACTAACTGTATTCAATCAAGAAGTAACCAACTCCTAAGAGAGTTTAAAGAATGAGGAAAATAATATTTTAAAGTGTATGTAATAAACATACTGAAGAAAATAAAAAGACATGAGTTTTGGGACAGAAACAGACCACAGATTACCTACATGTACTTAGGTGAAATGTCTGAAGCTCAAAAATCCTAAAAACTTCAAAAGGGAAAAAATTAAGCCCACACAAGGGGATGAGAATCAGATTACATTCTGTTCCATTGGCAAGACATGGATGCTATAAGACAATGGAGAAATAATTTCAAAGTCCTGAGAGAGAATTACTTTATATCCAAGAATTCTAGAGCCAATTAAGAGTGAAGTTAAAGATATCTGCAGATATGTATGGTCTGAAGAGTTGACCTCTTTCAAGCTCTAATGAAAAAGAATTTATCCCTACTGCTGTGTGACAAGCCACTGATCAGAGTGATTTAAACAAGCACTGAATAAGTGATCCTACAGGTCAGGAATTCCAAAAGGGAAAGCAGAATTGACTCCTCTGCCTCACAGTGTCTCAGGCCTCATCTGGGTGGATTCACATGACAGCTGTTGATATCAACAGCTACAAAAGCTGGGGCTGGAGGATTTACTTCCAAGAAGACTTCTTTCTCCACTTATGTATCTGCTGTCTGCACTAGAATGGCTGAAGAACTAGCTCAGTGTGGACTGTAAGCCAAAGCACCTGTGGATGGCCGTTTCGTCGGCTCTGCCTTCTCACAGCAGGCAGGCAGGTTATGAGAAGGGCAATCTAAGATGGAATGGCTGGAGTGCCAGCCCTCCAAGATAACTGAGTGAAGCCATGCAGCATCATCCAAGCTACACTGTACTGATTTCAAACCACCCCTTACTACATCATGAAGACATGATAGTCAAGTGGAGGAGGATTAAGACTTCATCCATTGTGACAAGACCACATTATAGAAGAGCAAAGGAGATGGAAGATAATGTTGTGAACTTTATAAAATCAAATCTGCCACAAGAATAGAGAATGTATACTCTGATAAAATAAAAATGAACCCATGATATGAGAATGTGAAATATGCAAAGCAGATTAGAAAAACAGACATTTAAATTTATATACTGAAATTGTAAAGTACTTGAACAACATCAATGAACTTGGCCTAACATTTATAAATACTCTGCTCACTAATAGCTGAATATTTATCAAGACAAACAGCATGCTGGGAAATGAAACAAATCTTAATAAATGTGAAAGAACTTGCCATGACTTGCCATGTAACCCAACAAACGTACTCTTTAGGACTTATTTTAGAAAAATGAAAACTGAAGTTCACTCAAAACCAGCATACAAATGTTCACTGCAGGCTTATTTGCCAAAATAGGGAAATAATCCGAAAGTCCCTCACCTGCTGAGTGCATCAACCATGGTTCACCCAGAAAACGGAATATGATTCAGCAATAAAACAGGATGAACTACTGATGCATAACAGCAGCAACTTGGATGGGCCTCCAATGCATTATGCAAAAGAAGATAACCTCACAGGATTACTTATTCAATAGTTCCATTTACATGAGATTCTTAAAGAGACAAAATTAGTGATGCAAAACAAATCACCGGTTACCACTAGTTAAGAGTTGAGCAAGCAGTGACATGCCAAGGGATAACAAGGGATTTTCTTTTTGCTGATCTAACAGTTCTGTGTGAGGTGATCAAGGTTAACTCGAATCTTCACATGTAATAAAATGTCATGTAACTACACATGAACACAAAATACATGTAAAAAGTGGTGAACTTCAGCTAAGACATGTACCTGAATAAACAGTATTACACTAACATCAATTCCCGATTTCCTTAGTTACAGTGAATTCCAGCTATGTGTCCCAACCTTTTTTCTTTTTTGCACCTTAGGGAGCCTTTATAGACATTATTTCTTAATCCCTACTCTGCTATGACGTGTTACTATTACAGATACACAGTATCTGTTTATGTACTATATGTACAACATTGCTTTATATATTAAAATAGTAAGACTTTTTTTCTCCAATATTAATTTTTGCCTCTTTGAAGGCACTATCACACTCACTGAAGACATGTACTATGATTATTTAAGGTAGTACCATTAAGGAAATCTGCAGAACAGGTACGTGGAAAATGAACTAATTTGCAGCTTGATGCATTTAGACTACTTCAAAATTTAGTTATAACACAAAGTTTTTAAAAGTATAAGGGCCCTGGCTGGTAGCACAGTGGATAAGGAGCCAGCCCATGAACCCAAAGGTCGCTGGTTTGATTCCCCAGCCAGGGCACATAACCAGGTTGCAGGCCAGGTCTCCAGGAAGGTCCATGGCTGGAGGCAGGTGAAAGGCAACAAAGGCAACCATACATTGATGTTTCTCTTCCTCTCTGCCTCTCTCCCTTCCTCTCTCTGGAAATTAAAAAAAAAAAAAATGTATAAGGAAAAGCAAAGGACCTAGAATAACCAAAACTAAAAAAAAAAAAAAAGTATAAGGAAATGCAAACGACCTAGAATAACCAAAACTGAAATAGAAGAACAAATTTGGATGATTTGCACTACCTAATGAGAAAGTCATATTACAAAGCTACAGCAATCACGGTGATGGAGAATTGACATAATTAGGAAAAGCAAATGGATTAATGAAATAATAGGAGTCCAGACATACTTCTCCATATATAGCTTATTTATTTTGACAAATGCACCATGACTAGTCAATGAAAAAGTAAAAGTATTTTCAACAAGCACCTGGACAAACATGAAAATAAAATCAATCTGAACCCTCTGACCCCCAAATTCATAGAACCCACAAAAATCAATTTGCCATGGATCATAAATTAAAACCAGTAAACAGCCCTGGCTGGTAGCACAGTGGATCAGGTGCCAGCCTGCAAACCCAAAGGTCTCTGGTTTGATTCCCAGCCAGGGCACATAACCAGGTTGCAAGGCAGGTCCCCAGCCAGCTCTGTAGCTGGAGGCTGGTGAAGGGCTACCCTACACTGATGTCTCTCTCTCTGCCTCTCTCCCTTCCCCTCTCTCTAAAAACAATAAATTAAAAAAAAATCTTTTAAAAAATAAAACCAGTAAACAAAATTAAAGGGCAAGACACAAATCATAAGTGTTTTAATATACACACACACATATATACATACATGTGTTTGTATGTGTATATGTATGTGTGTATACAAACACACACACACACACATGCATATATATGAGACAAAGGACTTGAATGGAATATATAAAGAACTCCTGCACATCAATAACAGGTTGCAAGCCAAGTCCGTAGCTGGAGGCAGGTAAAAGGCAACCAAACATGGATGTCTCTCTCCCTCTCCGCCTCTCTCTAAAAATAATAAATAAATCTTAAAAATAAATTTTTAAAAAAGAATATATAAATAAAATCTTTTTAAAAAATACAAACAATCCCCCTGGCTAGTTGCACAGTGGATAAAGCGCTAGTCTGCAAACCCAAAGGCTGCTGGTTCGATTCCCAGCCAGGGCACATAACCAGGTTACAAGCCAGGTTTCCAGCCAGGTTCATGGCTGGAGGCAGGTGAAAGGCAACCATACATTGATGTCTCTCTCCCTTTCTGCCTCTCTCCTTTCCCCTCTCTCTAAAAATAATAATCTTTTTAAAAAATACAAACAATCCAATAAAAATAGGAGCAAAGCCTTGAATAGACACCTCAAAAAGACAAACTGTAAATATGTATATGAAAATATGCTCAAAATCATCACTCATTAAGAAAATGCAAATGAAACCCATGATATCATTTACACCCACCAGAATGACTAAAATAAAATCACTGAGAACACCAAATGTTAGGGAGAATGTGGAGAAACTGGAACTTTCGTATATTGCTGGTGGGAGTGTGAAATGATAAGCCTCTTTGGAAAACTGCTTGCTAAGTTATGAAGTTAAATTTACACCCAGCCTATTTTCCATTCCTAGGTATTCATTTACTCAAGATAAATGAAAATGTATATCCAGAAAAGTATCTGTACAAGTCTGTTTAAAAATTAGAAAACACCTAAAGGCCTAATTAAATACTACTAAGCAATGCCAAAAATTTAAGTAATGATATACTCAACATGGGCCAATCTGAAAAATTTTGCTGAGAAAAAGAAGCCAGAAACACAACTACATGCTGCATGATCCAAGGCTATGCAGAATTAATCTCTGGTGATAAAAATTAAGACACCGGTTATTTGTGGTGTTGAAAAAGGTACAAGCTGAAGATGTCTTGATGAGGGTGTTAAATCAGAAATAATGTCTTCAAAATACATCAATAAATCCTGCTAAAAATTTTCCCATGTGGTAGCACACTAACCATTACATATCAATTATTAATTAACCATGGTTTTACACATACTTCAGAGCTATCTGCAACACTACAAACATTATAGATATGGCACTTTTATTCATAAAATTACAGTGATTCCTTCCATGTCAATGTGCTGCATAGAAGTTATCCATTTGTACAAGAGCCTACCAAAAAGAGAAATTCGAATTTTGAGTTTGCTACTATACACTCCCATGAATTTATAGTGAGATAAAAGAATCTGAATGATGCCACCAGGAAAAATTTCCAAAGCTCTAACTTCTCAACGTTCTATCACCACCTGAAAGCCAATTTTCACCTTTTTTACTGGCTGCACTCGTTAGCTCCGATTTTGCTGTGGGGCTCACGTGCGCCTGCAAATATGGCTGCACTGGATCACAAGGCGACCCACAGCGGCACTTGCCACCAACCCACGAAGAGGACAGTGAAGCAAATCACAATTCTACCGAATCTTCACTACAAAGAAGTGACACCTAAAGGGCAAGTTATGCCTTTTCCATAAATAAACTGCTTTAATGGAATTAATTTGCTTCTTAACATTTTAACTTCCTAGTTCGTTTATTTGCTCCTAAAGATATTTCTATGCAACTGTTTACTCCAGAGGAAAGACCAGAAAAACTAGTACATTTACAAGTCTCCTGGTTAGCAAGTTTTGATGTTCAGGTCCCTTTTCTGTACTTCATTCCAAAAGTCTCAAAATGAAGGGCCCCAGGCAGATGGTACTGCCCATGTGCAAGGCCAGAACTTGCAATCACAACCTTCACACCAGGAAGCTAAGCAGGCTCCAGTTCCCCTCAAAGGGACAGCGATATGGGTGCTTCTGAGCAGATTTCCATGTTCTTACCCGCTTGCTCATACTTTCCTGCTATAATGATACTGTAAAATGAGGATGTAGGTGGGGTGGGCAGGTATCCTACACAGGGAAAATTAAGACAGTGACCAGTGTTCCTTTTACCTTCTTCCCTTCAAGTCATACTTGAACTGATACAACAAAAAGAAAAACCTGTATTAGGAGAGATTACACCTCACCCCCAATATTCCAGCCTACTTCTGTTTATGAAACCTCAAGATGAGGGAAGTAATGGCCTACAGTCTTCAGAACAACCCTCTCAGATAAGTATTTTGATTCCATTTTGCAGGTGAAGAGGTAGATGCTCACACAAGTGTAATAACCCAACCTGCTAATAAAATGGCAATGTCAGGATCATGGACCATGTCCCACATCTTCCGCAACACTATTACACACCTGCGATGGTGGCCTATTTAGGGCACTTCAGCGAACAAGCTTATGAGAGCTTCCAGTTATGCTCAAGCATGGAAGCCCTTAGATGACAGAGCTATTTGTTTCGGAAGAATCATTTTGAACAAGCAAAATTCACAAGTGCGTAGTTCTCGTTTATTTTTAATCAGCAAGTTAAATGGAATTCTGAGTATTTGATTCATAGCATGGAGAAAATTATTTATAGGAAAAGCAAAATGAGTGACTGTCAGTTGGCTAAAAAAGACCTTCTAAGAGTCAATCAGCAACAACCAATTTAATAAGTTCAAACTCAAATACGAAAAGCACATCAATGTATCTCTGCTTAGCTTTTGGCTCAGACACCACCAATGTCCCACAACTGTAAGCTTCATAGGAACTTCTTTATCATATCAGCTTTCACAGTTAATAAACACCTAGTTCACCCTAAATGTGCCCATTTCCCAAAAAGCATCTATTTCTTGGACTTCAGATTCTGCAGACTTGTAGGTATGAAAGCTTCCTCTTCCACCCACATTACTTTAACCAAGATGAGGCCAGAATGAGGCAACAAATATAAAAGTACGCTAAAGCAGGAAATCAACTTTGCAATAACACGTGTCAATTTTAGAAACGTGCTGCAATCTCCACTGAGACCATGACTTCTTACATAAAATGGTTTCACATTTATTTCTTTGGTAAAACTTCAAGACTATCTCTTCCTACAAGAAGCGTTTCCCATTGGTATCTACCAGAAAATCAGCAGTGTAGGGGAGACAGAGGTAAATATCTGAGAAAGCAAAAGAGGACAGCATGACTGTGCCTTCTCAGCATTAACAGCCTGATCCTTCTTTCTCTAATATACGTGTAGAACAAGGTAGACTATTCTCAAGTCTCTAAACGCTCCTCAGTGGCCTCTGACCACCCTGTCACTACTGGTCCTCCTTCTTCATCTTACAATATTTCACTAAGTGTACACAAAGAAATGTACTATTTTGATAATGGAGTGGGGAAATGACTTTTCTATTAAGAAGTTACTCAACCTTTGCTCTGATCACTCACCTTATCTTTCTTGGCATGGTCTTCAGAGCTAGTTTGAGTTAACATGAAAACCAGTTCTGTAGCTTTTTTTCCCCATATGCCTTTTTTAGGGGAGTAGCATTTCCCAGGATGGACATGTAACTCCTTCACCAGACTGGTTTTGGCTAACCCTGGCTGAAATTCGAACAAAAGGAGGATCTTAAGGTGAATGTACTGTAAATGCTTTTTAAAGGAGTCTCAAAAATATTCTGGACAACTGTAGTACTATTAGCAAATGCATAAACGCTCCTAAAATGAAGATCTGCTCCCCTTCCTTATGTGTGATCCCAGACACAGGTTCTGTCTTTAAAGGCTGTGTTCATTTTGCCAAGTTCCGGGTGCTCCTCTCAATCCCCCCTCTGCTCTACCCACATTGGCAAACATAGATCGTTACCTCCATGTCACACCAGCATCGCAATTCCAACTTCACATTTCTACCATTCAAATCGTCATCCTGCCATCCCCAGGGTTATGTTATCCTCCTCACCTAAAAATCACCCACTTCCATTTACCTAGTACGGAAGTAGCACAATAAACATTTGCAGAATGAAAGAAGGGGTCATAGGATGAACTGCTTTATAGCCATGGAAGGGCAGGTATTATGAGGAAGCTGAGCTTCATAAAGGTCAGAGCAAACTTGCAACATGACCCAGCAAGTAACTGGCCAAGGCCAGCTCCAGCTCAAACTTCTGTCTTTATTTTCTACCTTCTACCTCTTATTTTCTTATCAAAGTTCACTTACTCTATCCCAAGCTTTCCCTAACTCCAGCACCTGAAAAGTGACTTCTCCTACCTCTAACCCCAAGATTTTGTGGTCACCAATACCATGGCCCCAATCACATTTGGACTCACAGTATTTCACAGCATACTATCTGTGTAACCTTCTCCGGATCGATTAGTGGTTGCTATGGACTAAATTGAGTCCCCTCACCCCTTACCCGCCAAATTCATGTCGTAGCCCTAAACCTCAATATGACTATATTAGGAGATAAGGCTTTTTACGAGGTTAAGGTTAAATGAGGTTGCATAGATTGGGCCCTAATTTGACAGGTGGCCTTATGAGGAGGGGAAGACCTAGTAACACAATTGGTCAGCACCTTAACCTTGGCCTTCCCAGTCTCCCTCCCAAACTCTGAAAAAACACTTTTGTTATGTAAGCCACCCAGTCTATGGTATGTTCTTACTGCAGCCAAAGTAGACTAAGAGAGATTCTGGCACCAAAAGTTCTCAAATCTGGCTGCATCTAACTACTACTGAGGAGCCTTTATAAAATCCAGATACTATACCCTACCACAGACCAGTTAAATAAGAAATGCTGGGGTAAAACTCAGGCACTGTTTTGTTTGTTTGTTTGTTTGTTTAAGATTTTATTCATTATTTTTAGAAAGAAGGGCAGGGAGGGAGGAAGAGAGAGAGAAACATCAATGTATGGTTGCCTTTCACCTGCCTCCAGCTATGAACCTGGCTGGACACCTGGCTTGCAACCTGGTTATGTGCCCTGGTTGGGAATTAAACCAGTGACGGTTGGGTTGGCATGCTGGCACCAATCTACTGAGCCACCAGCCAGGGCCTAGGCACTGGTATTTTAAAATGCTCCCCAAATAATTCTAATATAAAGCGAGATTTAGAACTACTGCATGAAACAAGTTCAATGAGGTGAGAGATCATGCCTAATTCATCTCTATTATTCCCTCTAACTTCTAGCACATGATAAATATGCAATAAAACTACTGATCAATAAATGATATATTTAAAACTTGCAATATTTCTGCCCTGGCTGGTGGCTCAGTGGAAAGGTGCTGGCCTGCAAACCCAAAGGTCACTGGTTCGATTCCCAGCCAGGGCACATAACCAGGTTGCAAGCCAGGTCTCCAGCCAGCTCTGTAGCTGGAGGCAGGTGAAAGGCAACCATTGATGTCTCTGCCCCTCTGCCTCTCTCCCTTCCTCTCTCTCTAAAAATAATAAATAAAATCTTTCAAAGTTTTTTAAATAAAAAATAAAGTTGCAATATTTGATAATTACATATATTCGTTCTGTTAACAAGTATGTATTAGTCATCCACCATGCACCAATCACCATACTAGGGATTGCATATACAAGAATGAGTGAGACACGCAAGGTTCCTTATTTCTCAGCATAAACATTTTTTCAGTGACATATCTCAATTAATCATGCTTAGTTAATGCTTAGTTAATACATCCTTTGATCTATAAAAACCTCCTATAGTTCCTTAGAAAAATACAATGAGGAATATTAAATACCACATTCTTAACTTTTTTCCTGCAGTCTCTTTACTTACAAATGTAAAACTATACTTGGGGATGGTGGAGAAGGCTAATTTGGAAATCAACAGTTCTATTTGGGCAGTTTTGTTTGGTCCACGTGTATCAGGTACAAGGTAGTATTTCTCACATATTTAACATCTATAAACCTAGAGACTTCCACAGATATGCTATTAACACCCTATACCAAAATAATGATAGGAATCCAGGAAATGAAACATAAACTTGAAGTTATCTTTTCCTGTGGTGAAATTTCTGTGCTGAGTCAAGAACCCCTTGAGACCAATTCCAAATATTTACAATTATAAAATTTTAGGAGTAAGTAGCCTTAGCTATCTGATATATCTCACTCTCCCTACCCCTCGTCTTCAAGCCTTAGATCACACCTTTTCGAATGCTCTAAGGGCATGAGGTTAATGGCAGAACCAAGCACCAGAAAGGAGTAAGTACCACTGCCTCCCAAGTTCAGCTTGGTGCTGCTGTTTCTGTAACAGTGCAATTCCTTCCTGGCTTGCACGTACATAGGCTTACCATCTACGTGTAAATAACTGTCCTATCCTTTCTAATCATATCATCTCTAATAGTTAAAGAAGTGAAATCATACGAAAAATACTGTTTACTGCACAGGTGGAATATTCCCATTTTCACATACTGATTTTCTTCACCTCTCCAATTATTTGATATAGACACATCCCATCTTTAGGTTTTATTTCCCCAGCAAACACACACACACACACACACACACACACACACACACACAACTCTGTATCTAGAATGAAAGAAACTCTATACCCAGGTTATTTGATATCTTGGGGTTTATTTTAGTTCCAAATTTAAAAAACATGTTTTTTTGAATGACTGGGGGTGATGACAGTAGTAAAAAGCTTCCAATGAAACTGATTTTAAAGAGAGGTATGGAAAATGAGTAAGAATTAAGACAGATTTGGGGATGAGGAAGAGAGGGAAAATTCCGGAGTGGAAACAGCAAGTCAAATTGCCTAGAGGCAAAATAACAAAGCAATTTGGCATATGTTAAGTATACCTTAAGCCAATGTCATTCATTTTGAAACTGTGTTGCCACAACCCTATACTTTACATCTGGATACTGTACATATTCCTGTATGTATGTATATATCTATGCAAGTATCCCTTCTCACCTGGCCTATCACTATACAAACTGCTCACCCTCACCAGCCGAACTAAGGTTCCTGATAGACACAGATGTATTAGTTTTAGGGTAGTTGGTACCCCTCCCGCAGGAGATAATGTAGAAGCACTCATACCTGCAACCTTCTCAGGAGTGCCCTTAGACATGGTACCAGTGTGATTTTTCCTTATGCTGCCGCCCCTCCCAACTCCTGCAGTGGGCAATGACTGACAGATGGCACAAAACACCCAGCTCCCTGGCCTCCAAAGCAGGACAAACTCTGTACTTTGATGTGCACCAAACCTGTGTAGGCTGAGACAGGCTTTCCCTAAAATCATCTGGTTCAGCCTCCTCCCCTCCCCTCTCCTGTTGCCCTTACTCCCAAGGTTTCTTTCCTAAGAGCACTCCATTAATAAATCACTTGCATGTGGTACCCAGACCTGGTGCCTGGATCTTGTTCTTTAATATCATGTCCAAATAAAAGGAACCAGGACTTGTCAGAGAGATGACTAATTATATGGATGAGCCAAGGTAGATATAAGAAATGCTGATAAATAAATTAAGTAATTAATAATAATGGGAGCACATCACAAGGACCCAAATCTAGTCTTGTAGGAACTGATGACCAAATCTGGGAAAATGTGAGCACCAAATCACAGTAACAGATTACTATTGATAAAATAGGAATTCATAAGTCCATACCAATAATAAATCTATAAATAAACAACTGATCTCTTGCTAACAGCAAAATGTCCCCAACCACCTAATAATATGGAGAGAATACTGGAGGCAGAAAATCATGACTTTGCAATCACCATAGAAAAGACTAAATAAGGCAAAAATAAATCATCAATGGATGCTGAATCAAAGGGGAATTTTTGATGAGAGAAGAACATTTGCAAAGTCTTCAATGATCTGCCCACAGATAATTTATTCACTGCAAGAAAGGAAAAATATCAAAACAAATTAAACAAGACCTTGATGGCACAATCATGCCACCTGTGAGAGACAGACACCTCATGTGCCTTGTGCCTCCAGATGTGCGTCCTGAGAAAGACACATCGCTACTTACTCAGCACTTAGCTGTGACTGCACAATGTTAATCTAAAGTCAGATAAACATAAAATGAGGAAAGTTCTACATGTCACCGCCTTACCTAAAAGCTTGCAATGTCTTCCTGTTGTTCCTCGATTAAATGCAAACCCCTTGAATGGTCTGGGGGATATCTCACAATTCACAACCAAAGCCCTTCAATGTCAAAGTACACATTCCTCTTGCCTCTCAACTTTCTTGCGTTTTTGCTTAAGCCAATGTTTTTCAACTTTTAGAGAAACAGCCATTAGAGGGTTGTTAAATTAATCTAGTAAGAAAGCAAGCTAATTTCTAGTAACTACACTCTGAGTTTAGATATTTAGAAAATGTAGAGGTCAATCAGATTTTTCATTCTACTAATAAAACATATGTCTATGTCTGAGAAAATCCTGTGGAGGTAAGGAAGCAATCATAAAATCAAAAATTTTCTAATCAACTATATCATCTTTTACATGTTAATTGCATAATACTCAGAAAAAAAGGTCTTTCAAATCTGTTCACATGTCTAATTCCAAATTTAAAAACTGCCAGTAAATCTAAGCGCTAGTATCCCTAAAGCTAATCTACCTACGTCACCACTAGAGCCACTAAAAGAGCTCTGGCAATCCTAAGACTCCAAGAGCCACCATAAGACACCTTCCCAAAGCACATATACCTTAAACATCTATTAACCAATGTCATGAAATTCCTGACCCCACTTTCCACCCCCTGAGCCTATCACTGTCCCACCATCATCCCCCACTTAGGTTTCTAGGACAAAACACCAACGGAAGGACAGGAATGGACACAGAAGGGGACATGGACACACACACTTGACTTAAGGACACCTTTCATGCTGTCATTGCCCCACTACACAAAAGTAGAAGACAAATCCACATTAACTGAGGGGGAAGGGAAAATTCCCGTCCTGCTGAAAGAGAAGTGGAAGAAAAAAGGAGAAAAGAATCTCTTCTAGTTATTAGAGAAAGTCAAAAATCAAAATTATTGGGCCAAGATTCCTGAGAGTTGTCATCTGGGTACATAAAATCATGTCAGAAATTTATCTGGACTCTGGGAACAGCAAAGACCCAAATGGGTGTTCTTTCAGGAACAGCACTGGGCTATTTTAAAATTGTTAGGGGCAGTGTAAATTCTAGAATTTTGTTAAATAGAGATAGAAACAATTTCTGACCAGTGAAAGAGAAGGCCCAGAGGATTCTAGTTTATGGTCCTGTTTCATCTAAACCAATTTTCATCTAAACCATCTATTTATCTATTTATCTATTTTCTCAATTGTTTTTTGAATTTTTAAAAATATTTTACTGGTTTCCTCTTTAAAAAGTTGAAGAAAATCTTCAACATGTATTTGCTTAAGTGAGAATTTTATCTTTATGAAAATTCTACTTTAACAAGCACCATTTTTAACTGTTTCTAGAGATGCGAATGAGTTACACATTCAAAATAAATCATTTTAAGTTTTCAATCATCTACCTTTGACTGGATTGGTTAAACATTCAACATTTGTAGAAAGGGTTATAAATTGGTAAAGAAAACTATTAACTTGGAGTAACAGTCCCTATCCTTCACTCCTACTAAATAAGGTATATGGTGTATTTCTTGATTATTACTACGCAATCACAGGTCCCATTTAAGGCTAAAGATGTAGAAAATCTCTTCTGGAAGCAGAAAGTGGAAAACAGAAAACAAAGCTGAAGGACCACTCAAAAAACCTGGGAAAGTTCAGCACAGTGGTTCTCCTCTAATCTGCATATTATACCATCTACGGGATATTTTTAAATGTTAGAGACTTCAGAATACAACCCAGACATTAGTATTTTTTTTTAATGTAATGTCTCTTCACAACCACTTTTCCTCTCTGCAATCAAATAGTAAGAGAAAATAATGAACATAATTATAGTTCATAAACTTACAAAGAGTACCATCCTTACCTCTTCTAGGTTAACAGAGACGGAAAAGTTGAAAACCACATATAAAGTAAGTATGTAACCTACATTTCATTATTGGGTTCAATTTCTTGAGAAAAATGAACCCTACTTTACTTAAAAACTACTACCAAATGAAGACCAAACTTGTATAAAGATCTCAAAAAATGTAATATAAACCAAAAGGAAAACAAATTTTGTTACATAAACCTCATTTAGCATAACTACCTGCTCAGTATGAGCACATTCCATTCATTGTGGACTATAAAAAGCAAGAGAAATATCAAAATGTGAACCTACATTTCAACTTATGAACCACAAGAAAGTAAGTTTAAAAAAAAAAAAAAGAGGTTTCAATACATTCATATTTTTTAATTTAAACTAATAAAATTTTCTAAAATCTTTCTTCTTGCTGACTCAACTTTCTTACTTTCCATTCCAATCTTGTTTCCATCCCCACTTTTGTCTTAAATTTCCGACAATCTTGTCATGAGATTTGACCATTACCATCCACCCAGTTGCCTCCTTCATACCCGTTTTCCTCACCACCCTTACTCAGTGCAACAGCGAGTCCTGTCAACGTCTACCATCTGTTAGTCTACCTCCCTTGCACTCAGGACCCCTCTACAATGCATGCCACGGCAGCCAGGGTAGGAAAGACATAAATTATATTAAGCCCTCCTTAAAAGCCTCCAAAAGCTTTTAAACATCAGGAGAAGTCCAAATGCTTTCTTACGATAGCCTTCAAGGCCCTGTGGCATCCAGCTCCGACCTGCCTTCCCATCATCTTTCCTTATGATCTCCTCCACACTCTGGCCCTCATTCTAGTCAAGTATTTTAAACATGTGCAACACTGCCTGGCATATTCTTTTCACACCTCTTCATGTGACTGCTTATCCTTCACATTCCAATTCAATTGATATTCCTCAAAGAAGAAGAGTTCCGTATTGAGCACTATTTAAGGTCGTCCTCTCTTCACCATCTACCCCAGGACTGCTTATCTTCTCCACAATGTTAATCACAATCTGTAAAAGTATGTGCCTAAGGTGGGGGAGTGGGAGTTGTTTTCTTTCTTCTATCACCAGAACACAAGCTCTATTCCAAGAGGGATCTTCTTTGTGCTACTATCAATTTTCTAGGGCATAGAACAATAGACATAAAATGGTCACTCAACAGGTTGTTGTGTAATCAACAAATACTCAACTGAAGGCAGGGTCTACATCTACAGCACTAGACTGAATAAAGTAATTACCTGAGTTCTATCCAGACTTGGCTCTTCCAGCAATTAGCTGTGTGGCCTTGAGCACAACACAAGATTGGAAAGGGTTGAGTCTCTGGACAGTAAGAAGTGATGACAGCAATATGAAATTTGTAACCCTAAATTTCCGCCTAAATTCTATAATAAAGACACATGAAAACCTTTAACATCTCCGAGTTCCTCTCATCTGTATGATTACTATAAATGTCACTTCTAGCTCAGAAATATTAGAATTATGTAGGCCTTAATCTACTTTCCAATCAACATCCCCATACCCATCCCGCACTGACACTCCTACTGCCACCAACCCAAACAAGGTATTCACCCCCCAACCAAACGTCACAGCAAAGCACTTTCCAGCCTACACATTTGCGCATTCTGCCTCATCTTCACGAACTCCAACCACTATAAATTTTATCTTTCAAAGCCCAGATCAATTCTTAACTCTTTCATAAAGTCTAGTCCTATCACCTGGCCCGATATTGGTATGTCGTTCTTTGTTCTGTAAGTTCTTTTATGCTTCAAATTCTTTTATCTTTCTTCCTAATCTGTAAAACGGAGACCATGGTATCTATCATACCACGCTACTGTTGGATAATTGAGAACACATAGTTTGATAACCAAGTGTCCAATAAGTGTATTACTTGTCAACTACACACATTCTTCTTTCTCCTTTAGGTCCATCAGAGCGATTTCTTTCATTTCTGAATCTCCAGAAGTTTAGAATCCCTTTCTCCTCCCAATGCCTTGTGTTTTCACAACCGTAAAATTAAGGGAATGGACTTGACCAGTTACAATTCCCTCCAAAAATGATATTCTCCTACCTATACTCTTACGTAAATAGCCTAAAGCAAAAATACCACGGGTGAGCTTCCTTAAGCAAGGAATTCGAGGGGGACTGAAACTACAGTTGCCAATGGCAGTGGGCGGAAGCACTTAAAGTAACTGATGACGACTTTGGCGATCCTTTCCAAAGAAACTGCCTCTTGCCACAGTGATGGATCCTTTGTACTGCTGTTTTTTAAGTTGGGCTACAGCTACTTAAAGGCATCTGTGCCCCAGAAGAGCGGGGGGGGGAAAAAAAAAAGAGAATGAGGCTGAACAAACCAGCCGAGTTAGAGGCAAATGTCTGCAAGCTACACATGGGCTAGAGCCCAGACAAGAAACCCGATGCCTTCACCTAACCTTAATCCTAACCACCAGGCGCGGGGAGATGACCGGTGGCCGAAGGGAAGAGAAGGGGGGTGACCAAAACCCCTAAGCAGGAGGGAAAGCGGGAGGGGATGTCTGCGGAAGCGGTGCAACCTCAGAGCTCGGCATCTTCCCTACGCCGGCCCCCAGCCCGCTCGCCCGCGGTTGGAGGCCTGGGCCGAGACTCTTCAGCAACCCCCGCTTCCCGCTCGCGTACCTGCCGGATCGAACGCCATGTCGGCGACAGAGGAAGGCAGCCGTGTGGCCACTCCCAGGCAGGGGGCGGGGAGGGGAGGAGCCCGGGCAGGCAGCACGTGCTGCCGCCCAGCGTTCCCGCCGGAGGAGGAGGAGCACGGTGCCCTTCTCAAAGCGCAGCAGGCTCCTTTCCCTTTTCCCTAGCGGCTACTTCCGCCGCGCACTGCGCCTGCGCCTCCTGGCCCCGCCCCTAATCCTGCAAAGCCGGGAAGGACTTCGCAGTGGGAAGCGCCCTGGAAGGGGGCGTGGCTGAGCACGTACCTTGGGGGCGGAGCCGTCCCGAGCCTGCGGAGCCCGGCGTTGGGAGAAGCAGGAGCGCCCGCTGGCCCGCTTGGGTCTCTGGCCACCGGAGCCAAAGCTGTGGGCCTTTGGGGTTGCGCCTCCCTCCACAACCTGGCCTAAATCCAAGCCCCACCCACCAAAATCCAAGCCCCACCCGCTTTGGGAGAACCAAATGAATCATCCTGTTTATTTCTTCTTCATTAACCTTCGTTCATTTCTGTTATTTCATGCTTGCCAGGTTGCAGCCGTGGTTTTGATACTACTGGAAAATGGAATAAAAATAGGGTCCCTTCGTGTTCGAGGAGCATCGGTTGGGAGTCAGATACAAGCGAGGCGCTGTTAAATGTGATACAAGCCACAACGCGAGCTATGCAGAGCTTATTATACCATGAAGGTGATACGATGTGTGCGGTGGCATTGTTTGTCACCCAAATCAGCAGCCTGTGGCTCCCCTGAAAGTTAAATTTTTAAGTGGGAACCTGGGGTACCTCTCTTTAGTAAAAATAGCCTCAGGGCGTAAATCCTGACTCGATAAAGCTCTGTTTTGTGAAGAAAATGCAGGTGGTAGCCATCCTTCTTAAGACTCACAATTACCCTCTCCTCAACAGAAGAAACTTTTCGGTGACAATTAAGCTTATTTCTACTCACAATCAGCCTTCAGAAATGCTTCCTTGTCAAATTCACGTTTCGCTGGCGCGAGCCTCGGAAAAGTGACGTGCAGCCAAGGACAGATGGGACAGATGTTAGAAAAACAAGGAGCAGCTGCTTCTTCCCTGAGAGGGATTTAGGGCTTTCAAAATGATCCCCTCCCCACCTACCTGCAGTCCCTCCTCCCCTGCTGCTGCTTCCGCCTGGTCAGTTGGCAGAGAAGCTGCCGCAGTTGAGCGGGGCTGGGAAAGTGCGTCTCTGCCCAGCAGGTCTTCCGTTTAAGGGCCTATTCGGGCATAACGGTCCTTATTACAGCTGCAGGTTGAGATGCCAAGGTGAAGAATTAATGTTTCATTCAGCCAGGCAGGAAATCGGATCCTTTTCCTTGTGTGTTTTATAAATGTGCTTAGAAGTACACCGATTTCATTCTGGTACCCCTTTTATTTTTCTGGAGGTGAATGATTTAATGTAGGAAGTGGATCTATTTGGTGAGATGATGTGGGGTATAAAAACACAAGTCAGATGCCCAGTTAAGTAATTACATGAAATCTTATATGCAAAAGAGCAATCAATATGTGAAAGGGGGCCTTGGCTGGTGGCATAGTGGATAGGGTGCAGGCCTGCAAACCCAAAGGTTGCTAGTTCGATTCCCTAGCTGGGGCACATGACCAGGTTGCAAACCAGGTCTCCAGCCAGGTCTGTGGCTGGAGGCAGGTGAAAGGCAACCATACATTGATGTTTCTCTCCCTCTCTGCCTCTCTCCCTTCCTCTCTCTCTGGAAATACTAAATAAAAGATTTTTTTTAAATATGTGAAGGGGAAACTTGGGCTGCTTCAGTCAAAGCCTAGGTACCAACCTGCATGATGACCTTATTAGCTTTTTGACTTATAACTTCAGATGTTTCTCTGAACTTTAGGTTCTAATTTGCAAGGTTATTGTTAACCATAAATGTGATATATTAGGAACTGAAGGGCCACTTCTATACTTTCTGCCATACTGAGAGAATCTTGAACCATTATTTAATCTTTTATTTAAACCAACTCACTTAAAAAACAAAAACTTATGGGGGGACAGAGGGGAGCAAAAAGGGGATGGATGTAATACAACAACAATAAAATTAAAAACAAAAACTTAAGCCCTGGCTGGTGACACAGCAGATAAGATGCTGACCTGCAAACCCAAAGGTTGCTGGTTCAATTCCCAGTCAGGGCACATAATCAGGTTGCAAGCCAGGTCTCCAGCCAGGTCCGTAGCTGGAGGCAGATGAAAGGGAACCATGCATATGTCTCTCTCCTTCTCTGCCTCTCTCCCTTTCCCTCTCTCTAAAAATAATCAATAAATTTAAAAAAAAAACTTAAGTAGGCACTATCCATGATAGCCTTATATTTAAGTAGTATCTGTAAAATCATGGGTTTTGTGTGTCCCATAAAATGGACTGCCAGCCATTCACACTATGAGAAGCACTAGCAAAAGTGACACCTCAATGCCTGATATGTAATGGTGTATCCCTCTCCTCTCTCATATCATTTGGGGACAAAGTCTTTGTAGTCTAATCAGGAAACATAAGTCATTTCTTAAAAGGTTAGATCATAGAAATCTAATTGGCAATTAAAAACAGAAGAAATTTTCCAATTTATCACATTATTAATAGACAATTCTTTAGACAATGATTGCGATGGGCACATAAAGAGAATGGAGAACATCTTGTCCTGAAAATCAGGAACTCCGTATTATCCAAGCATGATCTCCAGGGCTTGGACTGTCACCTGAATGCCCCACAGTAGCCTTTCACAAAGGGTTAAATGCCAGGATGGTTAGGAAAGACTTCAAAGATGTGGTAGAAATTATGATTGGCCCTGAAGAAGGAATAGCCTGTGTAGTCAGAGAGGAAGGCATGTCACACTAGGAGAAAAACAAGAATGAAAGGTCTAAGGTGTTCTTGAAAGATAGTTGGGGCACAGAAAAGGGGGGGAGGCAAGATATGGTACCATATGGGGCAGGGCTGCATGGTAGGCGTGTGGAGGGCAATGCTCAAAAACAGCTGAATGCTTTTGAGGATTTGGAACACTAGGGTTGATGAAAATGAGACTGATATGTTAGAAGGAACCAGATTCCCAATACTTTAAACTTTAGACTGAAGAGTGTTTAAATTTGTTACTACAGGCAATCAGGAGCTGTTGAAGCTTAACAAATAGAAAAATGGCATGGAGTCAAAGTGATATTTTCTAAAGATTTTCTGCAGGATCAATTTAGGTGGTGAGGGGAGACCCAGGAGGTAAGCAGAACAGTAAACAGACTATTGTAGCAGTTCCGGCAGGACTGGAAAACAGCTGAAACTAGGATATATAGAAATGTAAAGAGAACGGATTGATGCAAAGGCAATTGCAAAGGAAGATTCTAAACTTTATAATTCAACTTAGGAGACTAGAACAAGGAGTCAAGAATCATTTATAGATGCTCCCATCCCTAGATAAATATATGAGGTTGTCCCAAAAGTATCGGCCACACAAACTCTTTTAATTATAGTGACTATTTGGCTGGCTACTTTCAGGACAGGCCTTCGTATACAGATACAAGAGAATGTCATGGCAAAGCATCCGTTCATGCTTCAAGATCTGCCCTTGATCCTCATTACTGGGGAGCAATGCTGAGACAAACCAGTTAGGAGAAAGTTGCACTAATACGAGTGAGCAAGAATAATGGTTTATCCACTATAGAGTAAATGAAATGAAGGCAAAGTGAGCTATGCAGTATATAAACTAGACATTAATTCCTATGTATTTATATAGGTTACTTAGTCTAATATTCAAGGAATGTGCAAGTACAAATACCCAAATTATTTCTCAAGTCAATTCTGCTTATATTTATCGTTTCTTTTTGCTCTATGTTGATATCCAGTTGGTTACTTTAGAATATTGAGATGGTCATTCAGCCCCTGTTTGCTTCCAACTCTCTGCCCAGCATCAGAATGAAAGATTTTCCACCTATAGATCTGCTTTGCCTTCTCTTTGAGCCAATGAGAATGAAATTTGGAAAAATATTAGAAGCCCCCATCCCTACCAGTAGATGGAGTTTGGAACTAATTCCTGGCTAGAAAATCACTGCTGGCCCTCTCTGCTTTCTGAGCTACATAATTTAACCCCTAGTCCCCAATGGCCTGTACCCTCTCTGATTTGAATGGGCCTATGTTCAGGTGGACACACATTAGTTTGCTAATCTGCCATTAACTAAGTACCACAGATTGGGTGGCTTAAACAACAGAAATTTATCTCCTCAAAATTAGAGGCTAGGAATCCAAGATCGTGATGTCTGCAGGTTTGGTTTCTTCTGAGGTTCTCTCTTCTTGGCTTGTAATCAGTCGTCTTCTCTCTTTCTTTTCACATGACTCTTCTGGCCATCTGAATCTGCGTCCAAATTTCCTTGTTTTTTTTTTTTGTAAGGAGACAACTCATACTAGATTAGGGCCTACCCTCCCTGATGACCTCATTTTAACTTGATTACACCATTAAAGACCCTCTCTCCAAATAGTCACATCCTCAGGGACTAGACTTAGCACTTCACCCTACAAATTTGCTAAGACACAATTCAGCCTATAACAATGGTCTATTTTTTTTTCACAAGGATTAGAAACCTCTCCTGAACCCCAAATCACTTGGCTAGAGTCCTGACCATGTACCTAAAGTTAGTCTTTCCCCAGAACAATATACTTTGTCCCTGTTTTCCTGATGTTTGAATAGGACCTGCTTCAATGTGGACAAGGCCACCTGCTCATTTCAGCCAGCTCCTGTCTGTCATTGCCCACATCCAACTGACCACAACATTTACTCAGTTATTCCTTAATATATCTTTATTTCATCGACCAACCTCAGTGTCGTGACCTTCAGTCCAAGATCTATCTGTTACTATCTTTCTCCTTGTTCCACCCATCATTCTTTCTAATACATTTCACTCACAACAGCAAATATTATAAGAAATTTCTTACATAAAATCTCGCATTGGTTCCCCATATAAATAAATTCATACCCTTCCCTTTAACAAGGTTCACAAACTTTTTGATAAACTAGTGCCAGCTGCCTACACCATCCTTTCAAAATCAGCCTCCTGTACTCTACGATTGCCACTATATGAACTTATTTGCAATAGTTTATTATGGAGACTTTTCTGTGCAAAACCAGGTAAAATTCTGCTTAAAAACTGGAGTCATTGTAGAAAGAGTGTGTAATGGAATGAAAGGGCCTTTAAACTAAACAGCTAAATTCAACCCCTCCCCTTTCTTTTACTTTTTAACTTTTTTATTGAGATATAACATATATAGAAAATGGCACAAATCCTTGTGCAGCTGAACTAGTTTTTACTTATCTACACTGTACATTTTTGAACTACCATCCATGCCAAGATACAGAACATTTCTGGTCATACAGAATGTTCTGTGATACCCACTTCTAGTCAAACTCCTGTCCCCAGCCAAAATGATGACTCTCTTAACATCATGAGAATTAATTAATTCATTTTGCCTGCTTTTGAACATTATATAAATGTAATCTCATCTACCTGGCTCTTCTTTGGCTCAATTTGATAGCTGCAAGACTCACTCACGTATCTGTGTAATTGTGAGACTCCTTCATGAAGCTACATATCCGCTTTCCTACATTTGAAAAATCATTTCTAACTTCCATTTGGTAATCATTTCTCCTTCTCCGCCTAGTTTCCTCAGTAACACCATCCCTGCATGATTGACTAAAGTAGGCAAACGCTGAGCGTGGTTTCTGGCAAGTAGTGGGCTGTTCATAATTTCCAGCTAGTGTTACTGTGATAAATATCTTTTGCTTTAAGAAAACTGCACTACATTCATGTTTGTTTGTTTGTTTTTTGTTTGGGGTTTTTTTGTTTTTTTTTTTTTTTTTTTGGATGTGATAATTCAGAGCTACCCTGCCTTCAGGACTGAAATGTAGGTAACAATATGTTTAAATCAGGATCATGCGAAACACCCTTCAAATGAACAAAGGGGATTTAACAGTGTGCCCTGTCACTTATCAGGTGAGAAGAAGAAGTGTGAAAAAATCACCTCTCACCTCTGCCAAAGGCTTTCTATATTTCATGTTTTGTTTTTACTGTGCATTATTTTCTGGGGGGCCTTCTTGGAGACAGACCACAATTTTCTCTGAGGTCAGATATATATTTCTTTAAAAGGAAATGAAGTAATAATAAAGACAATGATAATACTACAACATGACTTTTATTGGAGTTCTGTTACCCTGGTCTTAGGCAGATGCTATGATACTTTATAGATTTTCTCACAGGAGCCGAAAAAAATTGACTAACAAAAACATCAGTGTTTTTGTTGTACACTGGGTCTGAAATATTAGTGACATCCTACAGTTAGGTGGCCAGCTCTATTGAAAATATCTCAAGGATCTTTTGCTTATTTAGAGGAAATAAGGTTAAGTCAGTGAAAACTTTTAGTGCCCAAATGTCTCTGTACTATTGATCTGACAGAAGGCAAACTTTCTGAATTCACTATCTACTCCTTTTCCAAACTGAAGAACCTATATGTCATGCATACTGCTGAGTCCCAGGGAGACAAAGACAAATAAAATAAAATCCCTATCAATAAAGAACTTGGCATCTAGAAAGAGAAAGACAAACATATAAACAGGTAATTATAGTCCAACATGATAGAAGATGATATGGAAACCTAGAGGAAGGAAAAATTCATTCATATTACAGAAGACTTTATATAAATGCTTATACTTAAATTGTCTTAAAGGATGATAACTACACAACAAGAGAAAGACAAATGGAGCTTGACAGCATTACACTGTGTAGAATAGGTGTAGGACAACCATCATGAACCACAAATACATTTGAAATAGCTGGGCTGGTCACTATTATTTGGAGCCCTGTAGATAAGACCCAAGAGGGAAAAAATTCAAAGGCTGAGAATTGCTGTCAAGTTTCAGTGCTTTCTCACTAGTGCTATGCCCAGACAAATATGACCCCATGTTATTGATTCCGGTATCTTTTATTAACAAATATGAAGCAGGAAGTCCAAATGAAGCTGAGGCCTTGACCTTCTATAAAGAAGACTGCCTATATTAATACATTCCATTAACTAGATTCTCATGGATTCAGTGATTTCCGAGGTGTGGATGAAAGGTTTCCTATAGAAATGAGGTATGTATGTTGCCAAGTCATAGGACTTCACTCTTTGAGGGAAGGGCTTTGTCTTAGGCATATTTGCAGCCCCAGCTTCTGTCATAGGACTTGGCATTTGCCATGTAAATGTTTTTTCATAAGTTCCTGTTATTGAAGAATGTAAGACCACCATGTGAAACTAATATGGGTCACATGGTTCATTGATTATTTATCTTTCCCACCACTTCCCTTCTCCTTCCTGTCACTAGGCTCTGCTTTAATTGAGGCTCTATTTTTGTCGTTTCTGATTTTGGCTAAAGTTACATCTAGACCACAAGTGGGAAACACAAGTCCCACAGGCCAAATCTGGCCCTCCACCTTGTTTTATCTGGCCTGGCACCTTCGCCCCAGCACCTTGTTTTGCTGAACTGTTAAGGAGTAATTACATTGATACAGTCCTCAAATTATACTTGGCCCTTTGAAGACAACCATGAGGCTGAAGCGGCCCCGGGGGAAAATGAGTCTGACACCCCTATTCTAGGCTCTACATTCTTTAAGATATGTTTTCTGGTCCAGGCGCTGTCTTATGTAGAACACAGGTAATATTTCTGGCATTATCTACTTGGCTTCTGCTCTTCTTGAGCAACCTGCTCGTCCCCTACTTTATTATATGGTTTCTACCAATGTCCCTACATCCTTCCATGACAACTCTTTTTAACCATATTCATTTGTCCAAGAATGGGGGTCTGATCTGAAATTGGCCAATGAAACTTTACCCTAGGAAATATTAAATGTGGGTCTAAGTATGCCAGTCAGTTCATCTCCTGAGGCAGAAATTATACAATGCAAAATGTCAAAGCCAGTATGAGATGAGTTTTATGCCATGTAGAGTAAGTTCTCTGTAAGGAGAAAGAAGAAGTGAGGCCCAACCAAGGAGAAACAAAAATTGGCGATGGAGCAAATCCAGGTGGAGTTTGAACATCTGGTCAGAGTTGCTCTGAGGCTCAGCTCCAGTTCTGCCTTTCTGGGTCTTTGCTATTCTCTGAGCCACCAAAGGGTTGCTTAAAGGTCATGCCTCTCCAAATCCTCTCAGCCCCAGCTCCTGTGTGGGGCCACTGGTTCATTGTAGGCTTCAGCCCTCATCATATAGGTGCATCTGGGAGCACCTTGTACCTTTCACCTGCTTCTCTGACACTGCTGCACCTTTGGGAACCCCTCAGCTGTCACACATATACAACCCAGAAGTGCAGGGGAAATTAACAATGCCCATGGGGCCATCTTGATCAACAGTGAGTGGAATCCAATGGATAAATGAGTCCTGCTTTTTATTTCCTGGAAAGCAGTTCTGAAGCACATTTTCTAAGACACCTCCAAAGGTCTCACGGTACCCAGAACCAGTAGCCTGTGAAGTGGAAAATTCAATTTAAAAAATCTATGTATTTGCCTTTCCCGCCTCCTGTGTTTCACTCTTCCCTGTCCCTCACTCTTGCTCCCCGGGATTATAGTCCAAGAGCACCCATTTGCACGCAATCTTGGCTAAAAGTATTTGCTCATTGTTTCTTAAAAAAAGAAAAAAAAACTGATTCAAGTTTTTCTGGCTCCTTGCTATTCAAAGACATTGCTCAAATTAATACTAAGACCCGCAATGATTCCCTCATTGACCATAGAATAAGATCACACAAGCAACAGAACTGAATGGGACACATGGAAATCTGATCCAGAGCTTGTGTTCTTAGCTTCTCTGGTGCTGTGTAAATGTCTGTCACCTTCTCCATAACTAGCAAGTTCTCTCTAACTACTCATCATGCCATTGGGAATACATAAAAATCCAGACTGAAAATACCCAGCCTACTGTTTCCAGTATCATGCCAGTCCACCATTTGCCTGTTCTCCTGTTATGAGATGTGTCGAGATACCATGTTTTATTTCATTGTTGTTGAATTTTAAGGTTGTTTCTAACTTTTCACATAAAAACAACACTAAGATAAATATTCTAAAAATAAAACTTTCATCTCTAGCTCTATTTATTTCTGAAGGATGATTCCTTGAAGTGGAATATATTGTGATAGTTACTATGGATAAATTGTCAATAATGTAAAGTTGAAATACATTTACTAAATCAATGCAAACAGGCATATGGATACAACTTAATTTTTATTAGTTGTGATAAATACTTTGTGTGCTTGAGAGACTTTTAATTGTCCCTCTATGAACTATCTACATAGTCTATCCTGTTTTCAATTAGACTATTATTTTTCCAAATTTATATATTGTCTATCTATATGAAACCTTTTTCTATCCTGTTTGCAACTTTCATTGTAATTATTTTTTCCTTTACTTTTATTAGTAATCATTTGACAACCTTATATATATATGATGTAGAGTATGTTTACATTTATTCAATACAAACCAGCTGGACTCCCTTGAAGCTGTTTGAGGTGGAGATTAACACACAGGAAATTTATTAGGGAGTGCTCTGGTGTTCAATACTTTTGGAAAAAAACGGGGAGAAATGGGGTTAGGCAGAGGGAGAAGCTGACCTGTGATGTAGTCATAACAAGAACTTAGCCAACATCACAAGGAGCTCTCAAGTGGGGATGGCCCTTTAGAACTAACTGTCCTGAATTGAAGCAGAGGCTAAGCTTTCTACTCCCGCATTGACCATTCATTGATAGAAGGCTACCCTAGGAAGATGCATGGCCTTGAGTGAGGTATGTCTCTTGAGTAGAAGTTACAGCACTAATGGTAATTGCCGACACATAAATTTGTGAGATTCGCTCATTATTGTGTGTCCCCCTCTATATCATAAGCTCTGGGAGATAAAGGACCATATCTGTTTTTAATCACTATTGTAGCCTGAGAGCCCAGCAATTTTTTGTTGTTGTTAAGTATCTGCCACATACAAAGCACTTAATAAATAATTGCTGAATAAGTGACTAGAGAAGCCAATATTATCTTCATTGTCTATAGTTTACAATGAAAAAAGGGAGGCACAAAGATATGGCTAATCAATAACAGAGCTGGGATTTAAATCCACATCTCTTTGGTTCCAGAGGCCATGCTCTTTCCACTATGATAGTGTCTTAGCTCAAGCTGTGAAAACAAAATCTAGGGAGTTTGGACAAAAGAAACATTCTCACTGTTAGGAAGTTGGACGTCTAAGATCAAGATGCTACCAACATTGATTTCTGGTGAAACTTCTCTTCCTCCCTTGTACAGAGAGATGCCCTCTCTCTTTGTCCTCACAGGGTTTCATGTCTGGAGAAAGGATGGGAAAGAGAGAGTCAGAGGGACAGAGACAGGGAGGGTTGCAAGCAAAATATTTCATGACCGCTGTTAGAAAAATCTTTTTGAGTACGTATAAGAATATAGGAGGAGGCAAGGTGAGATGCAAGAAGACTAGAGAGTAGCGTGTTGCAATATGTGAGTCAAGATAATGGTTGCACTCACACAAACATTCAAGATGGGGCAATAGCAACTACAATGTTGAACAGATGACAGCATATTTACTTGGTGCTGATAAACTATTGTTAATTAATAGAATATTTTCTATAGAAATATGTGACTAATTTATAAATTGAAAAATTATGGTTTTGTATAATTTAATCAAGTTTTTAATGAAAAGACAACTTTATAATAACTTGTCTCATCATTTACTATTTAGCATTGGTTCAATAGACAAGGATATCTAGTATAAAGCATTGGGTTAATTTCAGTTTAGGTAATGAGTCAGATAGGAAGCCAGACTTCTAGGTATTAGAGGGAAGTAAATAGGTCTTTAAAACACTACACTATAAAGCAATAAGTAATATATGCCACAAATATATCCTTTGACATTAAAATATAAATACAAATAAATATTTTTATCTAAAGTCTTTTAATACAATGTATATGGAATACTGCTTAAAGCTCCAGTTATTATGTTTGCATTCCTCCAATGGTATTTCTGCCTTTTCCCATTTATCATTTCTTAAAGGGAAACACCAGAAAACTTAGAAAAAAAAGTTTTTAAAGTATATTTTATTTATTTTGCTATTACAGCTGTCCCGATTCCCCCCCTTTGCCCCCCTCCACCCATTACCCCATTCCCTCCAGCAATGCCCCCCTTAGTTCATGACTCATGCATATAAGTTCTTTGGCTTCTCTATTTCCTTTGTTCTTCTTAACATCCCCCTGCCTGTTCTGTAATCACCAATGTGTACTTTTTTTTTGCCCAGGAAACTTAGAAAATTAACAAAATAATGAAGATGGGGCCTACCTCCCAACTTGGATTTTTAACATCAGATCACTGGAAAAAAAACTTGCTATGAATGGTAGATTGTATATTCAATTATCTAGTTGGATTAGTCTGCATTTTAAATGGAAATGACAAAGTCCAAAGGGAAAAAAATAACTGATTATTCACTTAAATATGATACTTTTTTCTTGTCTCATCCCTGCCAACGGTCTTGAACTATATTACTCTTTGTCTTCTTAAGCTCTTGCATTTAAAACTGCTTAATTAGGGGATAATCTGAGATTTTCTTCATTCTTTTTCTGAACAGTGAGTGCAATTAAAAAGTTGAGAATCTGCTTAGATGTTTGAGGAGCACAGATTACATTGAACAATCCACCCTTAAAAATTAAATAGAATGTTATAATCATAAATAGCTCTGCCTTGCAGTCATTTCTGTAATTCTGTCTAACATTCATATTGTCATTTGATTAGTTAATCATCCATTTTCAAAGGTGTGAATGTGTTTTCACACTTCTGCTAAGACAGTGTTAACTATGAAACTATAGATAGCAATAGAGATTAATTATCTATTGCACAAGTTTCCACACCTTGTGCTTACCAGATAGAGGAAGAGAGTACATGTCTTAACACAGGTGTGATTTCAAAAAATGGAAAAAAATATACTTGGTCAAATGAGTTCAAGGAGTACTTTCAATTGACATATTTTTAAAACATTAACCACATTTACACTTTTAATTTTATTTAGTAAAAAAAATTGATTTCCCATGAATAACAAGATTTGTTTCCTGCGTGAATTGGTGCATATCTTAGTTATAAACAAATAAATAGAGTGGAGGCATTTTACAAATGAATTAGTCTTTCGGGGAACTGGAAAAGGGAACAGAAACTCTACCAGATTGTTACAGTAGCTATAGAACTGCAGAAGGACAAAGCTGGGAATTTTAGATCTGTCCTCTTAAGAGTTAACTCAATACATTGAGTCATCTGAGGACCTTGGTAACTCAAAATAATCATTATTTTAATTATAATAATTATAATCAAATAATTAGAATTATTACTATTATAATTATTTAATTATAATAATAATAAACTCTCCAGCTGGCTTTTCATTTTGCTGCTGCTCTCTGAACCTAATGATGAAATTTGTTAATTTAGAATCTGGCTTACCATCTTTTTGGGGCACTTGATTTTTCTCAATATGTTACTAGATTTGATGTGTGTGATTTCATGGTCAAAAAGGACTAAAGCATAGATGTTTATCTGTAACCTCATTCTTTGTTGAAATAAAGATATGCTAAAATTGTAACCCATCATGATAGGTAATAATTGAGATCAATGTCCTAATAGTCTTCTTTAGGATGTAAACCAACTACTGAAAAGGATCCAAAATTTATTTCTGTCACGCAGAAAATGTCTCCTCCACCTCATATGCTTTCTATCTTTAGACGTGCGAGAGCATTCTTCCAGGCATGGTCCTATGGAAATACTCAGACAAGCTGGCAGACCTCAGTTCGGTGAGTGCTCACCATTATAATTACCCCACCTCAGGGAGAACCAAGATGGTGAAGGAGTAAGTGCGGCTACACCAATCTCCTCCCAACACCAAACTGGAATTACAACTTAATTGGGGAGAAATCATCTGGAATAACCAACAGAACACCCACTGGAGAGAAGTCTTATTACCACAGACAGAACAGAAGAGCTGATTCATCACAACGTGACGGGTAGGAAGTGCGGAGACAGGCGGCAGGGCTCCCACGGGCGGCAGCTGAAGGGGTGGAGAAACATCTCAGCAGCCACGGTCTCCACCTGAGAAGGGTGGGATCTAAACCCCCATCTGGGTTTCCCAGCCTACAACAACATAGCTGAGAATAAACAGCACCCAGCTATGAAAAGCAAAAAGCTGCCAG
Organism: Noctilio leporinus; assembly: GCA_004026585.1. NCBI lineage: Eukaryota > Metazoa > Chordata > Mammalia > Chiroptera > Noctilionidae > Noctilio > Noctilio leporinus. The sequence continues at coordinate 302,810 of PVIW01000604.1, forward strand.
GTGTAGCTGGCTGGACAGAGAGACTGAATTCTTAAAGGGACCACCCACAAAAATACAGTGGCACCCACTTACCGTGGGCTCCAGCAGAGTGGACTAGAAATGCTTGGGGACAGTTTGGGTCAGTGGCTTTAGGGGGAGAGCTGAGGGAGCAGTCCCTGAGTCCAGTGCTGACCCCCTAACAGCCAGCAGATCTCTCTTCCCCAAAGAGTGGGAGCCTGAGGGGAAGCCACAGCCTCACTCAAAGGAATTAATCCGCCCCACCCAGCAGTGCCTAAACCTGACCTCAGATCACAGATTGATTGGATTAACACCTGAATTCATCTGCCCGCCTAAAGGTGCCTAAAATTGACCGCTGATCACAGACTGATTGGATTAACAACTAAAGGACACAGGCAAAGACAGTAGGTCTCTGGTAGTCTCCAACTGGCTGACTAGGCCCAGACTGGGACACAAGCTGACATCACCAAGCACAGATCCTGGAAGTAAAAAAAAGTGCACCTCTACACCACCGAAGGTCACATCACTAAGACACTAAGTCAAAGCAGACCAATCTAAGAAGCAGAAACAAACAAGGGCCACCTAAAATGGGGAGACAAAGAAAGAAACCCTCAGCAAATGGAAAGGAGGAATCCCCAGGAAGAGCGCAAAATGAAATAGAGGCAAACACACTATCAGACATGGAATTCAGAGTGGTGATGATGGAGAGGCTTGGTGAGCTCAGCGAGTTCAAAGAAAACTACAAGCAGCTCCGGGGGAACTATAAACAACTCCAGGAGAACTCCAGGGAACCCCAGGGAACTTACTGATAACTGCACTAGCATTAAAAAGGACATAGACACCATCAATGGGAGCCAGGGGGAAATGAAGAATACCATTTCTGAATTGAGGAACACAGTAGAAGGAATCAAAGGCAGGCTGGAGAAAATGGAGGATTGGATCATCGAGCTGGAGGTCTATGTAGAGAAAGTTCCCAGGCAGTGCAACAAAGTGAAAAAAGACTGGAAAAAAAAAAAAAAAAAAAAAAAATGGAGAGGTTTTGGGAGAGCTGCAGGACAGCATGAAATGTAGTAACATCCGTGTCATAGGGATGCCAGAGGGAGAAGAGGAGGAGCAAGGGATAGAAAACCTGTTTGAAAAAGTAATGACAGAAAACTTCCCTAACCTGAGGAGAGAAAATGTCATGCAAACTCAGGAAGCACAGGGGTTCCCAGGGAGGATGGGCTGGGCAGGCCCACTCCAAGACACATCATAATGGAAATGGCAAGTTTCAAGGACAAGGAGAGAATCCTAGGGGCAGCAGGAGAGGGGTAGGTAATAACATACAAGGGGGCTCTGATGGGGTTGTCGGCTGATTTCTCAACAGAAACATAACAAGCTGGAAGGGAATGGCAAAAAATATTTCAGGCGATAAAGGGCAGAGGCCTGCAGCCAGGAGTGCTCTGCCCAGTAGGGCTGTCATTCAAAATGGAAGGTGAAATGGGGAGCTTCCCAGACAAAAGAAGTCTAAAAGAATACATCTCCACCAAACCAGCATTGCAAGAGATGCTAAAGGGTCTGCTTTAAGAAGATGAAGGAACAGAGAGACAGGAACACCGGTACAAAGGTAGGTGGATTGAATGCACCAATCAAAAGATATAGGGCAGCTGAATGGATAAGAACCAACTTTAACTTATGATTGTTTTAAAGTGATCTTGGCATAAATAGATTTTACTAAAAAAGGTACAATTTTGTATATTATATCTGCATTACCGCAGGTTAAGTTTTCTTAGATTGGAATCATTTCACAATATGGGAAAATCAGGTTACTTGCAATAACTCTGAAATATAGAATGCAGTTAAGGAAGAAGAAAAAGGTAAGGAAAAGTGGATGTATATTACACAGGAAACAAGCTCTTTTTCTTATTCACTGTTACAAAATATGGGCTTATTTGTGGGTGTGTAATATATACATTTTGTTAGCAATTTATGTTTTAAATAGCAACCAACTGGTCATGGGTGTGTTGCGAAATCAGTCCATCTTTAGGTTAGAAAAGATGCTGAGAATGAAGAACAATTTGGATGGAATTTGCAAACTACTGAACTATATGATTTGTGTACATAGACAATTTATATTCTCATAGTAGCATGTAAATGAGATGAGATTCCTTTCAACTAATCATGGAAATAATACATTTCCAGTTATGAAGGCGCCCAAACTGGGGATACTTGGGAAAAGGAATTAATGCTATAGTAAACTTGATTATTGAAATGTGAACATACTTAATCTCTACCTCAACAGACTCTTAAATAGTTCAGGGGTTAGTTTAGGACCACATAGGAAGTCAACCACAAGTTCAAAAAATAGCTAGCATACTATTCTACAAAATTATTTAAATCCTAGGGATTTTTATTTTTGACCTCAACTTAGTAGACATAATAATTTCTACTCTGGGGACCAGCTGAGCACTACAAGTGCCATTATTTCTGAAGGCTTCAACTTGTAAAACACATGTAGAGGAAAAACAGAGGGTATTAAAAGAAGACCTGTGCACAGCCTAAATAAATAAATAAATAAATAAATCTACTATTTAAGATGGGAAATTCCAAAAAGAATAAGTTGTAGTTTCAGTAGCTTAAAATTAAGTTGTATTATTGGAAGGGGGAGGATCTGACTCAAAAACCAAATTCATTTTTTACTGTGGGTTTGGCATTGTCTCTAGGACAACTTCCACAAAAGTGGATTCTGCAATACACCATTTCTGTGATATATTTCAAAAAAATAGCATTCCAGAATAAAATAAGTATTAAATAAGAAAAAGCTGCTTAATCTTGCTACAATATATCTAAAATACTATCATTTAACATGTAATAATTATGTAAGCTATTGGCATATTTTAAATTTTTTGTATTAACTCTTCTAAAATCAGTATGTACTTTAAATATGTGTAAAAATATGTATGAATGTAAATGTATTTTTGCATGTGTTTGGTAATATTGCATTTCATATTACTTAAAAGAGTAATTCTTTAAACAAATGAATTAAGTAGGCATTTTGGAATAATGAAAAGAAAACTTTGTATTAATATGATTTGAGAAGCTGACAGAAGGCAGTAGAAGGCGAATTGTCTGGATGTGAAAGGGAGAAAAAAAAGTACACATTGATGGTTACAGAATAGACAGGGGGCTGTGAAGAAGAACAAAGGAAATAGAGAAGCCAAAGAACTTATATGCATGATTCATGGACATGAACTAAAGGGGGCACTGCTGGAGGGAATGGGGTACTGGGTGGAGGGGGGCAGAGGTTGGGAAATTGGGTCAACTAATAGCAAAATAAATAAAATATATTAAAAAATAGTAATTTAAAAAATGCATTAAAAAAATACCTCGCCTCAACTTTCTTCTCCTTGCTTGGTTTGGATATGACATCAGGTAAGTAAATGCAAAGCCCTCACAGGGTTTGGTAGTAGAAAAATGAGAAAAACACCAAAAAACATTGGTTTGCTGTACAAAGTAGTATAACATCCCAATATTCCTAACCAGTCTACTAGTAGCATACTATTTTGCATCACTGCAAATGGGCTGGTCAATTTATATTTAATTTCTCTTCCCTAACCTACATTCCCAACTCCATGCTGGTGCATTCTCCAGCCAGTGAATCAGAATGGCCACCATTTAGAGAAAGCTTAACCCTAGCAGCATCACGGACCAGCTTGCAAGCTTACAACTGAAACATCTGGGGCAAAATTGGTTGAGGAAAGTGAAATCTGAGTAAGAATAGAGATCTGACTTAGAGGGTTCAGAAAAGAAACATCCATCTTCACTGAGCATGCCTGTCGGGGAAAGGTGCTCTGCTCTCATGAGCTGATTCCAACCTTCCACTTGCCCTTCTGCAGACCTAAGAAAGAGAAAACACGAATGGGTCGAAGGACAGAGGGTGTCTGGGGTCTGGGTTTGTGGTCTGGGAAAGTAGATGTCTTTCTCTAGAAGCCTCCGATCTTAGGTTTAAAATTTTGAATGCTTGCCCTGGCTGGTGGCACAGTGGATAAGGAGCCGGCCTGCGAACCCAAAGATCGCTGGTTCAATTCCTCAGCCAGGGAACATAACCAGGTTGCAAGCCAGGTCTCCAGCCAGGTCCGTGGCTGGAGGAAGGTGAAAGGCAATCATACATTGATGTTTCTCTCCCTCTCTGCCTCTCTCCCTTCCCTTCTCTCTAAAAATAATAACTAAAATCTTTAAAAAAAAATTTTTTTTTGAAGTTTAACCAACTCCAAAAGTAGATCATGCTTCCCTAACAGCCCCACACACATTTTAAAAGTGCTCATTAGAAGCAAATATTGGTTGGCCTCATTGTCTATAGGTGCTCTAAATTGGGGGCAATATATACAGTTTCTATAATGTGCAAGTTTCTCTTAATTTCAGAATTTGTTCTGAAGCAGGGCATGAAGCAGATGACCTCTCTCATTCTTTGGAGTATTCTAAGCCAGAGAAGTTGCTACAGATAACATTAATCTCCTCTTCATCCCTGTCTTTGGGGACAACCTTAAGGTGTACCAGAGCCATGTAGAGTTTTAGGATGTAAGTCAGTATTGACATGTTAATGCCCTGCCAGTGTTCTGCTCACCATTTATAAACACCACTGGAGTCTGGCTTACCACCTTTATATTTGTATTTTTATTGTTAAAAATATTTTATTTATTTTTAGGGTGAGGGGAAGGGAGGAAGGAAGAGGGGGGAGAGAAACATCAATGTATGACAGAAACAAGAATCAGTTGTCTCTTGTGTGCCCACAACCGGTGACCTGGCCCCCAACCCAGGCGCAATTCCCCTGAAATTGAACCAGCAATATTTTGGTTTGCAGAATGACACATAATCCACTGAGCCATACCAGTAAGGCTATATTTTTATTTATAAAATAACAATTATAAATATCAAATGTTCAAAAATAACATTATTTCAGTTAATAGATCATAAAACTTTCTGTGCCAGTTATTTTTTGCTTATTGTATATTACTAATAATTCCTTTACAATAGGATTTTTATGAAAACAAGGACTAATAATATTAAGTATTATTACATCTAATATTTGCTATGTGCTAAACATTCAACTAAGCACTTAATCATGTGAATGAATAATCACAACTAATTTATGAAGTGTAACAAGGAAAAATTAAATAATGTACCCAAGATTACATAATAGAAAAGACCCATAATAGCTAAAAAGTAGAACATGCTTTCTTGCTGGTTGGATAATAGTTAATTGCAATATTTCTGATTAGTCTTTAAGTGACAATACTACTTCTGTAGCATATATGCTGTTAAGTGCCCAAAGATGATCCCTCAATGAACCATACCTCTTGGTTCTTTCCCAGGTCATGTGACTTACTCAGAGCTATTAGAATGTGGGAGAAGTGGCACATTGTGTGTCTTCTAACACTAAACCAGCAAAAGCTTACTAGTTTTTGCTTTGGTCCTGTGGAACACTCTCTCTGGGAGTGCTGACGTGCTAATGTGAGAAATCCCATACCTTGAGACCATCATGCTGGAGAGGCCACGTGTGGGCATTCCAGGTTTGCCCAGACTTCCAGCCATCCCCACCGAAGTGCTTTAGCCATGTGTGAAGCCTGTCTTGGACTCTCCAAACCAAGCGATTTGTCACAGCTGAATACCACGGAATGACCTCAGCCAATGTCAGAGGGAGCAGAGAGATACTGGGCTGAGCCCTGCCCAAACTCCTGACCCACAAAATAATGAGGTATAATTAATGGCTATTGTTTGAAGCCATTACATTTTGGTGTAATTTCTTGTCCAGCAAATGGTGCCTGGAAAGGTGATGCTTTATAACAAAAAATTTAAATATGTGACATTGTCCTTGCAACTGAGCAATGGGTGGATACTAGTAGGGCTTCAAGAAGATGGGGGGAATGGGTGGGTGGGGAGGGGGACAGAGGGGAGCAAAAAGGGGATGGATGTAATACAACAACAATAAAATTAAAATAATAATAATAATAATAATAAAGAAGAAGATTGTGAGTGTAAGCTCAAAGGGCCTCAAGAGGCTATGGCTGAGGGTTCTTATAATAATGAGGAAAGTGTTATTTTGAAGATGGGGGGAAAAAGGGATCCTTGTTATATGGTGGCATATAGTTGCCTACGGTGACTTGGAAAATAGAAAGGACAATTAGAGTACTCATTGGCTTGGCTATGGAGATGTCCAGGCAAAAGAACAAGAAAGTACCAACTGCCTTATTCTCCTGGTTATGATAAGTACAAGAAGAGAGATGAAAAAAGAAGAAACTGCTAAGTTTCTGAATCAACTTTAGAGGAATTGTAATATATTAGGTTTTGCTGGGCTTGAAAACCAAACTGTTTTCTGTCCCCAGTGTCACTCAGTAAGAGATTTTCAAAGTAATAAAAGGCAAGATCAAATCCAGAGCCATCAGTAGACCATGATTTCAGGGTAAATAACTCAAGCATGTAACTTTAAGACCCACTGTTAGGATCTCAAAAAGATTTAGGAAGACTTTTATAGGCCCTCTCAGTTAAAAAACTAAATTTTTAAAGAATTTTAAGGGAATTGTCCATGACAGCCTTACACTTGGCCCAGATATAGAACTTGTTTCAGAAAGAAGTGTAGGTATGAGTTTATTTATTGGAGTTTATTATAAATTGACTTAAGAAACCCACAAAGTTGTTTAAGGAATTAAATCAGCTTGTAATGAAACAAACAAACAAACCAGAGATAGTATATAATAATTTCTATGGGTAGGAAGCAGGAAGATGCCTACCATCCTATAAACAGACATTTTTTTTTTTTTTAATGAAAGAGAAATGATGATTCAGAGAGAGGAGCCAACAACTCCTAAATCAAAGCTGAGAGCCAGAATAATTCATTCACAGGATGCAGAATTGGGGTGGGTGGCATAAGCCGGGGTGGATCTCAGAACTTCTGTGGACTTATGATTGCTCTGTACCTCCCATTCCTTCCCTTTTTGGATGGGATGGTCAGTATGGTCACCCAGTCTCTGTCTCACCATTTTAGTTTGGGAAAACTTTCTCCTTAATTCACAGGCCTTATGAGCAACAGGACCTATATTCGAAGACCTGTACTCAGATGAAAATATATATGCACCAAAAGACTTTTACAGAATGCTCATAGCAGCTTCATTCACTGTGATTTCAAGATGAAAACAGTGCAAATGTCATTCAACAACAAAAGCCAGACGCAAAAGACTACCTACTGTATGATTTCATTTATGTTTCATTGAAGAACATGCAGATTAAGCTATTATGATGGAAGTTGCAGGAGTGGCTGGCTATACTCAGAAGAGGAATTGACTGGAAAGGGCCATAACAAAATCTTCTAAGGTGATGGAATTTAAAAAATCTTGATCTGAGTGATGGGTACAGGATAGGGTTTCCATCTCCTTCTATGTTTTAGCTGAGGAGAAACTTGATTTTAGTACCAGTGAATCCTTATACTTATCAATGCTGTTGTATCTTTTGGTTTATGATAGAATACCCTTCCATTTCTTATCATTCTCTTCAGAGGTTTTGCATTAATTTTTCTTGATATTTCACTTTTGACTTATCCTTTTTTTATAATCTATCACTTTTCACCATCACTTTTATAATCTTTCAAGGCCAGCATTTCCCAAGACAACCTTCAAATCACAGTCTAACAATTCATAAACAATGAGAGCTATATTTATTTATGGCTCTCATTGGCACAATGCAAATTAACTCTATTTATAGCATAATATCGTTTATAACTAGAGAAAATAATAGTACTTTATATGTTATTTTGTTTTCAGATGGGTAATCTGAAGTTCTGTTCCCCACCCCACTTTTTTTTTTTTTTTTACTTCTTTTGCCTGAGATAAATTCACCGCATATTGTATGTTCCAAATTTAAACCTGACACCTAGAGAGAAAACTGACAAACAGGAAACTACTAAAGGAAGAGGCTTTTCCTACTATGTTTGATACCATCAAAACAGACACTTTCTGTAAAGTTTTTTCTTTGGGGGGCTCAAAGGGGTAGGCCAGTCACAGTGTCAGTTTCCATTCTTACCGTTTGTGCCTATGTTAATAAAAAACAATTCTACGATTAGTACGGTCTTGTCTAGTATTTACTTTATAATTTGATCTGGGTCAAATTCTTCTCCAAGATTCAGATGATTTAGTTCTTAGATCCTTTGTTTGAAGAGTAACAACCCCAAAATGACAATGATAATTTTTTTTCAGTGAACTATATGCTTATTTTCTTTGCCCATTATTTATTGGGTCATAGTCCAATTTTTAAAAAGTTACCTAAATTTTTCTTGATGCAAAGTCATTTCCAATGACTTTCCTTCACTTCCAATGAAGGAAAGTCAAGCTGTGCACACATGAACCAATAGGTTGTTGTCTATTGACTGACCAAATGACCTTCATGTCAATCCTTAGCCACAAATTCTTCCCATCTTTTAAACAAAAGTGAGACCTGGAAATAGTCCACGTTTTAGGCATGAAATTCAGGATGTTTTATAACTAAGAATGTAGACTACCCCTGGGTTAATTTTTCTCATGAAGTTGTTTTTTTTTTTTGTTTTTTTTTTTTAATTTTTTTTTAAAGCTTTTATTTCATTATTTTTAGAAAGAGGGGAAGAGAGAGACAGAGAGGGAGAGAGACATCAATGTACGGTTGTGTTTCACCTGTCTCCAGCTACAGACCTGACTGGAGACCTGGCTTGCAACCTGGTTATGTGCCCTGGCTGGGGAATTGAACCTGCAACCCCTGGGTTCGCAGGCCGGCGCCTTATCCACTGGGCCACCAGCCAGGGCTTTTTTTTTTTTTTTTTAATAATAAGAGTAGCACATCCTTGTTATAAAAATTGAAACTGTGCTAAAGTCTATTTTTAAAAAATAAATAAAAGTTCCCTTTGCCTTCTGTGTCTCTCACCTTAGTTCCCTTCCCCCACAAAGTAGCCATCATTAACAATTTAAAGGGATTTTTCCATTTCCATGTAGTTCTCACTTAAATACAACATGTATTTACATAACAGCCTTTCTCCCTTTACTGAAATGAAGTTATATTATACATGATGACCTAAAATTAATTTTGTTGACTTAACAATATAGTGTTATGATTTCATTTTATTGCTAACAATAATCTCTCTCTTCAGTAATTTTAAAATTAGAAATTTTCTGGTTAATTTTTTAAATTATTTTTACTTTTACAAATACTGTCTTGTTTGAAATTAAAATATTATTGGACTTAAATCCCTCTTAATCTCTGCTTTGATTTCTGCTGCATCCTTATTACTCTCTTAAGTCACCACTGTTAGCCACTTTGTAAATGTACTGCCAGATCTTATTCTTTGCATTTACACAAAACCATTAGTCACAAAATCATAATGATTTATACTGTTGTATTTGTTTAATTTAAATATTCTCACTGTATATAATGATCTACCTTTTTTTTTTAACTTAATGATATATTCTGGAGACCAGTCCATGTTAATACACATAAATCTATCACATTTTGTTTAGCACCTCTATTATTAATGATTATTTACATTGTTTTTGATTTTTTCATGCTTTCAAATAATGCTATATAACCCTGGTAACTTTAAGTACAGTCCCTTGTATAATAATTGTGCAAAACATGTCAATTTATTAATACGATAAAATGATACCTGCCTACCAAAAATTGTAGGTTATGGCTAGTAACTCAGGCATTTCTTGTAACTGATAAAAATGTAGAAATATATGGGACCTTTTCAATAATTTTAACATTATCAAAATGCTTCATTTTGCACATGAATAAGAGACATTTGTAAGAATGGGAATTACTGGATCATATAAAGTTTGTATTTTTTGTTTCAATAAATACTGTGAAATTGGCCTTCAAACTGTACCAATTTCAGTTCCACCAGCAGTTTCTATTTATTCACATTTTTATGAACCTGCTATGTGAAGAATGCTATTTAATTGATTACAATTTGTAACTCCTTGGCTACGAGTGAGGTTTAATATCTTTTCTTAGTCATTAGTATTTTTATTTTTGAAAATGGTTTGTTTATATATTCCTGTCTACTGGTTTATCTTTTTATATTGATTTGTAGAAATTCTTTGTATGATTTGGATACTGATCCATGTTCTATCTATGTATGTTCCAAGATTACTTAAATTTTGATATTGTCAAATTTATTGACAAGGTCATGAGCATATTCTACAACTATTACATGCCAAGACTTAGCTAAATGTTGCAAGGTTTATACAGAGGGGCAAGGCATAGTGTTTACGAGAGTGTAAGAGAGAGGTTCAGTCTCTCTGCTGTTGTTGATGACAGTGGAGAGAGCAGGATTATAGAGGGTCGTCAAGGAGTGGTCTTGGCATTTAAAACATGTCTTGGTAGGGCCCTGGCTGGTGGAAAAGTGGATAAGATGCCAGCCTGTGAACCCAAAGGCCACTGGTTCGATTCCCAGCCAGGACCCATAACCAGGTTGCAAGCCAGGTCTCCACCCAGGTCCATAGCTGGAGGCAGGTGAAAGGCAACCATACACTGATGTCTCTCTCCCTCTCTGCCTCTCTCCCTTCCTCTCTCTCTAAAAAATAATAAATAAAATCATTAAAAAAATAAAATACGTCTTAATAGAAAGAAGCTTAAAAATGCCCTCAAATTATTTGACGCTGTTTTCCACGAACCTGGACTGCCCTGTGACTGCTTTGGCAAGTGGAGTATACCATCAATGACACTACCAGTTTCGGACTTACCCTTTTAAAGGACCAGCAGCTTCAGCTTTGGTTTCTGGAACCCCGAGTTGCCTTGTTGCAGTCTGACTACTTTTCTGGAGGATAAGGGAGGGGCCAAGGTGAGCCTAGCTCTCAGCTGCCCCTGCCAAGGCACCAAGGCATAAGTAAAGTCATCATGGATCCTCTAGATGAGCTTAGCTAAGCAAGCTAAACACCACATAGCAACCATAGTTGATTTTATGTGCCTGAATTCCTGACCCCCAAATTGGTAAAATGTTGCAACTATGGTTGGTGTTTTAAGTCACGGACTTTGGAGTGATCTGTTATGTAGCAGTAGATAAAAGAGAGAAAATATTGCATTTGTACTAGATTAATTCTCAGGAAGATAAAGTTTATTATGTGAATTTCCTCCCATGTGAATCTCCCACTATTTTACAATAAAAGTACTATTCTTTCACACATATTTTTGTGCTAAGCCCACATACTTCTTACAGAGCAAACATAAATCCTAACAGAATCATCTAGAAATAAATGATTATATTCTTCCCTTGAAATAAGTAGGTGACTTTAGGTAGCTTCAATCTACTGCAGGGTGTGAGAATCGTGGCTTCACAACCTGGGCCTTGGCATTCTAAATGTTAGGACAGGTGGGGACCTGGGAGATTTGCAAACTGCCCAAGAGAGACTGAGCGATTAGGCCAAGAACTCATGAATTATTAATGGTAGAATCTAGAACAGACTTCTGGTTTCTTGACCCTTCTTCTGGGAATTACTGTACAGCATTGTCAGCCATGAGCAAGTGCTTATGGCTGTATGCATGAAAAGATAATTTCATTTTTAAATCATTTATATACTTTGTTACCATCTAATTTCTTAGACCAAACAATCATTTTAACTGCCAATGTATAGAGTGGTATCCTTATAAATGTTTGACAACTGGCTCTGGAAAACATAAAGGTTCTGATTTGTAGCATTTGCTAATTTCTATGGCCAAATTCAAGCTAGCACTAGGATGTAACCTAACATAAACTTGGGAGTTGGGAAGAGATGTGCAAAATCAGCGCCATGTGCCCATGTGTGCTGGCTTTTGCACACCAACGATTAAAAAAGAACAGCCAACATGAACGAACATATGTTTTTATTTTAAAGATATATTTGAAGTGATCACTCACAAAAGACTCTTTACAAAATGACTCACTGTTCAACTTCTTTGAAGACATGGAACTTTTCAAATGCATTAATATTCCCAGATTTTCTTAGAGTTGGGTTACACCCAACTGGCAAATTTAGACTAATGGTTTATGAACGGACGTGATTGATATGTGTCACTTCTGAACCAGGAAGTAGAAACAGACATTTACTTTTCATAGTCCTAGAGATGGGGATTCCAAAGTCAAGGTGCCAGCCAATGTGGTTTCTGGTGAGACCTCTCTTACTGGCCTGCATATGACCATCTACTTGCTGTGCCCCCCATATAGTGGAGAGAGAGCAAGACAAGCTTTCCAGTCACTTCTTTTAGGTGCACCAATCCCACTAGGAGGTCCCCACCCTCATGATCTTACCTAAATCTAATTATCCACCAAAGGCCTCCCCTCCAAAATACCATCACAGTAGCTGCTAGACCTTCAACATGTGAATTTGCAGGTGTGGATGGAATTTATTTATGTCCATAGTGTCTGTAAACTCTTCCAAAGTTTGGGTTTGTAATTATGCTAGGAACACTTGAAAACATCTCTACTTATCAAGCACAGCTCATCTACATGAACTTTCAAGGTTGCTTCCAGCTCTGAGGGGCTCTGAAATTCAAAATGTACCAATTAAAATGCATAATAACTCAGGAAATGCACTTATAACAGTGAAGCAATATGAAGCACTGCAGAAATATTAGATACTATTCCCTAACTTGACAAAATTATGTCTAATGGTATTAAGAAAACATAAGGATTTTTGTAATAGTTAACTATCTCTGTGTTTTGTGTTTTTTTTTTTTTTTTTTAAAGATTCTTTATTATTTTTAGAGAGAGGGGAAGGGAGAGAAACATCAGTGTATGGTTGCCTTTCACATGCCTCCATCTATGGACCTAGCTGGAGACCTGGCTTGCAGCCTGGTTATGTACCCTGGCTGGGAATCGAACCAATGACCTTTGGGCTCACAGGCTGGCGTCTTATCCACTGTGCCACCAGCCAGGGCCTCTGTAGGATTTTAAGTGAAAGATGTGAGAGGCAGGGTGGGTCAGGAAAAAGGAAGCAATGTAACAACAATTCAGATTTTAAAAGAAATGGCAAGCTAGAGAGTGTAAAAAGGAAGAAAACAAATATAGTGGCTATCTAATTGTACCCGCTGGTGAATCCAGTTCAAATGGACAAGACAGATTGAGTGCATACTAGAACAAATGAAGCACGGTTTGAAAATGCCTGGGAACTCTGAGATGTCTTAAGCTTCCCTTGATGGAGTTGAAAATTGTAGGAAGCAGAATGCTAGACCCATGGTGTATTATCAAAGGACAGGGAACCACTTATCCAAGCTAAACACTTAGTGCTGTCATGTTGATATGACAGAAAATGACACTCAAGCACAGATATGGGACTGTGTTAATCAAGTTAAATGCTCTACTGTGTCATAGACCGATGCTACTGTATTATAGTCTGGGTGGAAATCTGCTAAGGCATGTAGACATTATTTATAATCTGGAATGATAAGTTTTCTATGCAACTTGTAGGAAGTATTATACTACTTATTAGCTAGTAGATAGGGTTTAGTCAAAATTATTTTAATTTTAACTATCTTGGGTTGGGTTTTCTCAGAACAGACATTGGGATGGGAATCTGAGGGTAAGTATCTTATTTGGGTGGAGACCCCAGGAAGCCCTGGTGCTGTAGGGAAGGAGACAATGAGACAGGGAAGGGAAATCAGCCTGTATGGGGTGAGCTAATAAGCAGATGACTGCTGTGGGCAACGGAGGTCCAATTCCACTGAAGACTTATGAAGCCCATCAGGAGTTTTCTTGGGGACAATGAACTATGAATAACAAAAGTCAAAGTGTCTTGTAGGGTCTTTTATTCAGACAGTTGCTTTCTTGTGGAATAACAAAAATCATGAATTCGACTGCTTTAAACAGTAAGAATTATTTCACCTAACAAGAATGCCAAAGTCAAGGCAGCTTCAGATATAATATAATTAGAGCTCTGACTCTGCTCTTTGGGGCATCCATGGCTCAGCCCACCTCTGTGTTGGCTCTGTCCTCCCAATCCCTCCCCTCATTGTGGTGGCAAGAGGGCTGCTCCAGTTCCAGCATCCATGTAGATATGACAAATCCAGGAGCAGAAAATAAACTGGTTCTTCCTATTTCTCCAAAGTCCCCTAGCTGGCTTTCCCTCATGTCTGATTATTTATAACTGAGCTAACAGTTCGTGTGAAAACCGGAACACCATGCTAGACCACCAGTCAGGACCCCTTTCCCTGGCAGGGCCAGACTCCCTTGAAGTCCATGACTTGGGGAGGAGATTAGGAACTGCAGGACAACTGAAGCTGTGTTAATAAGAAAGGAAGCAGAACGTAACTATTGGGAAGAGAATGGCCTTAGTTTGGGTTCCCCCAGAAGCAGATCAATATATAAGTAGTTTATTTAGGAGATGAATCCAGGAAACACTGGGGAAGTAGGGAAGCGAGGGAGAAGGGATGGTAGTGAATGAAGGGTGCATTATAAATTGAGTAGTAAGACGAGGCAACTGAAGATTAATCCAACTGGAGAATGCTGGGAGTCAGTGCAGACATTTCTGAGTTATTTCAATCCTGTTGTGAGGCAGCTAGAGCGTTCATCTACAGACTCCATCTGCCATTGGCTGAAGGGTCCTTCCAGTGGCGCTCACGCCCCAGCACTAGCAGCACACACTCCACGCAGGCCTAAAGAAAGCCCTCTGGCAGATGATGACAGGTGCTTTTGGTGGGACAGATCCTATAGGATACGGCAGAGCACTGACAGCATCTGCCACGGCAAACAGCAGGCTTTGCTGCTAACATGAACTGTTTAAATTTGTAATTTCATCTTCAGACCTTTGGTACAACAATGGCAGCCCCCCGACTCATCTAAAATGAAGGTAATATTCATCATACCATGTGCCTTAGAAACACAAACAGTTGTTCCAGCTGAGCAGTAGAGATTTGCAGAATGAAATCCATGTTCCTGATTACCCTTGAGACTCAAATGCCAATTTTGAGAACAAGTGGTGGCAGGGGTGGGCCTGTGTGGAGGGTCTGCATGAGATTCCTCTCCATTTTAAGGCCTTTTTATGACGCTGTCTGTGTTTTTAACAAGACATAATATTTTCAAAGGAAATAGCTTTTAAAAAAGGAATGACAAATAGCTCTAAGATCTTTTAAAGAGTCCCCTTTTTTAAAAAATGACAATTTTTAAAGCAGTTTAAGGTTCACAGCAAAATTTGGGAAAGGTACAGAGACTTCCCATATACTTCTGCTCCCACACATGCATAGACTCCCCCATTATCATCACCCCCATACTAGAGTGGTACATGTGGTATAATTGATGACATACACTGACACATCATAATCACATGAAGTCCAGGATTTACATTATTGTCCACTATCAGTGTTGTGCACTCTATGAGTCTGGATAAATGTATAATGAGGGTACATATCCATACTATTTTTGTTGCCCTCAAAACCTTGTTTGTTTCCCCCACCCCACCTTGCCAACCCTTGGCAACCACTAATTGTTTCACTGTCTGCATAGTTTTTCCTTTTCCATGATGCCATACAGGTGGGAATCATACACTACATATCCTTTCAGATTGGCTTCTTTCACTTAGTATTATCAATTTACAGTTTATCTATGTCTTTTCATGGTTTGATTTATTTTTCCTGATGAATAATGATCCATCATCTGGATGTACTACTGATTATTTATTCATTAACTTACTGAAGGACATCTTAGCTTCTTCCAAGGTTTTCACAATTATGAATCAAGCTGCTATAAATATCCATATGCAGACTTTGGGGTGGGTGTAAGTTTTCAACATCTTTGCGTTATTTGACTGCATGATGAGTATGCTTGCAAACTGTCAAACTGTCTTCCAAAGTGGCTGTGTCATTTTGCATTCCCACCAGCAGTGAATCAGAGTTCCTGTCGCTCTACATCCTCCCCAGCATTAGGTGTTGTCAGTGTTCCTGATTTTGGTCATTTTAAGAAGTGTATAGTAGCCCTGGCTGGTAGTACAGTGGATAAGGCGCTAGCCTGCAAACCCAAAGGTCACAGGTTCGATTCCCCAGCCAGGGCACGTAACAAGGTTACAAACCAGGTCTCCAGTCAGGTCTGTGGCTGGAGGCAGGTGAAACACAACCATACATTGATGTCTCTCTCCCTCTCTGCCTCTCTCCCTTCCCCTCTCTCTAAAAAATAATGAAATAAAATCTTTAAAAAAAAAAAAGAAGAAGAAGTGTGTAGTAGTAACTCATTGCTTTAATTTGCATTTCCCTGATGACATAGTATGTGGAACATCTTTCCATCCATATATCTTCTTAGGTGAGGTGTCTGTTAAGGTCTTTGCTCCATTTTTAGGTCAGGCTGTTGTTTTGCTGCTGAGTTTTAAGAGTTCTTTGTATATTTTGGATAACAGTTCTTTATCATAAGTGTCTTTTGCAAGTATTTTCTCCTAGTCTGTGGCTTGTCTTTTATTCTCTTGATGTCTTTCATAAAGCAGAAATTAAACATTTTAATAAAGCTCAGCTTCTCAATTATTATTTTTCTTTTCATGGACTATGCCTCTGGTGATGTGTCTCAAAGGTCATTGCTATACCCAAGGTCATATAGGTTTTCTCTCATGTTACCTTTAAGGGGTTTTATAGATTCATATTTTACATTTAGATCTATAATCTATTTTGAGTTTTTATAAAGCCTCTGCCTAATTTCTCTTTTCTTTCTTTTCTTCCTCCTTCTCCTTCTTCTCCTTGTTCTTATTCTTATTCTTCTCTTTTGCATGTAGATGTCTTGGTATATAGGTGGCACAGTGGCTGCAGTGGGATGGCAGCTGTGGCCCACAGGTAGAACGTGCAGTCACACAACAAAAAAAGTAGGGACACCTAGGGAGCGCTCTCAGCTTGAGACCAGGCAGAGCAGCTGACAGTTTCAAATCCTGGGGGAAGATAAAGCCACATCACTTCTGTGAAAACCAGTGGGGGCTGGGCTGGTCTCTTAATAGAGTCCATTTGTTTAGAGGCCCCCACGGCCCTAGAACATCTGCAAACCCATTCTCTCTGGGAGCCACAGCCAGGGCAACAGCTAGAGAGGCGCCAGTCCCATACAGGGTGCAGGAGAAGCGCCTGGAAAAGGGTGGGTGCTGAGCAAGCAGCATTGTTCCCTCTTAGACTTCTCCCCCACATACAGTGCCACAACGGAGAGAAACAAGTTGCTCTGTACTGATAAATACCTAAGGCTCTGTCCCTTAAAATGTAACAGGTAGAATAGCTCTACCTAAGACACACAGGCAAACACAGAAACCTGTCAAGTTGAGGAGACAGAAAAGTATGACCCAAAAAAGGAAACAGATCAAGGTTCCAGTGGGAAAACTAAGTGGAGAGGAGACAGCCAACCTAACAGACGCAGAGTTCAAAATGCTGGTGAGAGATACACACCTTACAGGCCTGACAGATATGCTCGCGTACAGCAAACACATGAGGGGAAAAGTGAAGGTTATGCTAAGTGAAATGAAGGAAAATCCACATAAAACCAATGGTGAAGGGAAGGAAACCTGGGTTCAAATCAATGATTTGGAACATCAGGAAGAAATAAACAGTCAGCCAGTATAGAATGAGGAAACAAGAATTGAAACAAATTAGGAGAGGCTTAGGACCCTCTGGGATGACTTTAAACATGCCAACATCCAACTCATAGGGGTGCCAGAAAGAGATGAGAAAGAGCAAGAAATGGACAACTTGTGTAAAAAAATAATGAACTTCCCAAATTTGGCAAAGGAAATAAACAAGTCCAGGAAGCACAGAGTGTCCCAAACAAGCTAGACCCAAAGAGGACCACACCAATTACAATGCTAATAGTTAAAAATGAAAAGAGAATCTTAAAAGCAGAAAGAGAAAAGAAGAGAGTTACCTTCAAATGGGGTTCCTATGAGACTATCGGTGGGTTTCTCAAAAGAAACTTTGCAGGCAAGAAGGGCCTGGCAAGAAACATTCAAAGTGATGAAAAGCAAGGACCTACAACCAAGATTACTCTATCCAGCCAAGCTAGCATTTAGAATGGAAGGGCAGATAAAGTGCTTCCGAGACAAGGTAAAGCTAAAGGAGTTCATCACCAAGCCATTATTATATGAAATGTTAAATGGACTTAAGAAAAATAAGATAAAAACTAGGAACATTAAAATGCCAACAAACTCACAACTATCAACAACAGACTCTAAAAATAATAAAAACAAAAATGAACTAAACAATCAATCAGAATAGGCTCAGAATCATAAGTATGGAGATCATTGGGAGAATTATCAGCTGGGAGGGGTAAGGGGGAGAAATGGGGAAAGGGTGCAGGGATTAGGAAACATAATTGGTGGGTACAAGGAGAAATGGGGACGTTACTACTACAGGGGCCCTGGCCGGTGGCACAGTGGATAGGGCACCAGCCTGCGAACCCAAAGGTCACTGGTTTGATTCTCAGCCAGAGAAACAAAACTAGGCTGCAAACCAGGTCTCCAGCCAGGTCTGTAGCTGGAGGCAGGGGAAAGGCAACCATACATTGAGATTTCTCTCCCTCTCTTCCTCTCTCCTTTCCTCTCTCTCTGAAAAATAATAAATGTAATATTTTATTAATACTACCACTCTAGGAATCAGTCAAATCAGGGACATTATAAGCATGACCCATGGACCTAAAGTAAGGGGAGTGGGACTGCAGGAGGGAAGGGGGTTCCTGGATGGAGGAGAGCAAAAGGAAAAGAAATTGAGAAAATTGTAACAGCATAATCAATTAAATATACTTAAAAAAAAGATTTTTTGCAAATTCCAAGATTCTGGAGCACTGTGAGAAAGCCAAGAAATCCTTTGGGTATCAGGGTCTTAGGCAGAATACATGGCAGTGTGAGGCCTCCTGGTTGGTTGGACTCAGTCCTATTCTCCCATCTCCTAATAGAACTTCTTTAAATTGCAGCCAGAACTTCTCTAAATCATGAACCTGATGGTGTCCTTGCCTCATTCGAAAGTTCCCAATGGCTTTTACCTGAACTGCAGAACCTAAGCTCCTTGTTATACTTGATGTTTTAAGGAGGTAAGAGGGGCATTCTCAACAATTAAATTGAGCTAAAGAATAGTAACTGGGATTGTTTTGGACCAAACTTGCCACCTGGTCACTTTTCCTTTAAGACTGTATGGAATCTCTCTGCTACTCACCTGTCTGACATTATGTCATTGTGTCTCCCTTTATTCCCTCTCTTTGGCCACACTAGACTAATTTCTGGGCTTTGACACATGCTCTCGTATTTCCAGTTCAAGTCTTTGCTGATCCTTCTGCTTGGAATGCTTTCCCAAGGCCATCATATGCCTTCTCCTTTCTCATGGTTCAGATCTCAACTCAAATACTTCCCCACAAAAGAAGTCATTCTTCACTGCCAGAGTCAGTGTCCTCTGTCCCTTGGCTTACTCTCCCTGAGCCACTTGCTTCACTCTTTTCCTTAGGAACCAATAGGCATTTATTTGTATTCATTTTTCTATGGGTTTCTTGCCTGTATTGGTCCATTAATAGATAAATGCCTAGATGGCAGGGGCTTTATTTTGTTCACTGCATAACACATAGCAGTTGCTCAAAATATAAATCTTATAGTAAAGTATAAATTAAAACATATGAACTTAATTATTGATCATTTTTAAAAAGTGGCTATGAAAAACCTTGCATGTGCGGAAGACTAGAGATGCTTTCGTATAGAGTATAAACATTGGCTCCTGTCAACCTTTCCATCCTCACCAGGATCCCCAGCACCTGCCCTCTCTGACCTTCTTACACACTGATGTCCCTGTTTTTAAGACTCCCCACTCTGTTCCCATCACTCCTTCCTGTCCTGGGCCTGCACCTCCACTGAAATTTCTTCACTTCTATAGCCCATGGTTCTCATAGTGTCCCTATTTTTAGTATCCTAACACTCATGACACTTTATAATCTTGATCAGGTTAATTGTTTCTTCTCTGTTAGATTATAAACTCCATCAGGAAAAAGTCCCGTCTTTCTTATAAACTTCTGTATTTGTACTTAGTGAATGAGGGAATATACAAACATGCAAATCTCTCAACATATTGGTTTCCCTCTGGCACTCTCTTAGTTTTTACATCTCTGCCTTTCTCCTAAAAATATAACAGTTCCACACCCTAGGTATCAACACAGGATTTATCACCACCTCCTGATTCATTCTCAATTTCTAGATGTTAGGATATCCTGCTGTCCACAGCATCAGTGCTAAGCTAAAAATCTTCAGCCTCTTATTAGCTCTCAACATCTAATGAGTCACCACATGTGGTACTTGTTTAAAATTGTCTTGCTTTTCTTCCAGTGCCTGATGCCAGGTATCTGCTCTCTTGTCCTTTAGCAGAAAGTCTCCTTATTGCTGTCATTATGGTCAAAACTGGGGAGTACACCTGCTGTCAGATTTTAGTGGATCTCATGGTGTGCAATCAGCTGTTGTTTGAGCTCTCTAATTTCAGCATTAGAATATTGGTAGATCAAATTCTGCCTGGCACAGATAATTAGTACAGCACAGGGAGGCTGATATGTGGTTCTAGAGGCAAGCTAGCTCTACCTCTAAAATAGTATGATACCGAAGTCAAGATCATGGGCATAAATTTATGCTGAACTTCCCCTAGTTGTACCCCAAATGATAATGGCTAGGACTTCTAATTCTTTAATGATGTTTGTATACACACAGAGGCCATCATTAGTCCTGTGGAGAAGCAGTATAATAAGATGTCTAAACCTGGACTGCATGAGGTCATATCTCAGCTCCCACAATACTTGGTATTAGTTTCCTGAATTTAAAATACAGATTATAGTAGTAGACAACTTATAGGGTTGTTCTACATGTAATGTGCTTAATTACTGGGCTTGACATGTATTTAGCATTATATATCATTATCATCATCATCATCATCATCCTATTCTGGTTACTATCCAGTTAACAAAAGAGAAATTAAAAATTCATCTCTTAGACACTGTGTGTGTGTGGAAACAGATTAAATTTTAACTACTACTGAAACCACACTTGCATTTTGCCTAGGCAAGTCACCTTTAGAGGAGAAAGAAATTATGACAGTGACTTTTGATGCTTTAAATCTGTTTAAAAAGTCATTACAATAGATTGTCCTGACATATTCATGTCCTTGTATTATTTTTCTTACCTGTCACCCTTCCTTAACACACTGTTTTGGGAGACCACAATCAACATTTGCTTAATTGAAACTGTTTATAGGTTCAATGAACTTGTGGAGATTTTACTTTTTCTTTTTAAAAATATCTACATAGGTAATATATGCTAGTGACAAATTTTAAAAATATGAATGAGAAAATAAAAACTATAGTTTGAAATAAAGAAAAAACAATTAAAAAAACATTTTCCATTCCAATTGTAATCACAGTAATTAATTACCACTGAAACAGTATAGAGTGTATTGTTTTATTTATTTATAAAATATTTTATTCATTATTTTTAGAGAGAGGGGAAAGGAGGGAGGAAGAGAGGGACAGAGACATTAATGTATAGTTGCCTTTCACCTGCCTTCAGCTGGGAACCTGGCTTGCAACCTGGGTATGTGCCCTTGTCTGGGGATCGAACCAGCAACATTTGGATTCGAAAGCTGGTGCTCAATCCACTGAATCACACCAGCCAGGGCTTTAGAGTGTATCATTTTAGATCAATCTCTTTGACTCTCTCCTTATCTATCTGTGTGTATGCATATATATGTACAGATATACACATATACATACATATGTATATGTATAATATATACATGTAATTAAGCTTTCTTTTCATTAAAACAAATGTTATCAGACTAAGAATGCTGTTTTTAACTTTTTATTTTCTATTTCTCTTAAAAATCCTGGACAATGTTCTATCAAGGAATATATAAGTGATTCTTTCCTTTTTTTTTTTTTTTTTAATGGCTGTGTCATTTTCTGTTGCATGTTCAAGAATCTTACACTGGTGGTCCCTAAAGGACCGCACCTTCTGGTATGCATACCTTGGTGTAGTTTCTTCCCACACTGACAGTGAGCTTGGCCACGTGACTTGCTTTGGCCAATGGAACAGCAGAAGCTTGATAGGTATTTTCAAAATGGAACTTCTCTTGGAATGTTGTCTCCTAAAAACTATCTGCCATGTAAGAAGTTTGACTACCATGAGACAGAATGCTTTGTGGAGGCCCAAGCCAAGCAAGGAGAGAGGGGACATGTGAAGAACGAGGCACTGAACGTGAGTGAAGTCTTTTGAAACTTCTAGCCTGGACCTTTGACCAGCTGTTGTAGCAAGGGATTGGCCAGTTAAAACTGCATCGATCAGAACAACAACCTATATTACCACCCCAGAGAACTGTGAGAAATAATAAATTATGTTGTGTTAAGCAATAAGGTTTGGGGTGATTTGTTATATAGTAATAGATGGCCAAAACACATAGATGCACTGTAATTTATTTTTCTAGTGTTCTTTTAATAACTGTATGGATTAGTACATATATGGGTATATATATATATATATATATATGTATATATTTTCCATTTTAAACAAGGTTAAATAATGATTCTTTCATAGATATCTTTGTACACTCAAGCCAGTATTTCCATAGGATAGATTTCTCCTGTTGGGTCAAAGAATATGTGTATCTGACATATTGATACTGTCATGATGTCCTTTCTTAAAGGTTCTATCAATTTACACTTTCAGCAACAGTGAATTACATTGCCCATTTCTCTACATCCTTGCTAATACTTTGTTATTAAGCTCCTAAATGTTTGCCACTATGTGTCATTGCTATTTTACTGAGCATTTCTTTATTAGTGTGATTAACATTTTTATATGAATTTAACACCTATTTTTATCCCCTCTGGGGCCCTTTTTAATTGGACTGTTTTTCTCATTATTGATTTGTAAGAACAATTTATATATTAAGGATATTCATCCTTTGTCTTAGCTAAGTGCTCAAAATATTTTCTTCCAATCTATTTATTCAAAGTACATACCTTTGTGTATGGTATCTCTCAATTTACAAGGGCAATGAAATTGTATGCAGTAGATATTACAAATTTTTCTCCAGTCTCTACATTTCTTAAACAAGCTTTTTAATGATCCACCTTTTAGTAAGGTTATAAAACTATCTTACTATATTGTCTTCTATAACAATTACAGCTAAAATACAGATTTAAATGTTTATTTATTTGGAATTTGTTTTTGTTAATGGTGTGAAATAAGGATATAATTTTTTCCAAGTGGATAGTCTCAAAACTAGTTATTGAATAGTTTTCCCATTGCTTGCTGATTTAAAATGCTATTAATTTCTTCAGTATAACCTGGGCTTGTTTCTGGACAGTATTATTCCATTGATTTTTTTCTATTTATAGAATAGAATGGTTCTTAAAATTATATGGTTTTTTTTTTTTTGGTTTTTTTTTTAAAGATTTTATTTCATTATTTTTAGAAAGAGGGGAAGGGAGAGAGGCAGAGAGGGAGAGAGACATCAATGTATGGTTGCGTTTCACCTGCCTCCAGCCACAGACCTGACTGGAGACCTGGTTTGCAACCTGGTTATGTGCTCTGGCTGGGGAATCAAACCTGAGTTTTTTAAAAATAAGATAGTGAAATTACCTCTTCAGCTCATTCAAAATTAAAATGAGTAAATTCTATTCGTTAAAGATTAGGTGCATGTATATACCTATCTAATTTATGAATGCATGCTGAGACAATTTGTAAAAAGAATTGTAGCAAATTATATTTCATTTTGGAAGCACCATAAGGGAAACCTCTAATAACAAAACAATTAATATCTGAACTCAACAGTAACTACAAATTTTAACTTGAGAAAGCCTTTTTGTCATGCCACAAAATAGTCGTTAAGTTCTATATTCTGAGAACTATAATTCCTTCTCTTATCCTTTCCCATACCTACCAGCTATATAAAAAAAACTAATGAATACCTCATAGAACTAGAGGACAAAGAAATTCATTAAAAAGATTCAAGCTGATTGGGAAGAGAGGATGCCAAAAATTTGTTATCCAAATTCTGATTATAATCCATTTAAGATAATCATAAAATAATAATGTTTAAAACATATGAGAGTTATTAGAGCCTTTTCTATAGTTTCTGGAAGAGACAGAAGAGAATAAATTGTCCACCTCTCCTGATTCTAAATTGGGAGTAGCCTTTATAATACTTTAGTTAACTATGAGAAAGGGAATTGGGGTGGGTGGGGCAGGGGAGAGCAATGGGGAAAAAATGGGACAACTGTAATAGAACAACTATAAATTACTTTAAAAAATAGTTAATTTTGTAAAACATTTTTATTTTATTTTGTTAGTTTAAACTGAAGGGGGTTGGTATTTCACATTTAGCAATATTCAGTTTTGTACAAATAAAATCAATTATTTCTCATGTAAAGGAAATGCTTAAATTCTTCCTAGTTTTTGATATAGCACCACCACTTTTTATAATTCTTAGGTTATGATCATTTTGTTAGATTCATCCTTGACTTTTGGGTTCTCTTTGACTAAAATCTAGTTTCCTAGAGCTACAGAAAATTATTATAACAAGTTCTCTGACACATACATTGATCTTGGGCAGCCTGTACAAACACGTAGGTTGCATAAAGCTTAGAGCTGCAATGGTCTGAGCTAATTCTACCATTGAACTTACAGGCATGCTTTTAAATCTGCTATTGACCAATATATGCATCTTTAGTCTTCAAAGAATTCAAAACTAAATGGACTTACATGTTAACCTTCTCAAAGCTTGACATTAATTGTAACCCTCCTCCTCTTTTATGATAGATTGTGACACTTATCACTATAATTTAAAAATTATATTTTCTCCTTATTAGCAAAATTCAGTTTGGAAAATAGAAAAAACAAACATAACAAGCAATTCATAGTCCAGCTAGCAAAAAGCTAAGCACTGTTAAGTGATTTACTATATGTTTCTTGGTGTCATATGCATATTTCAAATGTTTGTATTCTCACTAATAATAAATAAAAACATGTTCCCCACTATACTGTTTCTTTCTTTATAAATACAAATTCACAAATATCACATCAGCTACCTCTGTCTACAGCCCTAGCCCCAAAGATAAACAGGTACACATTTTATCTGTGAATTAGGACCCAGTTCAAATGATATCTTATTTCCCTTGATTGTTCAGGTGTTGATTTCTATAAGTAAATCTGAACTCTTTATCTTTTTAAAAATGTAATTTCTAACTTTGTATTTCATGTTTTACTTATGCTCATATCTTCCCTATTAAATACAAACTTCTAGAGAGCAACATGGTAGCTAAGACTAATTTCATTGAAGGAGATCAAATCACAGCTTAAAGAAAACAAGGTCATTTATTGCCTCAGAACACTGAGAAGATTCCAGAACTGAATGGGTCCAGAGTCTCAGCTCTGTTTATTTCACTTTGGCTTTATCCTTCTCATAGACATTTTTTCATATTCATTTCCCTGAAGATTTCCTTCTGAAAGAGTTCCTCTGGCCTTGGCTGGGTAGCTCAGTTGGTTTGAGCAATGTCCCAATGCACTAAAGCTACGGGTTTGATCTCAGGTAGGGGAACATATAAGAAGCAACCAATGAATGCTCAAATGAGTGGAACTATAAATCAATCTCAATCTCTCTGTCTCTGTCTCTCCCCCACCTTCCTCTTCTTTTTAAAATCAATTTTTAAAAAGAAGAATACCTCTTTCTTGACAGAAAAGTCCCAATAAGGCTCTTATTGGTTTACCTTAGATCATTTATCTGTCCTGAACTAATCACACAAGCCAGATGAAAGAAATATGTTAATTAGCAGGGCCGGGTCACATGTCCCATCTTGTGACAGAGTGTGAGCAATGGGAGAAAGTTGAAAGGAATGCAGGAAATCAGGGATATATTCTAGTTATGGAATCCTTATTTGACTGACCTATGGGCACTCCATGGTTCTTAGCTAGTGCCTTGCATATGGTAAACACTCAATATTTGGTGAATGAAATGGCCATATCCATTCATCACTTCCCACCTAGTAAGAGGTGGAAGGGAGCGACAAGCTATTTTGAGCTTTTGAGATCTTTTAACATAATTAAGAGGATCCACCTTGCTGTTCAGAATCATTTTCTAAAAGAGTTCCATTAAATTAATTTTACATAAAAGGAAAATAAAGTTTAAGGAGAATAGATGGTTGTCCCTGCAATAAGAGTTGGGGAGAGAAAGAGGTACTTACGTGGGGATTAAAAAATATGTATCCATTTGCTTCTTCTGATTTCCTTCCCACTTGCCCTGTGCCTGGGGAGGCTTACCTATAGGGTGGCATCAACAGCTTCCCTTGGCCTTTGGTCTTCTGCTGGGTTTAGCTAATGCCAGGCATCTGCAGAAAATAAGAGGGCAGAAAGAGAGAAGGGTGTTTGTTTCTCTCACTTCTGCTTTGCCTGGTCATTGTGGGTTGACTACAAATCTCTTCAAAAAGCCATAGTTCATGTCATATAGCTACCTCTCTAGATTTTGATAATGGTGCCTTCTTTTTTGCCACTTCACACCTAGGACAGTAGTGACTACCAACACAACATAACACCTTACTGCCTTTTCTAAATCCTTTTCATACCTTTATAAGTAGTCCACTTACTGAACTGTCATTAAATTATCCAGTTAGATAGAGTATGTTATATGTTTCTGTTGGATCATGGATAGTAGCCCAATCAAAATGAAAGATAAACAAAAAATAAAACCCATATTCTGATAAACTTAAAATGCTAGCCCTAGCTGGTGTGTCTCAGTGGACTGAGCACTGGCCTTCAAACCCAAGTGTCCCTGGTTCGATTCCCAGTCAGGGCACATAATCTGGTTGCAAGCCAGGTCTCTAGCCAGGTCTCCAGCTGGAAGCAGGTGAAAGGCAACCATACATTGATACTTCTCTCCCTTTCTTCCTCCCTTCCTTCCCCTCTCTCTAAAAATAATGAATATCATCTTTTTTTTTAAAAGCTTACTTTAAGGGGTGGAGTGGGGAGGAAGACTGAGGCTGGTTTCTTGAAAATTATGTCTTTGGAACCTTTAGCCTTCATATTTTTGTGACATTTGCCCCAGTAAAGCTCGTCCTTAATGGTCCACCACATGGAATTTTTAAAAAAATTTTATTGTTGTTGTATTACATCCATCCCCTTTTTGCTCCCCTCTGTCCCCCTCCCCACCCACTGTTTCCCCCAAAGTCAATCCCACCTATTGTCCATGTCCATGGTTCCTTTATACTAGGTTCTTGTCTAAGCTGCTCCCCTTTCTTGCTCTTCCTCCCAGCTCCCTCCAACCCCCCACCACACGGAATTTTAATGACATGAAAACCCCTTCGTTTGAGGGGTAACACCATTTCAGGCACAGCAGCCAGTTGGGGTTTATGAATCTTAAGAAGGGAAGGCAGAAAAAATATTACATCACTACATCAAAACTTTTCTAATGAACCCATTTTAAAGGAAATAGTCAAACTATTCCTCTTGGCATACAAGTAAGTCATGATTAGAGTTTGAAAAAGAAAAGTGTTCCTCTCACTCCAATTAAAGCAAATGAAGCAAGTATTTTGATATTAAGATTTTCCAAATGGCTATCTGCCAGCATTGTTAGCCTGTGTGTAGTTTCATGCTATCCTTTGGTTTTAAAGAGAATCACTTTTGCAATGAAGGTAAAAATGTATTATTTTCCTTTCATTGTGACATTTACTGCCAGTCTGTTTATACCAATGCAGCTGTCATCTAAGTCAGAGCTTTTCCTTCTTCTTTTCACTCGAAGGCATATATGCGAGTCACCTGACCCAGGTTGTACGTATGCTATACAGCGTATGGTTGGGGTAAAGAACACCGTATCTTTTGTTCAACAGTTTTTGTATTTCTTTCCAGTCTTTTGCTTTTCTGGTCCTCAAATAAGGCTAATTACAAAGGGAAAAAAAGGTGGGACTGGTGGAGAGAAAGCCTTTAAAACCATTCCTTTTGCAGCCTGGAACAAAAGAGAGTACCAAGGGCATGGTGAGGCCTCAACAGAAAAGAAAAGAGAAAAATCACCTAATGAGGATGTCAAGATAAGTGCTTGTGAAGAAAACTGGCAAAAAAAGAGCTTTTAATCTGAAATCCATAAATAAGTGTGCATCAGATGGGTACTAGAACATTTTTAACAAGATAGGCCATGGAAACTATATCCTTCTATGCAAGAGCTGCACACCTGATTAAAAAAAAAAAAAAGAACTTCTGTCTTCTTTCAAAATTAATTTAAAAAGAAATACTTGAAAATTAAGATGTTTTATTCATGCCTCTGAATCCATTATAGAGTGGATACCATATAAAGAGTTGTTTTTGAGACATAATTATCCATGCTGCTGACTTCTTGCAGGGTCAAAGGTTTTTGATGAGTATATGAAGAAGTTGTTCATAGAGAAGAGCTGAACAGAGGAGATCTTGACCTTGTAGACGTCTGTTGCATTTTTCACTTTTAAAATGGGAGAAGCAGATCTATTTGAAGTTTGTTAATTCTACATAGCTCTTCTTTCTGTCTTTGCTGATATGTTTGAGATTGCCATGGGCACCAAAGCAAGAGGGGTCAGAGATTTGAACCTAAGTTAATTATAAAAATAACAAAGAATCATGGATTTTTTTTTTTTTTTTTTAGAGTTAGAAGAAACCTTACATCCTCCATCCATAAAATACAAGGGTAAAAAAAAAAGGAGTCCAAGGAGAAAAAAAAAACCTCTTATAACCTTAAGAAACATTTAATTTTGTTGTGCATCTGTTCTGAATGTGTCTACCTTTAGTTTAAAGAAGAATCTAGGAATATGTCAGGGTAACTTCAATACTATGCTGCTGTGTATAGTGCTGTACTGGTTTGAGGACTTAATTGATAGATCTAAAGATTTTTTCCCTTTTTTGTTTTGTTTTTTCTTTATTTTGCCTCTATTATGTATTTAGACAAGGTCTATCCCGAAAGTATCGAGTCAGTGTCAATATAATTAAAAGTTAGCGCAACCAATACTTTTGGGATAGATTTTGTAAGTTTTCCTCCTTTCTATCACTAATCATCTTTCACTTTAATATGGTGATGATCAAAGATTATTTTATCTTTGTCATGCCCCATGATATTAATACAGAAATTCAGGATGGCAATGAGATCCTAATTATAATGATAGCTACCATTTATTGCTTGTTTACCATGCATGAAGCAGTGTACTAATCAGTTTAGGGATATCTTCTCAATTGATTCTCACAGAGTAACTTTTATTTAACATTTTATAATAAATAACGACTTTATATTCTTCCACGAAGTTTCTCATCTTCAAAGTTACTTCCGCTCTTGAATGTTACAGGTTGTCTTTATTTTCTCAAAATTGTAACACACCTCATTTTTTTTTAGTATTTTCTAATTTTTTTACATCATAATAATGCAGCTTTTTATTTATGCAAAGGTTGAAAATGTTTTGCACTTTTATCTGATGCTTCATTTGTATGAAAATTAACATTTTTCTACACCCAGGATTTATTAATATTTAAAACTTATTTTTAGGCCTTTGCTTCCTAAAAACCTACTGAACTAGGATTTGCATTTTAACAAGATCCCTGGGTAGGCTTGTACATTCAAGTTTGAGACACAGTAGTCTAAACAGCCTCTCTCCTCTCCTGAAAGTAATAGGGTGATTTTGCTGTATCAGAAGCAATGTGGGTTTAGATATAGAGCAATTACTTGCTTCTGGTAGTTTCCTCAGCAAATGCAGCAATTTAGGGGGTGGAGGTGTAAGCACCCTGGCTTTGAGCTCAGTTTGGGTTCAAATGATCCTTTATTATTTACTAACTATATTGGCCAAGTCAATTAATCTCTTTAAGCTCACTTGTAAAATAGAGAAAAAAAAAAAAATAGTACCAAACTGAAAGTTGTTCTGGGAGAATCAATTGAGAAGATACTCATAAAGTGATTAGCACACTGCTTAGTGTATGGTAAACAATCAATAAAGGGTAGCTATCATTATAATTAGGGTCTCATTGCAATCCTCGAAATCTAAACTGCACTAAATGGTGGTTATCAATCCTTTCAGACTGAATGCCACAAAGGTTCTGTGAGTCTCCTGATATTCACATATATAGTATATATAGTACACAAACCAAATCTTAACTAGAAATTAAAAACAAGACAAGGAAAGTAGTTTATAATAAAACAATTATGAAAGTTCAGGCATGACCATGCGAGAAAACAGAAAACATGTGTGCATTATAGAATGAGAATGCACACAAAAGGGCAAGCTACAGTGCTGACTGGTACTGGTGGTTCAAATAGCATAACCGGAATTACAGTTTAGGAACTCTATTTTTCAAAATGGTGAGCATGTCTTGGTAAAAATTGTGAACAAAGAAAAAGGGACACTCTTTCATGGATTTATAAGGTATTACATTTCTGGAAAGGTCAATCTAGAAAATATTGCAAAATATACTTTGTATTAATTCATAAAGCAGAGTTAAGTTCTACACTAAGATAATAAAGGTATTTCACCTTCATGAATGTCAGCATGATGCTCCACCTGCGTTCCCGCTGAACAATTCTGGATTACATGGGACTGTTCTGAGCATCACGGCATATCTAGATCCTTGGACACGGTCCACTGAGTAACAGTAATGTCATCCAATAATTGGGATAATCAAATATGCCCCACAAATTTTCAATGGACCCTCAAGGAACACTACTGCTTCTGTTGAGCACACTAGCCTTCAATAAAAGCAGTATCCTTTTCTAACTAAAGGATCTTTTTGTCTTTCATCATTGCAATTGACAAGTAATGCAGCCTGGTGTAACTTGACATAAGAGGTAACATTAAAGAAATTGTTACACAATTGTAATTTTAGGTGAAAACTGGCAGAACTAGATTATGCATGGACCTACAAGTAGCATCTACCAGACTCAGTGACCCAAAGCAGAAAGATGAAAATCTCAATTTAACTCTGTAGAGACTTTCAGATACAATTTAGGACATTTTACAGTGATACTGTGACACTCCAAACTGTAACTGACTTGCAGAGAACAGCCTTCAGCTTTTCAATGCCCCCAAGATATGTGATCTTACATTAATCCTCACTTGTCAAATTTTATGGCTTAATTAGGACCCCAAGTTCCTGTGATAGTTGGAAACTTCTGGTTTATTTCCCTGGCAGAACTTCATAATACAGCATGATCCATACAATTTCATGATGAACAGTTCAAAACTGCAAAAGTCATTAATGCATTTTTTATAATTGTGGTCAACATACAATTAAATGCTATGACAGATGTTCATCAAGCAAGTTTCCAACAGATTATTCATTTAGTTATCCATCCTTCTCTGAGATTCTGGTAGCAAATTCAAGAAGGAAAGGTCTGAGAAAACACCTAAATGATCTAACACATTTTAAAATAAAGTTACATCAAAAAAGAAAAAAGCTACGTGAACCTTTTGTGTGTGTGTGTGTGTGTGTGTGTGTGTGAACTTTCCTACTTCTGCTCTGAAAACCTCTATGGGTTATATTCAGAGGGTCTGATACAGCTTACAAAAATTTCATAGGGAGCTCTTTGGTGGCAGAAGATGGGAACTTCTATGTCTTCCTTGACCTGCTTGCTTTTCCAAAACCTGGATTTGCTCCAATATTTATGCATGTAACTGTTAACAGTGTCTCACCTTCATGGGGCAGTGCTGCCGAACAGGTAACTATTTGGCATCAATTTACGCTCCCCTCTAATAGCAGAGAATTGTTCCAAGAAACGGGTTTCTAGCCATGGACACCATTGCTCAGCATCCCTGCACCTGGGTGGGCCATGGGGCCAAGCTCTGGATGATGGAATGTGGATGAAGGTAAGGGACAGCCCTTCAGCCCTTGCCATACAATCCCCGGACCACCCTCCATGCTCTCATCCTCATCTGCTGACTCAGGACCGTTCTGAAAACCACAGACGGCAGTCTTCATCATCCCGGTCCCTCCTCTCAGACGTCACAAACCTAAGATGCATTCATCAGTTTAAAACAATGAGATTTGGAATTGTATTAATTACAGCAGCTAGTATTTCCTTAAGAAGGACTAATGTTCACTCCTGTGCATTCAAATCTAGGAAAATGTCTGGTGCATAATAAGCCCTTAATGAACTAATGAACACATGAACTGTGTAGAAAGGCAACATTCCTTGGTCTTTTAGGGAAGTCGCTGTCAGACCAGATCAGAAATTATCTTCAAAGAAGAGCAGGAAAGGCTGTGGAGCAGGTAGCATTACCTGTTTGTCTAATTCCATGGGGCCACTGTTTTCTTATGTGACTGGAGATCAGGAGAGAATCTGATGGTAATGCCTGGTTATTGAGGAGCCATGCAAAAAATGGTTAAATGGGAAATACTCAAATAGTTTCACAGAAACTATCTAGTACTGGAGATTAGTACTTTTTTTTAAAGTCAAGTTGTGTCTGTGAGGTAATTTTGTGTAACTATCTGCCATATGTAAGAAAAAAATGCACTACTTTACTCCTATGACTAGCTGAGTGAAAGCAACCCCACATGACTGACCATTTATATGTACTTTTACTATAAAAATAATCACTATCATTTAAGGAGAGCTTACTTTGTCAATACCCATGATCATGACAAAACCTTCACCAGAGATTACAGTGTTCCATTCAGCCCAGTTCAGATACGTTTACTGGATTATGCCAAGCACTTTCACCTGCATTTTCTTATTTAAGTTTTTACCTATTAATAGTCCCCACCTCACAGGTGGGGTAATGAGGCCCAAAGTTGGGAACTAATTTGCCCAAAGGTGCCCAGCTGTGTACTTTCTCCACCCTTTTCATTCCCTGCTCGTCACCTCATAATATCTCTGGGTCTCGTACTGCACTTGTGGTCCTGAGCATCAAGCCACTGTACCACCAAAAACAGGCACTAGTTTAACATCAGAGACAGACTCCTGGATACTTGCAGGGGCAGCCCACCTGGTGATGGCCTGGGACTGGAATAATTCCTTTGGGTACTTGCCTCAGGAGTTCACTCAAACTGAGCATCCCTGCCATGACTGCTGTTTTTCCAGTAAAAGATTGTTTTCCTTTAGGCATGCATGTTTACCTTGTGACACTCCACTTTATTTTAACTTTTTTCCTTCTTACCTGGAGGTTCACCCGACATCGGAAAGTGTTCACTAGAGATGTCTTTCTTCCACAGGGCTGGAGGTGGGGAGGGGTTGTCATGGGGGAATCACAGCCTCTCCTGCCTCCTCCTCTACAAAAAGTATTTCATACCAGGCGCCAGCTGACTTTTTCTGTCAAGAAACAGATAGTAAACATTTTAGGCTTTGTGGACCACATGGTCTCTGTCACAACTGCTCAACTTTGTGCAAAGCAGCCAAAAACAATACATAAATGAATGAGAGTGACTGTGTTCCCATAAAACTTTACTAAAATAGTCTGCAGGCTAGATTTGGTCCACGGGCTGCAGTTTGCGATACCTATTTTATACGTATATCATTTTTTCTGATTAGATTTAACTTTTCCCCATTTATTCATTGTACAATTTTGCTATTTTGGAGCTTTGCCATGGATATGTAAGGAAAAGCAAATATTCTATTAGGATACTTCAGAATTGTGAGAGTTTACACATACTCTGAAAATAATTTGTGTTAAGGGAAATTTGGATTAAGAGAATTTTTAATGAGGAAAGGAGAGAAAACAGATCATTCCTGACCTGGAATGAAGGATGCATCACATAAGGAGAAAACAAAATTAATATCAGCTAATATTAGTCAATATTAATGAAGGTCTGAGAGATATGCTGCATGTCTTCATTCACTGAAAAACACTGGTTTTGTCTCTTTGCTCTAGGCCCTGGGATTACAATGTGAAAAAGACAAGGTGGCCCCTGCCATACAGACTTTCTGCTTTACATTTATCAAGCACTTATTACAAAGGGTAAAGACCCTATGGATCCAGCAGATACAGGATGAAATGAGAGCTAGACTAGAAAGAAGGACCTGGCAGCAGTAAAGGGTCTAAGGAATACAATTGAGGTAAGTAAGTGGGGGAGGAAACTGGCAGATGGCATTGGAATTGGAAGAAACATGTTGAATATGTATCTATATGACTTTGAAAAGCTAATTGCAGATGTTGAGAAGGAAAGCAACCGTTTCAGGGGTTGGGAGGTTTAAAATAATTTTTAAAAAATTGTAATGACCTTTTACAGATTACCTAGGGGAAGGGTAGGGGGAGCTACTGGCGGAAGCATAGGAGAAACTAGGTGGCAATTCTTAATTAAGAGTTTAGGTGTGTTCAGGAGACAATAAGTAGCCAATATTTGCCTGGAGCATGGAATGGAGAAAGAGAGTAGCTGGAGCTAGGACCAAAAACAAAGGTTAGAACCAGACGGTGGAAGGCTTTGAATGCCAGAATAAGGAATGGGATTGACTTAGACAGACAGACTTGCAGGGCACCTGAGAAGCCAGGAGCAGGGTCTAAGATCTGGGCAAATTGTAGGAAAATATGAATTAGAGAGGGAAAGACTGGAGGCAAGGAAAGCAGGTAAGAGAGACCCCAGGAATAGGCCAAGATGAAATGAAAGAGGTTATACTGTATTGTGAAATTGCTTCCCTTCCCTGTAAACTCCTTTTGAGTTAAACGCAGCATCTGTTCAGCTGCCGGTGGCAGTTTTTTACTGGATGAATAACAGCGCTGTGCTCGCGGGCTGCTGACAATGTCTTTCCTTGTGCTCTGCTATGTTTTAATTACATTTGACATTCATAGCGCACTATTATCCAGTGGCAATGAATTGAAGAAATGCAGCTTCATTCGAAGTCAAACAAAAGTAAGGACACATAATTATATAATAATGTATTACTTGGAAGCTAAGAGATTTTTAGGTTTAATATACCTGTTACTTCCTACCTACCACCCCCCTCTCATATCTTGCTTTGATTCAACTGTAAGAATATTCATCCCACAATTTAATTATAAACATCCACTCTAAATCAGAAGATTATTAAAAAGAACAACGAATCCAAAAACTAGACTGGGAATCAAGAGAAGGTTTTACTTTTTGGCTACGGAGAGGTTCAAACATATGCAAAGGTGGAGAGGCACACACCAGTTTCTACAATTATCATCACATCATTTAACTTGTTTAATTTATAACCCTCCCCTGGCTGGTAGCACAGTGGATAAGGCGCCGGCCTGTGAACCCAAAGGTCGCAGGTTCGATTCCCCAGCCAGGGCACA
Source organism: Noctilio leporinus (assembly GCA_004026585.1). Lineage (NCBI taxonomy): Eukaryota > Metazoa > Chordata > Mammalia > Chiroptera > Noctilionidae > Noctilio > Noctilio leporinus. The sequence goes on from PVIW01000604.1 coordinate 337,980, forward strand.
TAACCACATAACAAGGTTGCAAAACCAGGTCTCCAGTCAGGTCTGTGGCTGGAGGCAGGTGAAAAGCAACCATACATTGATGTTTCTCTCCCTCTCTGCCTCTCTCCCTTCCCCTCTTTCTAAAAAAATAATGAAATATTAAAAAAAAAAAATTGTAACCCTGTCATTTTTTGCCCTTGACGTTAACTTCAATTATTTAAAGCAAATATCAAGCATCCTATTATTTTACCTACAAATACTTCAAAATGTATCTATAAAAGATACTTTATAAACAACATTTACCATTATAATGCCTACAATAAAACATCAATAATTCATCAATATCATTAAATATCTCCTCATGGTCTACTTTTTCCCAGTTGTCTTATTTTCGTTTGATAGTTGTTTCGCTTTGATGTTCAAATGAAGGTGCAACATAGATGTACATGGCATAGGCTGACATCATTTAATTTAACTCTCTTCCTGTGTTATTCATTTCTCTTTTGGCTTGCTATTTATTAAAGGAATCAGGATTTACTGAGCAGTTGTGTGCAACATGTTAATCTAGTCACTTGGATTTCAATAAACTGGTTGGTACACTAGAGGCTTGATCAGATTTGGTGTCATTTTTTGGCAAGAACATTTCATGGGTGGTTGAGAGTTTTATTGTAGGCATCTATCAGGAGGCATTTTGTTGCTTTCTGAGGTTCGTACAGTCTGAGATTCCTGATAAAAAGCTTGTCTTGAGTAAAAGCTGTCTGTAATTAGCCAGTTCTCCAATTGCCATTTCTTTGTTATTTTTCCTTTTTTTAAGTGGGAAATGCTATTTAGAAACCACAATCTGGGCACTGAGGGTGCTTATTGCCACAGTGTTGGTCATTGCTTTCAGGCCTTTACAACAGACAGAAATAGAATTTTTTTTTTTTTTTCAGAAAAAATACATGAGATCTATATAAATTAAGGAAAGTCAAACAGAGTTAAGTCAGGGCCTACTATGTGTTGCCTGACATGGCACTCAGCTGACCAGAGATGCAAACTGACCACGAGAGGCCCCCAGAACAAAGAAAATTATTGTAAAGATTACTATCAACAGCTTGCTCATACCACAAGTGGTTACCCCTACCATAAAAGAAAAGCAAACCACAAACCATACCTCGTAAAGGTTAAAGTTAACCCCAATGTTTTTTTTTCCAGCCTCTAGCTCCCCATATCAGCAATTTTCCATAGAAACTACAGAGACACAAAGTTCAACCTCTAGAGACGGTTGGCATTGCTCCACCTTCTCTTACAAGGAGCGTCTGCCACTCTGAGTAGCTTTTCTTGCTTACCGTCTCTGCTCAATAAACTTGCTTCCACTTTAACCTCTTCTCTAAATCGCATCTTGAATTATTTTCTTCATGGAGCCAAGAACCCTCTTGGCTCAAAGCTCCAGTCTCCTCCAGGGACTCACCCCTCTGGCATTAAGTTCATACTAGTATTTCCAACATAAATGTATAGTTTTTATTTAACTTACTTCATAGTTGTAGCTCCTTTCCCATATGCTAAAAATCTTCATTTCTAATGACAATTAAAACAACACTTTGCTTGATCTCAATAATATATAATTTCAAAATAATCATACCAGTATTATTACTAACAATAAGATTATTAAACAGAGTTTGATTTGTCATTCTTTTTGTCTTTAGGATCAATTCCACTAATGCAGTATCATTAGTATATATAATAAAGCCATACATGAATATAATTAAAATCATAGAAATAATTTCTGCCTGCATGGTTAAGTCAACTATGTTTAATTGTTTCATTTGTTTTTGTTTTGTAGGGATTTTCAAAACTTTGGTAAACTAGTCAGGGTTCTCCAGAGAAACAGAACCATGAGGATGTACATATAGGTGGAACTTTAGTATCGGAATTGCTCCCATAGTTATGGAGACTAGGAAGTTCACAATCAGCTAGCTGAAAGCTGGAGAGCTACGAAAGCCTGTGATGTAGTTCAGTCTGATTCCAGAGGCCTGACCAGAGAGGGGCTGCTGGTGAGAATCCTAGTCAGAGTCTGAGGGCCCGTGGACCAGGAGCGCCAATGTCTGAGGGCAGAACACAGATGTCTCACCTCAAGCCAGGCAGGCAAATTCCACCCTCCTCCCCTCCTCTGTTCCATCCAGGCTCTCAAGGGATTGGATGATACCCACCTGCATAGGGGAGGACCATCTGCCTTACCCAGTCCATTAATTCAAAGGCTAATCTTTTCCATAGACACATGTAGAAATAATATTTTTCCAGGTATCTGGGCATCCCTTAGCCCAAACAAGCTGACACACAAAATTAAGCATCACATTTAGGTTAACTTGCTTTTTTTTTAGTTTACCTAAAGCATTTACATGGACCAAAGACATAACTATTGAACTAACTGCACTCAGGCAAATGCACCTTCCATCTCTTTTATCTTCATCTGTGCCTTCCTTCCCTTTATAGACAGCTATTTATATTTATTTTTATTTATCGTTGCATTTTTAAAAATCACATATACTTTTATATTCCTTTCTTTAAAAGGAAAACATAGTTTATATACCATTCTGCAGAGGACAGTACTTAGAAGGCTACAAAACAAAGTTCTACAAATCTTAAGTTACTACTCTTATGAAAGTAATTAGTTATTTTTATCATTAAATTCAGATTTAGATCATGTATAAAATAACTACATTAACATGGACCTCAGAGGGGGAAAATATCATTAAAATGAACTTCCGTTTAGTTAGAATTCTGGTAATGTGGGGAGGAAAAACACTTTGCTCACTTAATGATTCAGCACTTACCGTGTGTCAGGCACTGTTTTTAAGCACTTTCCAAACACTAACTTATTTCATTCTCATAACAATCCCATGACATAAGTTCTATTATTAACTTTATCTTAGAAATGGAGGAACTCAGGCAAAAGAGGTTAAGAAACTTGCCTGAGATCTTTAGCTATTAAGCAACAGAGCTAAGATTTGAACTGAACATCCTGGCTCAGAATCTAAACTCTTAATTGGATCGCCATGCTACCATCCCCTAAGGTCAAACATTTACCTTAGAGTCTTTAGTTTGCTATTATGAGCAGCAATGCAGTGAGCATCCATTGAAGATTAATCTTTCATTTTCATCATTTTCATTAATACAATAATAATTTATGCCCATGGGATTATTGAGTTGAAAGGTAAGCATATTTTAAATTTAGCATATTTTAAATTTTGGAATTTTTTAAATCATCTTTTGCTTCAAAAAGTGAGAAGGAATTCTTTTGAGTATACTGACAATGTGTCTCCAAGAGTTGCTCTTTATTAAACCTTATTAAGATATAATTTGCATACAATAAATTGTATACAATTTAATTACATGGTTCAGTGTTTTGACAGGTGTACACACCCATGTAACTATCACAGACATCAAGAAATAGAACATTAAAAAAAAAAAAAAGAAATAGATCATTTCTCATACCCCTGAAAGTTCGCTTGTGCCCTTCTGTACTTCCCAACAGTTTTGAGAACCGATTTCTTTTACTTATAATGTTTTGTTTAGAGGAATAGAGAAACTTTTACAAATATAGGCCATCTTATTCCCAAATGAACTATCTTCAGGCAGAAATTAATTTTTCTACTTGTCTGTTTTCTTTTCTGCCAGAGTCCCTGTCAGAAAGCATTGACTTGAAGCTACCAATACAAATGCTGCTTTCACCATGTGAGCTGAAAGCTGACATCCATTGTGTTGCTGACACCAAGGCTGAAACTCTCATGTCTCATGGGTTACTCCTATCAGACAGCCCTGCCATTTTGGATGTGTACCTTTGACATTCATTGAGATAAAGGAGCATTTAAATAGCTATAGCAGCCTATTACCCCGAGGGAGTGTTATACATCTGTCCAAAAGATGGGAAATTTCAGTTTTTGAATGATTAGGAAATTTCACTTTTAATCAAAAGTATAAAAGTGAGTTCTATCGGCATGACCAACTCTATGAGCATGAAATTATGGAATAATAAAATTTTAATATTGGTATGCATGCACACGAAATCTGAGAGGACAAAGAAGTTAAATGGTTTGTCCAATGGGATACCATGTACAGGACTGTTGACATAAAAAACAAACAAACAAATAATTTTCTGTCCCAAATCTCAGCCCGCTGTCCCAATCTCATGGGACTCCTTTCAGAGTATCATGCTGCCTTTTCAGATTGGTTTTAGTTTGACATGACTGTTCCCATGCAGAAATTCCAGGTACTGTACTCCCTGTACCATGAGAAAATTCTCATGGCCCACACTTTGTAGTACCATTCTGATATTAGTTACAAGTTAACCTTATTGCACCCATGCTCACTCATATTTACTTGGTATGACATGCACCTTTTCAAACAGCTTGCTTTGCTGTAGGGGGCGGAGGGGAAGAACACACATGCAACATCTCTGCAAAAATCTAACTGTTGTTGCCAATCACCATGAAAAAGAGTCACTCAATTTCCAATTGGAGAGGAAGCTGATGCATGCTTCACAGAATGTTCTCTTGTGGTATTGTGGAGAGCCCCACAAGGTCATTTGAACAACCTAACCTTAAAAACTAGTGACATTTTTCATTTCTATTTTTTCTTTCAAACCCTTTTCTTTGTATTTCTTTCCATTACCAATTAATCTCCCTATACACTCCTCCCCCCTCCACATAGTGGCATTGTTTTATTGCAAAAGGAAGGCAAGTCCATTTGGAAAAAAATTAATAATATTAGTAATAGGTCAAATAAAAATAATCCCAATATTTACAAAATTTATTTCCACTATTAAAATTTGGTGTATGTCTTTCCAAGTTTTTTTTTTTTTAATTTCAAGTTTCTATTAGCTTCATTTTAATAACACAATCAACACATGAGGGCCATTTTCTTGCTAGTAGTCACAGTAGGGTATATTGGTTAAGAGGACAGATCCAAGATTACTTCGTTAACATCTAAAATCTGCCAATTAATAGCCACCTGACACTGAGTAAATTAATCAGTCCATGCTTCAGTTTCCTCATCTATAAAACAGGGATAAATTTAATGCTTACCTCTTAGGGTTGTCATCAGAATTAAATGAATGAATTGTTGTAAAGTATTCAGACGAGAACATGATACTTATTGTCATTATTACAATATCATCATTACTACAAAATGATTTAATCAATATAGATTCCTAGAATGTTTCTCTTGCCAATACCTCTTTCCCCAATTACAATTCCTTCTTACAGAGATAATCTGCATTATGCATATAATAAAGAACCCCACTGTCCTAGTGGTATGATCTCTAAGGATAAATCTATAGCAGTGTTTTGGCTTCTGCTAAATTTAAGGGGATTAGGAGAAGGAAACACTTCAGGGTATGTTGAAGAAGCTTTCTGAATGGTGTAAATTTGGGACAGGAATTGTTGGACCCAAGTTAAATGATTTCCCTTACTGTGGGAAAAGTGGCAAACTGTAAAACAGCCCAGCTTCTTTTACAGGGTTAGCTGGGGGAAGCAGATGATCTAGGTACTGGCTAGTCTTGATGGTTGCTGCCAAGGTTGGACACTACAGTTTACACCTTTACCTGCATAAGTGGGGACTGATGATGGATAGGGGCAGTTTTGTCTCAGTTCCACTTCGCTTTCATCTCAGAGATTTTGATCCTCTGAAACCCAACCTCAAATAGTGTCTTTCTGCTTTTCACTTCATGTTGGCGTTGTTATCCTCTCTAACTATAGGCTAGTTTTTCCCCCTGGCTGGAACCATCACTACTGACAGGTTTTCATGTGGTATTTCTCATCGCCACTGGAGAACAATCTCTTTTAACTTAGTTCAAATTCTGGGCAAAATGGGTACAGAGCGGATCAGGTGCGGACACCCTGAAATAATCAATTATGGCCAGTGAGACTGGGACCCCATAAAAACATGACAGCCCTTGCTAGAAGCACTTGCTGGGGATGGTGGGAGAGCATTTTCCATGAGAACAAGGAAGGAGTGCGTGGGACATGCTGCCCTTGTAGTGATGGTAGGAGCTAAGCAGTCCAAAGCACCACCATGACCCTTTCTTAATTTCCTTCTGCTCTCTGCCTGTGTATCGCCTCACTTTCATTACTCAGCAGCACGCTGTGGGTGTGACTTTTGCTCTTGGATTATGCCATTGGTGCCATCTGCTACTGCCTTGTCTCCTTTGATGTCCTTCTACAGATGGCAAGGGCACATGGGAAGTGGCACTTGGTTCAACATGGCAGCTCTGGAAACATTGAGCCTACCCTTGCATCAATGCTGCCACCAAGTAATTCAGCTCATGTCTAAGTCTAACAATAATGGAGTCATTATTACATTTTGGTTCAGCATCTGAAATCTTATTATAAATTACAGGAAATATCTGTATCCATTCCAAAATACGCATCATCATCTACTGTATGGGAGCACGTGTATATGATTGTTTTAAAAGTAATCTGGTACATTTCTAAGAAATGATGACAACTTGCTATTAACAACATACCAAAGTTCAGAAATATTTTTGATATTATAAACAATGAAAACTGTATTACAAATGTGCTTGTTAATTTGGCCGTGTAGTAGGTGTCAGAGCTAATCAGTCAACAGCTAATGCAGAAAAGAAGAAAAATTAATATTCATTAGACTCTTGTTTACACTTTCATTGTCAAGGTTAATCAGTTTGCTTTACGCACAACGTTTCACTCTTATTAAAGTCATTAGTATCCTTCAGTACATGGAGAACACTGGGGTTTCACAAATTTGATTTATACATTGCACAGGGAATGGGAATGGGCCATATATTGCAGGGATTTAAACACAAACTTTTATTTAGATCAACCAGTTATTACTCTTCACAATAGAATGTTAGTTAACAAATTCAGGTATTCAGTAACATTCCTCAATTTCAGGAACTAATAAGTATACAACCTTTCAACTTCAACCCAAATATACTCATCAAAACATAGACTCATCAAAACACTCAGTACCTTCCAGGCACTGATAATGCAAAAAGGATTTTTAATGTTTCTGTTTACTTTCGTACCAAAAATGATCATTGTAAGCAATGGAACTGAGATTAGAAATTTTTACTACAGAATAATTTACACAGCTAGTATTCTGTGGATATGATCTTACCAGAGGATCAGTTTTTCCTCTTACCAAATAGAATAGCAACTTTTCATGCCTCTCCAAGTGTGGAACTATCCACTTGATGGAAATCTCTGCTTAGCATTAGTCCAATTCACTCTTTAATGAACCGCAAGTCTGGGTTTCTCAGGCCAATAACTTACGTAGGGAAAGCACACCTCTAGAATGGCTCTCTCATCATTGACCTTTTTTTTTCACCCTGTGTCATTGCATGGGGAAATCTGATACAAATATATAATATAATGTGATTTTCAACTTCTACCTGTGTTTCTTGGGAGATAAGTTTCAGAGACAAGAACAAAACTGAGTTACTCAGCAGACCGGATACGAACTTTCATGAAAACTACTCACTACTCACTAACTTGAGAATTAGAACCTCAAGAATAGTCTGGTGTGTGGAACTTATAATGGAGCTGTGAAGTTTTCTCTTTTAATTTTCTATTTTACTTTTCAATTATAATTGACATAATATTATATTAATTTCAGTTGTAAAACAGAGTGATTAGACATTTAGGTAACTTATAAAGTGATCACTTTAGTTAATATTATATCCCAAAGATTTAGTATTTTAATGACTAGATGCTCTAGATACATGCCTGTTAGTTATAACAAAAAGAATGAACAATACTCTTCTGTATGCAAATTATATGTTCCTATGACAATGAATGAGGTCAAAGGATCCATGAGTAATTGCTATTAGAGGACTTAATTATTCTCAAATTAAAACTTTTTTTGCAAATTTCACCTGAAATTTAATTAACACATTCATACATAGGAGAGTTCATTCATACTCTGGTGGGGTAGAGGTCATCTGTAGTCAACCAATTCCGGTAGTTTTTCCTCCTGAAATCAATTTTATAATATTCCTGCACATTCCATTGGAACATTCTATATGTATAATAAATAGATCATATATAGAACTCCCAGCATAAAATAGTCTATAATATAGAAACTTAGAGTACAGTATGACACTTTGGGAACTGCGTTTATTATCAGTGAGAAAAAACTAAATCTGTAGCCAAAATGGAAATGGCCATCTGTCTGGACTAAGTCTTGGTTTGGATTTTCAACTTATTTACTATCCAAACTTGTGCTTTCCAATACAGTAGCCACTAGCCATGTGGAGAGATCTCCAAGATGGCAGCCGAGGAAAAGACGACTTGCCCCCCCACATAACCACAGCAAAATTACAACTCAACTACAGAACAACCATCACTCAGAACTGGCAGAAATCAAGTTGAATAAAAGTCCTAAAACCATAGAATTAAAGAAAAAACCCACATCCATCCAAACTGGCAGGAGGGGCTGCTGGATTCCCAGGAGGCTCCTCTCAAAGGTCCCCCACACACAGACTTATTCAGACTCACTTTTCAAATAATAAAAGGAACAAGGAATTAAAAATCCCCAAATGTGTTGCCAGTGAAACTAGGAGATGTTTAATTCAAAGAAAATATGAATACAGAGAAAGATGGAGAAATCATAAATGAAGCAGCAGGCAGGGGGTTGGGGAGGTTATGTGTAAGTGACTGAGTGTATATAGGTACATGTGTGTGAAGCGTAATAACCAGAAAGCTTTATGGAATCAGAGAAAGGCTTAGGAATTCAAAAAAGAGGGGCTCTCTAATCTTCATTTTAATCCTGCATTGTCAAAGTGCTTCTTTTTTTTTTGTTCTACTCTAGCAGAAAACTAGATGTTTATTCTCTAGAGTAACCAAACTACAGGTTCTGGATTGGGGGCACCAGGCACAGAGGACAGGCAGTGGAAGAGGCTGGTATACTGAGAACAGTGTTAACAGGTGAACAGCAACTTCCTGAATGGGGAGAACCTGTTTAGTGTCTTCTCATCTCTTTCCACAATACCAGCAGCCAGGTTATTTATCCTCCCCTGCCATCACCTCATGTCCAAAACAGGGAACTAGAATCTTCTGTGGAGAAAACCAACGGCTCTAGTGGAGAGACATCCAGACACCATAACAGACTGGCCACATGTTGCAAGCCAGTGCATTGCTAGTGGCCAGCAGGACAGCCACCAGGACATAACCCACCAGGCAGACATCAGGCTAGTTTTAGTGCCTCACTCTCACACAGAAAGGATGGGCCAGTAATGACCAGGCATTTGAGGATAATCGCCAGCAAGAAAGAAAGACACTTAAATAAGCAAGGAGGACAAAGTAGAAATCAGGGGGAATAAAAATAGATAAAATGTAAGAAAACCTCAAAGAAATCATTAAAGATATAAAAGAAATATTTCACAAGTAAGAACAGAAGACCATTAAAGGCAGTGGAAAATGAAATTTAAAATATGAGATTAAATAAGATAAACTCAGTGAAAGCTGTAGAAGATAAAGATGAGGGTATCGTTCCAAAAACTGAACTAAAAGAAAAGAGATGACAATAGGAGAAAAAAAATTCAGGCTCAATATCTGATGAATAAAAATTTGGAATGGGGGTAGGGGAATATTAGAAAAACTGGTAAAGAAAAAAGTGAAGAATATTTCCCCCAACTGAAAAATATGATTCCCAGAAAAAGATATGAAAAAGAACCTATAGTATAGCATGTGATAAGTGAAATATCAGAACATTAGGGACAAAAAAATCCTAAGAAAGATGGATCACATTAAAAAGAATAAGAATTAAAATGACACTGATCTTGCCAATGGCGACTCTGGTTTCTGAATAGATTGGGGGGTGAGGGTGGGAGTTATATATGTATTATTTTAAAATATTGATGTAACTGCCAGAGTAGACAACAAAAATGCTGAAAATGATTTACTCTGGGCACAGGAGTGAGGCATTAGAGACAGAGGCATCAAGAGGCTGCTGTATGCTTGTTAGGAGGCTTCAAGCATTCTTTGGTATCTAAAATGATTTTATGTACCTTACGATAAAAATAAATTAAAACCAAAACTGGTTTCAAAAAAATAATCTCAAATTTCAATAACCAATTCTACCAAACTCCCAAGTTAGAGAATTAACAAATAAATAACTAAATCTTGTGGATTCATATCTAAGAAACATTAATTTATAGGGTGTTTGTGTAAAGATTATGGTATGAAGAAATTAAGTATGCCATGAATAAGTATATGGGTCCTTTATTAAGTGAAGATTTGAAGACATAAAATACACAGCTGTCACTAATATAACTGTGCCTTTTTAAAAGCAACTATAAGCTGGCTGGTTAGCTCAGTTGGTTAGAGCATGGTAACAATAAAAGCAACCGTAACCTCACTGCTAATCTTTCCCTCAGAATTTACAAAGAGAACTTCTGAAATCATTCAGCAAGCAGAAAAGAAAATATCTTAATTAACTGACAAAAAACAGTTTTTTCATATTCGGTTTGTCAAAAAGTGGTGTTAATACTAGTTAAGCCTAACATCTTGACCATGACATTTTAGTATGTCAATGATCATATGAAAATTCTAAGAACACTCTTTTTCAGGATGACTTTTCTAGAAACTGAGATTTATAAAATAGGGTAACAAATATCTAAATATATTATCATGGAAATCTTAAAACCCTGTGTTAGAGTTTAATAGTGCAGAAGATGTTAAATTATTAATGAGTGCAGATTTAAAAAGAAAGTGTGAATATGACTTTAAGTGTACTTTTTCTCCATATCAAAGTAATAAAATGGAAATCTCTCAATTACCTGTGAAAGAATCTCTGGTAGCTTCCTTTTGCCTAGAATGTGAAATTTGAACTACTTGCTGTTTTATTCAATAACCTACATCAATTTTCTCTTCTTTCCTCACTCTTCTTAATACATTGCCAGGTCAAGTCCAATGAATCTACTCGCTTTTTCCAAGTCTGAGTTTTTGGCTTTTTTTTTTCAGTTCCATCTTTGTGCTTTCATCCATATTGCCCTCTGCCTAGAACGTTTTTGTTTTCCTCTCTACCAAACCTTATTTCAGTCCTTCTTAAAGCTTTAGTTCAAAGTTCTACTCCAGAAGGCCCTAAATGATTGATATTAATTGTGGTTGTTTTGTTGTTATTGTTTGGTTGGTTGGTTGATTGTTTATTATTATTATTATTCTGGGCCCTTCTAGGAACTATTAGAAACTTCATTAATATTTTAATTTTTCTCATGGACTGACTTAACAGCAAATTATTGACCAACTTATCTCTCTTGACAGTGGGCATGCTTTCTATTACTTATTGCAACTTTAACTCTATAGTATCCTATGTAAAATTAAAAACTCTTCTTTATCCCCTTATGGAGATTATACTGCTGTTAAATTATCTGTTTCATGGGCTCAGTGTGTGTGTTTTCTATAGCGACTGCCCTCTTCAAGTGTGAGGGCCTGCTCCCCTGAGGGTTTTAGACACATCAGGTCATGGTCGGAGCCCCTTCCAGTGAGTGCAGACAGAGGGCAGGGTTGAAGGCCAGAGCACAGTACTTCAGGCAACACAGTTAACCTGATGGGTCTGGGATTGTAATCCACCAGTTCTGGTAGTTTGAAGGCGGAGGAGATAGGTGAGTAGATACTCTAGCTCAAAATCTGTCCACATTCTGGCAATTTTTTCATGCCTTGATGTTCACACAAACCAGCTATGTGAGCTTCTTTTGTGGACCGAGGTCTCAAAAATGACCAGTAGGCCTCCAATGACTGTTGTAAAGCAATACTGGTGAGAAGCAAGAGCAGAAGGTAAAATGTTTCTCCCAGGGATGCACTGGAGACCGCTCTCAACCCTGTTCCCCATCCTTAGGGCCTTACAGCTCTAAGGTTTCCTCTAGGTACTCAGCCTTTTCAGAGTTTCCTGGGGAGGGGAGAAACCTTATGTGAGTTACTTATCTTTTTGGGAAAGCTGCATCTCTCTAGGGTGTCTTGATCTTTTGTGCTCCATTGACCCCTTCGATCAAGCCTTTAGACCTCTTCTCAGAATACTTCTAAATGAATAAAAGGCATAACTTTTTCTCCTATAAATAGGAAACTATTCATATTAAAATACAGTTAAAACTGTTATTAGACTCAAATTTATGATAGTTATATATGCATCTTTCATTAGAGTCCAATTTGATAATGACTATCATTTCTAATGGTATTGACTTTCTCAATTTCCAGATAGTTAAAACAACTGTAATATAATATGAATGTGATTTCCATTGTTAATAAGTCACAGACACTGAATATGGCAATACATACATTTTTAAATTAATTTTAAAATTAGCAATACATAGACATGTTAAAAATCTAAACTTCTGTGTGATGAAATGTAACCTTCCCCCATACCCAGGCTCTCAGTTTCTTGGTCTAAAAGCAGCTTCATTCATCTTTTGTGTGTCTCCTTCCAGAGAAATTCAATGCATATACAAGGAAGGGGAAGAAAGTTATATTTTTCATTTGTTCATTGAATACATTTTGGAGATTATTTCAACTCATACTTTTTAAAGACATGTAGCATTCCTCTGTATGAATGTACCATAAATTATTTAACCAGTCTTCTGTTGACAGATACTTATGGTGTTTTCAACCTCTTTTGTTCTTATAAATAATGTATACAGTATACGATTTTGAAAATATGTGGTTTATATTCAGGCCTGTGCAGAAAGTATCCAGCCATGCACTATGTAAAATAGAGACATTTATTGAAGATGATACAAAATACAAGAAACATTGTACATAGGACAATGACACCTCAGTCCCCTTCAAAGTAGACACCTTGGGACTTCACACAGTTCTCCCAGCATCTCTTCCACTGTTCTAAACACTCTTCAAAATCCTTTGTTGGAATCACCATCAGCTGCTCCACTGTATTTTCCTGAATCTCATCCATGGTCTGAAATCTTTTCCTTTTCAAAGGTGATTTTAGTTTTGGGAAAAGTCGGAAGTGACAGGGTACCAAATCTGGGCTGCAGAGGGGCTGAGTCACTGGGTTATTTGACGTTCTGCAAAAAAATCTCCGCAGCAGATGGGATATCTGAGCGGGTGCATTGTAGTAATGAAGCTGCCAATCACCAGATGCCACAGTTGTGGCTGTTTTCATCATATTGCATCTCAACCAATGAAGATCACTGAGGTAGTCCTCCTAATTGTTTGGCCTGGAGGTCATGGGATGGGCAACACCTTTCCAATCAAAAACATAGTTAACGTGGCCTTGATCTTGCTAAGCCTTTGCTGTGCCTTTTTCTGCTGTGGCGGACCAGGCAACTTCCATTGGGTCAATTAGACCTTTGTTTGCAGATGATAGCTGCAGACCCTACGGTTTGTCTCCAGGCATGACCTTTTTGAGGAAATCTGGTTCATTGGTAGCAGTTTAAATAAAGTCATTAGTAACTGCACACAATATTCCTTCTGCTCTGGTAGCAGAAGCCAGAAGACAAATTTTGCTGCAACACATTTCATGCCAAGATCTTATGTCAAGATCTCAGACACAGCAGTTTTTGGGATCTGCAGATCAGCTTCTAGTTCTCATACTGGCAGTCACCAATCTCTGTTGATTGACGCCAATAGACCTTCAACATTCTCAGGTGTTCTGCTTCTTGCAGGCCTTCCAGAATGTGGATCGTTTTCAACAGATTCTCAGATTCTCGACCACATTTGAAGTGTTTGTGCCACACTTTTATCTGCATTGCACTCATTGCATCAGTCCCAAAAGCCTTCTGAATCATCTGAATAGTTTTCACAGAGGAATATTCAAGCTTAATGCAAAATATGATACAGATTTGTTGCTCTACTTGGTCATTTTGAATGCAATGGCCACACAGTCCTCATGTTCACTCAACGACTAATGAAGTCATCATTGTTCATACATGAGCATTTCAGTCCACTCTTCTCGGCTGCCAGGTTACATGGATGTCACACAAACCATTCTCATTATATGAACAGTGGCTGGATGTTTTCTGGACAGACCTCGTATATTACACAGACTACTAAAAATGTAATTGTTCAAAGAACATAGACATTTTTAATTTAGAAAAACTTGGCTGAGATAAAAAAAAAAAGAAAGAAAAACTTGGCTGAATTGTCTTCCAAAGAAGTTGCACCAATTTTCATTTCCACCAATCATGTGAGAGTTGTATGTAAATGTGCACATTTTTCCTGGAACTGGTGCTATTTGGAAGAAGACTAGGAGTAAATCCATATATTATTACCAATACTTTTCTCACCTTTTATTTTTCTTTAATTTATCATGCTACAATTTAATAAAATGTGGTTGTTTTCTTGACTCATTGGCAATTACTACTCACTTTTGTGGCATTGCTTGATTTTGGTTCTCTATTCTTGGGAGTAGGAGAGTATCTTTCATCAGAATCCTCACAGCCTAGGTCAGGATATTGGCTATTATTCTACTAAATGTCTGACAAACAGTTCAATAGAGTGACTGCCTGTCAGGGGAGATTGGGTTGGTGGGTCTTGTGACAAATTTCTTTACTTATGTTACATTGGAAGTTTGACACCAAAGTATGTTTTCTTATTATTCTCAGATGTTTAACTCATAAAATGTGTTACAGATAAGTGATGCCATTAATATTTTAATAATGATGGGGATCTAATATACAGCATGGTCACTACAGTTAATTGTTGTATACAAAAATGTTGCTAAGAGTATAGATCTTAAATATTCTCACCACAAAAAAGCAATAATAATTATATGAGGTGATGGAAGTGTTAACTAATGTTAATAAGAAAATCATTTTGTAATATATGTTATGTGTATTAAATCATCAACTTAAACTTATATAATGTTATATGTCAATTATATCTCAAAAAAAGCTATGAAAAAGACTTATATACTATACCATATGTATATTTGAAGGCAGATGACTAGAAAAGGTGTTTCTTCAACAACTCCTTTCAATTCTTTAAAGGTATTTCTATTATCTAGATATGAAAGGACAGAAGGAAGTTAAATATATAAAAAAAATCTTAACATGAGTCAATATGGCGTTGATGAGACCGAGTAGAAAGCTCATGAAATTCTAGCCTATGTTCATCTAAGTGTGCAAAACAGGTAGTCAATATTCTTTCACCCTCTAATCAAAATATAGACTGACAGCATTTGTCTCTAAGAATCTCAAAGGAGAGGTATTAAGAATGTAAATTATGATACTATGAGGCTGCTCAGCATAATGCAGGATCTGAAAACCATACCATGTGAAAATTCATTCAAGAAATTTGAGTTTTGTTCTGAGGTTATGTGAGTCATGGTTCTCTGCCTTTTGCCCTGTGTGCAACCCTAAGCTATTTCCTTAATTTTCCTAAGTCCGTCTTCTCATTTGTGAAAAGAGAAAACATTGCCTACTACATCAGTCAGGAGAACGGTGGCTTCAGGTAACCGAAAAGCCACTTAACCGTGGCTGAATCCACAAAGATATCACCTGTTTACTTATCAAGACGTCTACAGGTATGTAGTTCTAAGGTTAGTTCAGCAGCTCCTTGATGTGAAAGTTCTATGTTCTCTGTGATTTCTTTGATTTTCTCCGTTGAAAAATTGCAACAGTGGCTCTAGACATCTCATTCTCTCAATCTCAAGCCCAAAAGCTGGAAGCAGAGAGCAGGCAGGAGAGAAAGAGAAAGACAGACAGACACACAGACACTGATACATCCTCCAAACATGCTTCTCTTCCTTTAGAGGGGAGGAAAAGTCTTTCCCAGAATCACCTAGCATTTTTCTCTGTGTCTCCTTGACCAAAACTGAATTCTGTTTCTACTCCTAGCTGCAGGAGGGGTTAGAAAAGAAAGCCTTTAGTTTGCTATTCTCTATGGCAGGAGGGCAGACAAGAGAGATGGGGTTGACAGTGTTGGCCACACGCACACCTCAGATATAACTACATATTAAATGAGATAAAACATGTCAAATAATTTTTGCAGGCACATGCTGTAAATATTCAAAACAATGGTAACATTTGTTGCTGTTACTTTCCTGGAAGAGAAAATATTTCCATGGAGAGGCCTATTTTTAGTTTCCTTTAGGTATTTGAGTGTTGTGATTTATGGGAAGCAATTAAGTCTGAGATTCCTTGTAATTGAAGCTTCTAAAATTCTATTGAACAGCAGTCAGCAGTTCAAGATACAAGATTCTTAGCAGAACTTAATTTGTGGTTGGGCTAAATAGCAATGTTCTGACTAGATCCTGAATTTCTTTCTTTCTTTCCTTCTTTTTTTTTAAGATTTTATTTTTAGAGAGGGGAAGGGAGGGAAGCAGAGAGGGAAACAGACATCAATATATGGTTGCCTTTCACCTGCCTCCAGCTATGGACCTGGCTGGAGACCTGGCTTGCTACCTGGTTATGTGCCCTGGCTGGGAATCGAACCAGCCACCCTTGGGTTCGCAGGCTGGTGCCTTATCCACTGTGTCACCAGCCAGGGATGATTCTGAATCTCTAAAATGAGGATATCAAAAGTTGAATCATCACAACTCTACAACTGCAATGGGATGCAATTCATTCATTATTATCAGAGATGATAATAGTTGCTTAAATACTGATGGATACAAAATAATAGCATTTTCCCTGGTTAGAGGTACAAAATTCATTTTACTTTAAGCCTTGATATTCTAAGTACTTTAGCTGATATCTCTTCAAGCAGAAAATGAATACTGGGTCAGTAGCTCTCCCACAACTTCTTCATTGGATTCCATACCCTTAAAATGGCTGCATGTCTCTCATTTCATGAACTTCTGTATTGCATGTGCATTCTCTCCCCCTTCATTAGGGTTTGGTACGAATGTGTTAGAATGGTGTAAATGATATTTGCGGTGTATGATTTGTTTCCCCTCCTCAACCCTGCCGGAAGAGGGAGGTGTTATATCTCAGGGGAGTCTTTTACCAGATCCAAGTTTTAAATAAAGGAAACTTGAACAGATTCCAACACACCATCTTGAGATAACCTCAGGCTCCAAAGTACACTGACAAGTAGAATGATCACAGCCAAGTCGTAAAACTGTTTTCTGACAAGCATAGCTGGATGAAAAATCCTAGTAGTGACTGAACCAGGGGAATGGTTGAAATCTTCTAATTGAAGGGGATCCTAAAGGTAAGGTGAACAGCGAAATGACATTCCCCAAATTCATATTTTTATGATGCTTTAAGCAGTCCAAGGAGCTGGAAGCAAACATGCAAAGCTGCTTATTGAGAAACTCAGTTAATGCCCACACATGCCATCGTCATTTTTCTCCTCCTCACATTTTCCTCTTCAACCTCTTTCCATTTGGCTTTCATGCCATCATTCACCAAAACCATCCTGTTCAGGTCACTAGGGATGAGTAGTTTGTAAAACTCTATGGCTGTTTTTCTGTCCTCACCTTACTTGTCTTCTCTGCATTATTTAACAAAGGTGACAGCTTCTTCTACCTACATGACTTTAGTGGCATGACGTGCTCTTTCTGGTCTCTCTTGCTTTCCACCTGCTCCTTCTCAGGGTTTTTTTGTTTTGTTTTGTTTTGTTTTCCTGACTTTTCCTGATTTACTCCAACTCCTATTGTTGAAGTTTTATCTATCTTAGATCAGGCTCCTCCTTCTCTTTTATGTCCACATTCTCTATGACTTAAAATTCCATCTTTAGTCAATGCTAATCTATGTCTCCAGCCTAAAATTTATCTGCTGAGTTCCATTTTTTTGTGGATGGCTGATAGATTGCAAACTGAACATGTCCAGAATGGATTACGGTACTCTCTTCACTCATGGATTGCCATACCACCTCATTCTTCCCAGGCTTCCCATGGGAGTTAGTACCATCATACACTCAGTTAATAATACCTAAAACTAGGGAGTCATCCTTGAGTACTCCTTTTATCCAGTACTCCTTCACATCCAGCCAATCAACAATTCCTCTTAATTTACTCTTCAAAACATATGTCAAGTTCACCTACTTTTTCCACCTTCACCATCACTACCTGATCCAAGCCCCCATCACCTCTTATTTTGAACGTTGGAATCACCTCTTTTCATTTCTCCCTGCTTCCTTTGTTGGCTCCCCTTCAATCCATTCTTTGCATAGCAGCCAAAACTAAAATCAGACTAGATCACTCTACTACTCAAAACTCTTAAAGGGTTCCTACTACAAGTTAAATCTTTATCAAGGTGTATGGGGTGCTTCATGTTCCAAACTGTGGCAGTGTTCTCAACATCACAACAGTTCTTGATCCTTTTAACTAGACCTCAGTCACACTGATCTAACATACCAGGCTTGCCCTTGCCTCGGGCCCTTTGTACTTGTCGCTTATCTTAGGACATTCTTTTCCAGCTCTTTGTATGGGCCATGCCTCCTCAGCCTTTGAATTTCAGCTTAAACATCATTTACCCAGGGATGTTGTTCTCAATAATTTACCTTAGAACCATTCACTATTTATTTATTTACTTATACTGGCAGGAAGACAGTTTTGAGACAAAATGGATTATGATCCATTTGATCACCTCTTCTGGGCCTTATAACTTTTTAATAAGAACTATAAACTCTAAAGCCATTAGGGTCTTGCAAGTGACTGAAATTGATGTAATGGGCTATGTATAGGACAGGTGGGAGAGGTACACCAGTTAGCACCTGTCCATGTAAAGGTATTCAAGGCAGAAATTTTAAAATGCAGTCCCAGGGAAGCTAAGCCTGGGTGAGGGCCAAATTGGATAGTGAATCTCCAGTTTAAGATTGATATCTAGATATCTTTTGTTAAATAAATCAGAAAATTCCTAAATATATGAGCATAATTTTATGCTTCCACAATATATGTGCATACTAAAAATAATATACATAATCATACAATCAACAGTTGAGACACCCAGGCTTTGTTAGCCCTTTAGACATTTTTCTCTTTTGCTGTTAATGTTTTTGAAGTCTTACACATTTTAATATTATATAAGCATATTGATCAAGCCTACTTTCCAGATTCTTTCTGTGCCGGCCAAAGCAGTTGGAAGTGACACTGCAGGGATCATGGAAAGGTCTGAAGCACTGGAGTGATCACTTTTGTATTTTAGATCATTACCTGTGTGTTTTGGGTAAATCATTTCACAGCAGTGTAAAGAGTAGACTGACAAGAAGCAGGCAGAGTGGTTAGTAGCTATTGCAGTAATTTAAAGGAGAACTAATGGAAGCAAAGAGTAAGCTCCACAAAATGCTACCAAGGACATACGTCAGGGGCAACTCCTGGATCTGTCCAAATGCTGAAAGAAGCCATTGGTTGAAAACACTTGAGTTCTGGTGCTTAAGACAGAAAGCTTAATTTTGAGTAGGAGCATACCTCAGGTAACATGTTAGAATGTGATAGTTATAATCTTCTTTTTCTTAAATAAGTCCCTTTAACATTTCCTATAATAAGGGTTTGGTGATGATGAACTCCTTTAGCTTTACAGTGTCTGGGAAGCACTTGATCTGCTCTTCCATTAGAAATTATACCTTTGCTGGATAAAGTGATAATTTGGTTGCAGGTCCTTACTTTTCATCACTTTGAATACTTCTCGTCAGTCCCTTCTTGCCTGCAAAGTGTCTTTTGAGAAGCCAGTTGATAGTCTTTTGGGAACTCCTTTGTCGGTAACTCTCTTCTTTTCTCGCTGCTTTTAAGATTTTCTATGTTTAACCCTTGGCATTTTAATTATGATGTGTCTTGGTATAACCCTCTTTGGGAAAAGGTACAAGGATTAAGAAGCATAATTGGTACATATGAAATAGATAGGGGGATGTTAAGAATAGTAAAGAAAGTGAAAAAGCTAAAGAACGCATGCATGATCCATGGACATGAACTAAGGGGGTGACTGCTGGAGGAAAAGCGGGTACCAGGTGAAGGGGGAAATTCTGGGACAACTGTGATAGTATAATCAACAAAATGTACTTTTTAAAACGAATGTAATCAATATGAGATATAGTTCTATTTTCTTTTTAATTCTCCCTACACTAAGAATACTATGCTCACAGAATATTTCGTTTTTGGTCAACAAATGTGTGGGTTTTCTTCCCATACCAAGCAATTCTCAGATACCAACTGGATGCCCTATAATCCAAATCAATCTACATAATATAGTGTCAGGTCCCACATATTAAGGGCTCAGTTCCACAAGACTGCCTCAATTTCACAAGTCCAGATTGTCATCTCTGCTTTTGACTGACTGGCTATAAACTAGAGTTTCCCACAACCTCCTCCTCAGGTTTAATCATTTACTAGAGTTCTTTACAGAACTTAGGAAGAGTTTACTTATGAGATCACTGGTTTATCATAAAAATATACAACTTAGGAAAAGCCAGATAGAAGAGATGCATAGGGCAAGTTATGGGGGGAAAGCAGCATGGAGCTTCCATGCTTCTGTGGGTACTACCCTCCCAGCACCTCCATGTGTTCACCCTCTGATAATCTCAACACTATCCTTTGGGGCTTTGCTGAAAGCTTCATCACACAGGTGTGATTAAATCATTGGTAATTAGTGATTAGCTAATTGGTTGTGGGAAGTAGTGCTGAAGATATTACCCTCCATCACGATGTTGATTTTCCTAGCAACCAGCCTCCATCTTGTGGTTATCTGGGGGGTTTCCAAATACATGTATCAACCTATTAACATAAACTCGGTGTGGCTGAAAGAAGCTTGTTACAAGTAAGGTATCCATTTCACACTTATTGATCTGAAGATATGTCAGGAGCTGGGAACAAAAACTGTAACAGAAGGTGCCCCTTATGACTAATACCACATGAGAAATGACAGGGATTGTAGAAACTAAGTACTAGGAAATGGGGATGATGTCAGTGGGAATGTGATCCCAAGGTTTTCAGCTTTCTTCTATTGTCAAGACCCAGAAACCCAGCTTTTTATGTAAAATGACTTGTTAAATACTGACAAATATAGATTTTTAAATCTAATAATGTATTATAGGTCAAAAAATTCTATGGGCAAGATCTGCTCTACTGATTTGTCTCTTTTCACCTAGACCAGACTACTTGTTCATTTGTTTTATCAAGAAATCCTTTTCTTTAAATGAAGTTTCTGTGGAAGTTTAATAAATAAACTACCACCAGCAAAAATGCTCCCCTTTGGGGATGGGGTGAAGCTGGAGCCCTATCCAAATTGCCTGAGTCTTCCTAGCCTTGCACTCATGGTCCCCTAGTTCTAGAAAATAGAGATACCACAGATCTAAATGCTAAAAGAATGGTCTCTTTGAGATAAGACTTGTTTTTCCTTTTTATTCAAGTTGGCAATTTGCAACCAGGCTTCATTACTTCCTGAGTCCACCTTTATAATGTAATAGTAAGATTATATCATCAACATTTTGTCTTTAAAAAATTGTAATGTATGTTGGAGCAGGAAGGACTATATAGATCTCGAAGGGAGCAGAATTAAATTATTTTGGAATCAGTTATAAATGAAGATGTCTAAACACAATCCTGTTTTAAGTCATTTTTTCAAGTAGAATTGACACTTTCAGTATCTATTCTGGTACTGCTATGTACATTTTTTAAAATCTTAAAAATTGGAGACCGACATCTACATCCTATAAGCTGGTGCATAGAGCAATCTGGGATTTCTTCTGGAATAAAGGTAGAGTATAAATAAAAGGTTCAATTGAGCACCAGCCTGTGAACCCAAGGGTTGCTGGTTCAACTCCTAGTTAGGGCATGGACCCAGGTTGCAAACCAGATCTTCAGCCAGGTCCCCAGCTGGAGGCAGGTGAAGGACAACCATACATTGATGTTTCTTTCCCTCTGCCTCCCTCCCTTCCCCTCTCCCTAAAAATAAAGAATAAAATCTTTAAAAATAAAAGGTTCAGAGAAAGTACCTGTTTATAAAATTGAAAGTTCTTAATAGTTTATTTCATACTGAGAAGAATGGAATTTTTATTATTAATTTCCCAATAAAATCAATGGGACAGGACTATGAGCCTTATGGTTAAATGACATGATTGAAATCACTATCAATTAATCATGAGGTGAGTCTATAATTCAGCCTTTTCTAGTCTAAGGTTCCATTTTGCTTTTTCTGTACTGCTTCAAATAACACAAGATTTTTAAATTATTCAGTAAAAATGTTACAGACATCTGATTTAAGATAGCTTTGACCAAAGCCATAATGAGACTAGATATTTTGCTACTAAACAGATTATATATATATATATATATATATATATATATATATATATATAACTTTTGTATAAAATCAGTTGACAGCCATTGAGAAAGGCAGACCACATTACTGAATATAGGTATAGTTTAGAAAGCATTCTAAAATGTGGCTTATTTGCTAATACATGTCAAATTCTTAATATAAATTTTATAGCTTGTGTAGCCTTCATGACCTGTCCCCCATCCACTGAATAGGGTGGCAGGAGTGGAAATCAACCTACATAGGAACATATTTATGCCTATTCTTTACTTACATATTCCATAATACTTACTGCAGAGCTATCTTTTATCTACTTTCCTGAACATGAACTTCCTCAAAAAGAACACAGCTTTTGAATAGAGATAATCTATCAGTATTTTTTCTCTCTTTCCTTGCCTCCTGTTCACAACTCCCTTTTTGCTAACTTGTATTGAACTTTTGACCTTGGGTACAGATACAGCTTTGCATGATTATTTGAAAGTGACTTTTGGTGATTTAGCTGCTAAATGTGTATGAGGGAAATACAGCTTACCTTGGGGGCTCGAGGGTTTTTAACTTACCTAAGTGCCAGGAAGCAGCCAGTCTGGGGAATCCAGGGAATGTCTCCCAGCTGTGCAGGGAAAGTGTGAACAGCTCTGTCAGAAGCACTGCCTCTTCCTTTTCCTTTCCAGACAGGACTGTACACTCAAACCATCACTTCTCATTTGCCATTTGGACAATGGTGACAGAACTGCTGCCTTATTGCCCATGGAGAGGCCACAGCAGGGGTCTGGGGCTGGTGTCGTGATTTCCCTGCACAAAAGAAATTTCAGGCTCAGGCCTGGACCTAGGTACACACACAGAAGGCTGACAGAAAAGATAAATTTCACAGCTTTGGCCTAAAGGTCGCTGGTGGACCAACTGGTAATACAAGGAGAAATGGTCTCTTCTGGAGTTGTAATTCTTCCCAGGTGAGAAAATTGAATGCCATCACTTTGTACTGAACACAATCCAGCATTTCTTGGTAAATTAAAAAAAAACAAATGTTTGTTACAACATAGGAGCTATTGTATGATCAAAGCTCTCAGAAGAACTGACAGAAACGTAAGGAACAAAACCCTCCAAGATCAATATTACATTTTAGCTGGGGGTCAATCCTTCTCAGCCTGAAACTTTATTGAATGGCAGAGATGGAAAGTGTTCATCTGCTCAGCGCTCTTTGTGGCAAACACTCAGTGGCTTGCCAGCAGCCACCTACCTTTCCTTTCCTGGAGCAAACCCTTCTTTTCCTGATCCAGGCTTCCTTAGCCTCCCTGTAGGTAGATTTAGTCATGGGACATAATTCTGACCCATGAGATGGAAGAGTAATTCTGGTGACTTCTGAGAAAGATGGTTATTCATGATCACATCACAATAGCTGAGTCTCATTCTATTTGATCTCAGGAAATCTAGATGCTAGCTATATTTCTGCCCCTAGGCAGTTCAAAGAATACCTGGGAAAAGCCTATATGTGCCCAGATCTAGCTTGTTTGCCATTTTCCATTTGTACCAGTGACTTGCTCTGGACCATAGGCTAAGACCCATTCTATTGCTGTTGTCCTCTCACCAATTTCTCGAATGCATCTGTGCTCCCCTGGGCCACTGTACTTTACTCTTAACAAAGAGAGTACTATAACTTGTAATAATAATTTCTAATTTGAGGATAAGGCAGTGCTAGTCCAGTGAAGGATGGTTATTTGATTCTATCCATCTTTTGCATTACCAGGACCAAGCCTCTCCATTGCGGTTCTCTACCAGCTTCCTCTTCCTTTAGCATCTTTGCTTGATTTTAATTTAGTCATGGTCATAGGACTATGTGTCCTAAGGGACCAGCTGAGTTGTCCAAAAGTGAGTATCTGAAGCACATTTACCATACCCAATATTGTAGTTATAGTAAGTTTACCATGGCTGCTAAAACAATGATTACTTCTTGATGGATTAAAACAACAGAAATGCATTCCCTCACAGTTCTGGAGGCCAGAAGTCCAAAATCAGTATCCTTAGGTAGAAATTAAGGCACCAGGATGGCCTCACTCCCTTTTGAGTCTTTAGGGGAGAACTGTTTCTTGCCTTGTTCGGCTTCAGCTGGCTACCTACATCCCTTAACTTGTGGCTGCATGATTCCAATTGCTGTCTCCACAGTCACAATGCTTCCTCCTCTTCTGTCTGTGTCAAATCTCCATCAGACTCTACCCCAATTTCAATGTGTTTTTTCTTTCTTCACACCGAGCAATTCTCTGGCACTAGGGGGTCCTACAAATGGACTAAATTCTAACACTATCTACCTGAAGATACAGATTCCATACATTAAGGTTTTAGTCTTACAAAACTACCATGCCTGCCCCTCCTCCCACTTCATATGCTACCCCCAAGTCCAGGTTGTCACCTGTGCTTCTGACTGGCCCCTGCTTGGGCTTGATTAACTGACTAGAGTGGCTCCCAGAGCTCAGAGAAACATTATACTTACTAGATCCTCCATTTATTATAAAAGGATATGACCCAGGAACAGCCACATGGAAAAGATACATAGGACAAGGTCTATGGATAAGGGAGCTGTGCTTTCGCCCCCTCTCCCAGCACCTCCATATGTTCACCAACCCAGAAGCTCCAAACCCTATCCATTTGGATTGTTATGAGACCTTTATTACATAGGCATGCCTGATATAACTAACTGGTTATTGGTGATCAAACAATCTACATCCCCTCTCCCCACCTGGAAGTGGAAACTTTTAGCTCCACCCTTGGAATAACAAGTTTGGCTCCTACAACCAGACCCAATAGGGGCTTTCCAAGAGTCACCAATTACTATTACAAAAGGCACATTTAGCCCTGGCTGGTGGCTCAGTGGATAAGCTGCTGGCCTGTGAACCCAAGGGTCGCTGGTTCGATTCACAGCCAGGGCAACATAACCAGGTTGCAAGCCAGGTCTCCAGCCAGGTCTGTAGCTGGAAGCAGGTGATAGGCAACCATACATTGATGTTTCTCTCCCTCTTTCCCTTCCCCCTCTCTCTGGAAATAATTTTTTAAAAAATTATTATTATTATTATTATATATTATATATATTATATATTACATATATTATAATAATATAATAATATAATAATAATAAATAAAAAGGCACATTTATTGCTCTTCTCACAGGAAATTCCAAGGGTTTTAGGAGCTCTCTGCCAGGAACGGGGACAAAAACCAAATAAATATTTATTATTTTAAATCACAATTTCACAGCCTCTCATATACGGGTCACACTGTGTCATTTAGGGCCCACCTGGATAACACAGAATAATTTCTCCATCTCAAGATGCTTAATCACTGCTGTGAAGGCCCCTTTCCAGTAAGGTAACATTTACAGGTTCCAGGGACTAGGACCTGATTATCTCTGGGGAACATTATTAAACCACCACAGTTGTCTCTGGTGCTATTCTGCAAATATTTCCAATCTGTGATATTCAGGACAATCGCAGTATTGCATTACCTGACTTCCTTCGGTAAGGCAGGGGTTGTTAGATGTACAGTAAATTGCTTCTCCTTATCCAGTTTCACTTTCCACGGTTTCGGTTACCGAGGTCAACGGAAATCTGAAAACACTACATGTGAAAGTGCAGAAATTATTCATACTTTAAGTTGCATGCCACTCTTGAGTAGCGTGAACTCAGACGTTGTTCTACGCAGCGTGATGAAATCTCGGGCCAGCTCTCGCGAGAGGTGAATCCTTGCCCGGCGTCTCCACGCTCTATGCGTCGTGAGTGGACGCGAAGGAGCTGATAATGTTTTCAGGTTGATGGTCACCATATCGAAGGGCTGTCGTTCAATCCTCATTTTACTTAATAAAGGTCACAAAGCATGCAAGTGGTACTGCTGGCAAATTGCATACGCCAAAAAGAATCTGTTAGGTACTTCCTTTAAGTGACGAGGTGAGTACAGTACAGTATTTTGAGAAACCATATTCCTGTAACTTTTATTACAGTACGTTGTTATAATTGCCCGACTTTGTTACTAGTCGTTGTTGTTCGTCTCTTTGTGGTGCCTAATTTATAAATTAAACTTTATCACTGGTATTACGTGTATGAAAAAACATAATATATGTTGGGTTTGGCCCTTTGCATATCCACAGGTATCCGCAGGGGGTCATGGAACGTATTTCTGCCGATGAATTTGGGGGGCAGCTGTAACTTGTGCTCCTTCCAGGTTAGAGCATTTAATTGCTAGCATAAGACCTTGAGAGCTCAATTCCCTCTGCTGTGAGCCCATCAATTTTTGGTGTGGTGGGTTCCGGAGGAAGGTGACATGCAGTGACCCAAGCTGACCTGCAGTGACATAAAGGATAAGCAAGGAATACACCTCTGCTGCTAAAAGTCACTAACTTTAGGTTTGGGGGTTTGCTTTTGTTTTTCTGCAGCCTGACTTCACCTTTCTTGACCGGCACACCCAGAATCTAAGTTCCTAACAAACTGAAGGCCAAAGAAAGAAAGCCGTTTTCCTTTCACCACAGTAAATAAAAACTTGTCTCCCAAATGATTAAAAAATGGGAAATTACATTGTCAGGTTCTCCCAGGGAAAATCATATCCCTAAAACTCAAATCAGAACTCAGTAAGTGATCATCAGTACATTTCCCAAAATGAGTCATTCCATCTTTTTTTTTTAATTTATTTAACTTATGTTTAAGCACTTAATGCACATTTTATGATCAGTGAACACATAATATTCTTTTTTATAGTCATATACAAGTATATGCAATTGTATGAAGGTATTTTAGACATGTAAATATTGTATTGTTCCCCTATTTTTTATTATTGATGCTGTTACAGATGTTCCCCATTCTCCAACCCTTTTGTGCCCCTCCAATCAGCATGCCCTCCATGGCCTTCACCACCTTGTCTATGTCCATGGGCTGTTCATATATATACATACATGTGCTTTGGCTAAGCTCTTGTAGTCCATCTCATAGGCAACTGGACTCCCTTATGATGGGCTCAGGATCCCAATTTCGTACCCATCAAAATCAGCCAAACTGAAGATTCTTTAGCAGCCTCAACAAACAGAGATGGTGTTCTATGTTACACCATGATTCACAGCCTGATAAACTGTGGTCAGTGTATCATATTCATAGAGCACAAACAATAGGATCTTGGGGGAAAGGAACCACTTGTAGTCACTTTCTTCAAAGGAGACATTTCCTTTTCCCTCACTCAGAAGTGTTTGTGGAAACAAGGATTGGCTAGTATTTATCCCCATGATAAAAACAAAATGCATTTTCTTTATCTAAGCCATAAGGCAGGTATCACGAAATACTGTCTTTTGTGCTGTGAGGCACACGGAGTTGAAGCCAAGGAGACTGGCTCTAATTCCTATCTCCATCACTTATTGACTACATAGCTTTGGAAAATTAACTTGTCTGAAAATTGGTTTCCTCATTGGTAAAATAAAGATGGTAATAATAGCTTGTTGAAGGGTTAAATTACCCTATGAGAGGGTTGCTATGGGGATTAAATAAGATCATAAGTATAAATCATTTAGCACATGAGAGGTCAGTACATGGTAATTATTATTTTTATAAAATCTGCTTTGCAGCTACTGCATATCTGTAGCTAAGGGCAGTGTAAAAATGTTTTTCAGTAAATTAATACCTGGGTATAAAGAACTGCCCTGTATTTTCAGTTTTTCTGTTTTCTGATTCCTTTATAAAACATACATTTTAAGTTTAAATAGCTTGACTTACTAGAATTTGCAGTGAATTCTCATGTGTCCTTCACCTAAAAATAACATCTGATTATGGTATATGGTCTAAAGCAGAAAATTGACATCGAAAGAAAACTCTTAACCATAGACCTTACTTGAGTTTTAATAGTTGATTTTTTAAATTTCTTCCAATTCTCTCTCACTCCAATCCACTTACTTCTCTTCTTTCTGATGCATTTCTAGTTCACAGGTGAGAAAGTCCAAACTTAGAACTATCAAAAATGAACCATTCTATGTCAGTGTAGAGTATTATCAAATGTTTGTGAGGCCTGCATTGGGGCAGTCACCATATGCCTGGAAAGATGAGCTGAAACCTCTCTTTAAAGTGTTGTTCTTTCTTTTCTTTTTTCATTCCTAAAAGGTTTGGTCTTCTTTATTTTTTAAATATGAAGTGTTCAATATGGTAGCCACTTTAAGTGTGGCTAGTTCAAATTGTGATATACTGTCCAGTACATATTAGATTTTAAAGAGTTAATACAAAAAATTTAAAACATGTCAATAGCTTATATAATTATTAATGTTAAATGATAATAATTTAGATATATTGTAGTAAATTAACCTTTTTTTTCCTTTAAAACTTATTTTACTCTGGAATGCTATTTTTGTGATATCTAGCACAGATACGGTATATTACAAAACTCAACTTTTGTAAAGCTGTCCTAGAGACAGTGCCAAACCTATGGTAAAAAGTGAATTTCGTTTCTGAGTCAGATCCCACCCTTTCCATTAATACAACTCAGCTTTATTTTGATCTAGTGGAGAGATAGTAGGTTTATTATTATTTTTGTTTGTTTGTTTGTTTTTGCTGTGCAAGGAGGTCTTATTTCTTTCAATATCCTCTATTTTTCCTGTACATGTGTTTTATAAGTTAAAGCCTTCAGAGTGTTCAGCTCATCCCCACAGAGCGGAAATTATGATATCTACTAATTTTAGGTAAAAAAAAAAAAAAAAAAAGAAACCCTAAGATTTAAATAATTTTGTAGAATAGTATTCTAGCTATTTTTTGAACTTGTGATTGACTTCCTATGTGGTCCTAAACTAACCATTGAACTATTTAAGAGTCTGTGGAGGTAGAAATTAGGTACTTTCACATTTCAATAATGAAGTTTACTATAGCATTAATACATTTGCCCAAGCATCCCCAGTTTGGGGGCCTTCATTGCTAGAAAGGTCTATTTCCACTATCTAGTTGAAAGGAATCTCATCTACTTTAAATGCTCATATGAGAATAAATATTGCCTATGTACGTGAATAATATAGTTTAGTAGTTAACATCCATCCCAAATTAGTCTTCATTCTCAGCATCCTTTCTAACCTAAAGATTGACTAATTTCTCAGCATATCAACTACCATTTGGTTGATATTTAAAACATAAATTGCTAATAAAATCTACATATTACATACCCACAAACAAGCACATACTTTGTAACAGTGAATAAGAAAGATAGTATATATTTTATGTAATATATATATCCATATTTTCTTACTTTTTTTTATTGTTGTTGTATTACATCCATTGCCTTTTTGCTCCCCTCTGTCCCCCTCCCCACCCACCCATCCTCCCCAAAGTCAATCCCACCTGTTGTCCATGTCCATGGTTCCTTTATACTAGGTTCCTGTCTAAGCTGCTCCCCTTCCCTGCCTCTGCCTCCCCCCTCCCCCCATCCCCTTTCCCCCTGACCACTGAAGGCCTATTCATTGTATTCATATATTTGGTTCTGTTTTGCTTGTTGTTAGTTTTGTTCATTATTGTCCTGTAATGGGTGAGATCATATGATATTTGTCCTTCACTGACTGGCTTATTTCACTAAGCATAATACTCTCCAGTTCCATCCATGTTGTTGCAAAGGGTACGAGTTCCTTCTTTCTTTCTGCTACATAGAATTCCATTGTGTAAATGTACCTAAGTTTTTTGATCCAATCATCCACTAATGGGCACTTAGGCTGTTTCCAGCACTTGGCTATTGTAAATAGTGCTGCTATGAGCATAGGTGTACAGACTATATCAAATTGAAAAGTTTCTGTTCAGCTAAAGAAAATATCAGCAAAATTCAAAGGGAACCAACTGTATGGGAAAACATAATTGCCAATGATACCTCAGACAAGGGTCTGATCTCCAAAATATATAAAGAATTACTGCGACTCAACACCAGGGAGACAGACAGCCCAATTAAAAAATGGGCAAAGGACCTGAACAGACAACTCACTGAGGAAGATATACAAAGGGCCCAGAGGCATATGAAAGAATGCTCAACATCACTAGTCATCAGAGAGATGCAAATAAAAACCACAATAGGATACCACCTCACACCTGTCAGAATGGCAATCATCAACAAATCAACAGACAACAAGTGTTGGCGAGGATTCGGGGCAAAGGGAACCCTCATACACTGTTGGTGGAAATGTAGGCTGGTGCAGCCACTGTGGAAAACAGTATGGGGTTTCCTTAAAAAACTAAAAATGGAACTGTCTTTTGATCCAGCGATTCCACTATTTGGACTATACCCGTATTTTCTTACTTTTTTTCCAATTTGTCTAAGAGTTATTGCAAGTAACTTGATTTTCCCATTTTAGGAGAAAATTCTAATCTAAGAAAACTTAACCTGCTGTAATGAAGATACAACAAAAGTACAAAAGTATACTTTATTTAGTAAAATCTATTTATAACAAGATTATTATAAAGCATTCTTAAGTTCTTACCCATTCAGCTACCCTATGTCTTTTTTTTTAAAGATTTTATTTTATTATTTTTAGAGAGAGAGGAAGAGAGAGAGGCAGAGAGGGAGAGAGACATCAATGTATGGTTGCCTTTCACCTGCCTCTAGCTATGGACCTGGCTGAAGACCTGGCCTGCAACCTGGTTATGTGCCCTGGCTGGGAATCGAACCAGCAACCTTTGGGTTCACAGGCCGGCACCTTGTTCACTGTGCCACCAGCCAGGGTTTACCCCATGTTTTTGACTGGTGCATTTAAGCCATTTACATTTAAGGTTATTATTGATAGGTACCTATTCATTGTCAGTTTTTCTCTTCATACCTGTATTCCTCTCCGTCTTTCTCTGTTTATTCTCCTTAAAGCAGACCCTTTAGCATCTCTTGCAATGCTGGCTTGGTGGAGGTGTATTCTTTTTAGCATTCTTTTGTTTGGGAAACACCTTATTTCAATTTCCATTTTGAATGAGAGCCTTGCTGGTTTAAGTAGTCTCGTTTGCAGGCCTTGGTTTTTTCATTACTTGGGAATATATTTTTGCCATTCCCTTTTGGTTTAGGGTTTTTCTGTTGAGAAATCAGCTGATTACCTTATTGGAGTTCCCTTGTATGTTACTGACTGTTTCTCTCTTGCTGTTTTTCTATTTTCCATTTGTCTTTGAAATTTGCCATTTTAATTATGATGTGTCTTGCAGTGGGCTTCTTTGGATTCATCTTCCTTGGGACCCTCTGTGCTTCCTGAACTTGTGTGACTTTTTCCCTTCTCAAGTTAGGGAAGCTTTCTGTCATTACTTTTTCAAGTAGGTTGTTTATCCTTTGTTCCTCTTATTCTCCTTCTGGTATCCCTGTGATATGAATATTATTATGTTTCATGTTGTTCTGCATCTCCCTTAACACCTCTTTATTCTTTTTCAGTCTTTTTTGCTTTTTGTTGCATTGACTGGGAATTTTTTTCTATGTTGTCCTCCATCCAATTCACTGATCCGACCCTTTGCTTGATCTAACCTGATTTTGATACCTTCTACTGAGTTCTTCAATTTGGAAATTGTATTCTTCATATCCTCCTGGCTTTTATTGATGGTTTCTATGTGCTTTTTAATGCTGATGTAGTTCTCAGTAATTTCCTTGTAGTTCCCCTGAAGTTGTTTGTGGTTTTCTTTGAGCTGGTTGAGCTCATTGAGCTTCTCTATAATTGTTATTTTGAATTCCACGTGTGATAATTTGCTTGCCTCTATTTCATTTCACACTTTTTCTTGGGATTCCTCCTTTCCTTTCAATGGGGGTTTATTTCTTTGACTCCCCATTTTAGGTGACTCTTCTTGTTTGTTTACGCTTCTTAGATTGGTCTGCTTTGACTTTTTGTCTTTGTTGGGTGACCTTCTGTGGTGTAGATGTGCACTTTCTCTACTTCCTGTATTCACACCTGGTGATGTCAGCTAGCGTTCCAGCCTGGGCCTACTCAGCCTGCTAGAGACTACCAGAGATCCACTGCTGTTGTCTCTCTCCTTCAGTTGTTAATCCCCTGCTTGAGCAGGGCAGATTAACTCAGATGTTAATCCAATCAATCTGTGGTCAGCCATCAGGTTTGGGTGCCTCCGGGCAGGGCAGGGCAGATTAATTCCTGTAGGTGAGACTATTGCCTCCCCTGAGGCAGCCACCACTTAGAGAAGAGTGGTCTGCCTGCCGCTGGATGGGTGGTGGGTCAGCACCGAGACTTCATGGTCTCCTCTCATTTCCCTCCTCAAAGCCACTGTCCCAAACCCTCCTTCAGTGTCTCTAGTCCAGTCTGCCCTCTCTCTGCTGGAGACCAAGGTTAGTAGGTGCCAATGTGTTTTCATGCATGGTCCCTGTAAGAACTTTGGCTGTCTCTCTTTCAAGGTGACTAACCCTACCAACTTTTTGCTTTTCACAGCTGGGTGCTGTTTTACTTTCCACTTTGTTGTTGTAGGCTGGAAAGCCATTCTTCTCAGGTGGAGTCCCCCCCCCCCCCCCCAGCTGCTGAGATGTCTCTCAGTTTCTTCAGCTGCCACCTGTGGGAGCCCAGCCAGGCCTCTTGCGTCTCCACACTTCCTACCAGTCACATTGTGATGAAGCCTTCTCTTCTGTTCTGTCCATGGTTTTAAGGCTTCTCTCCAGCTAGTGTTGGGTTGGTTATTCCTGATGATTTCTCCCCAAATAAGTCGTAATTCCAGTTGGGTCCTGGGAGTAGATTGGTGTGGCTACACTTACTCCTGTGCCATCTAGGTTCTCCCAAAACTTTGGTCTTTCTTGACATACAAGAAAGATGTATTCTTGAGGGAAGGCCAATCCTTGTAATTTCCCTTAGGGCAAAAAGGAATTTTGCCTAGGTATACGATAAGAAAGAACATTATTACACAAGTGCATTTGTCACTATAGCAGGTTAATTTACATCACCTGAATATAATTATCATGTGATTTTGGACCACTGAGCTTCCAAAAGCATAGGAGGCAGTGTTGTGTCCAGTGGATAGGATACCAGTAGCCTCAACATGGGCTTCCCAATCCCTGTGGATTGATGGGATTAACCCCTATCCAACCCTAACTACTCTCCTCTGCATATTAAATGGAGATTCAGTGAAGAAAGGCTTTGGGAACTGCCTAGGGAAAGAAAGAATACAGTTTGCTCCCATTCACAGACTTATTTCATGCTCCAGTGCCTTGCAGCATCTGGTTCATGTAGTACATTGAGAGACCCCATGTTACCAGCCATGGTGTGCTGACATTCATAAAATATCTAAGTAGTCAAAGTTATTCTAAACTCAAGTAGGTCAAACAGAGTTAAGACTATAAGCTCCTGTAGAGCTCTCCCAGTGAGAAGTGCCCCTGTGGTAAAACTTCTCAGGAACAAGAAATAAATGAATGAATTTATTTATTTAAAGATTTTATTTTACTATTTTTCAGAGAGAGGGAAAGGGAGAGATCCAGAGAGGGAGAGAAACATCAATGTATGGTTGCCTTTCACCTGCCTCCAGTCATGGACCTGGCTTGCAACCTGGTTTTGTGCCCTGGGTGGGAATTGAACCAACCACCTTTGGGTTCGCAGGCCAGCACCTTATCCACTGTGCCACCAGCCAGAGCTAAGAAATGAATTTAAAGAAGTCTTATTACAACATAGCTGTGACATTATAGAGACCACTTTGACCCTTATTGGCTTTGAAGAAAAACTCTGATGATTTAAAAAAAGTTTTGTAGCTTATGTACATGTTAATATTTGGGGTATTAGAAAAATCAATTTGAATCATGGAACATCTGTAATACACTTTATTATTTTCAAGTAATGAAAGCTTAAATGAGATAGTGGTGTCATCCAGATTTTGGTACATATTTTATTACTAAGAAATAATCTGTTTGAATTGTGTCAATCTAAACTGAAAATATGCCAGGTTTATTAACACTAATATTAACAGGCTTTTTAATTAAGTTTCTGATTCTATCAATAATATAGTTTTTTCTGTGAAAGAGTTGTATAAGCATTTCTTTATTAATAACTTGTATTACTTTCACGTGTGGAGTGGGGCAAGGTTTCAACAGATGTGTAAGAATTCAAGCAAAATTTCATAATGTGTTGTTTTATTGCTGTAAATATAAACTTGTTTTAATTTGTTCCTCAAACCATAAGTCTTGGTTATCAGAAACTTTAAATGCAGTATCGAATCAGTTAAAATATGCTCTTTTAAATATACAGGTTGATCCTCTGGAACCCTGGTTCTTGGACAGATGGTTGATGGCATCTTTAAGATTTATTTTTAATATAGTGTATTAGAAGAAAAATTACATTTCTCATGTATTTTTATACTTGTAAGGATTTTTGCCTCTACTCTCTCATGCTGTGATGAATGCTTTCTGTCTTTGTGCCAAACATACAATACATAAAAGGGCTTACATTCATAAAGACCAGATGAGCTGCATTGTAATATTCCAGCCTTTTTATATAATTCATTATCCCATGAAAAGCAGAGCCTCCTTTCCCACCCACTGGAAGGAATAGTACTTAAAGACTTCTACTGTTTAAATGTTGAGATCATGTAGTCCAAATGAGAATATTTTCTTAAGATATGTTATCATTTACATCAATTAATTTATCAATATTTTGTTCTATACCCAAAAAAGGTATTAGAGTCATTTGCTTATGTTGAATGATTTGATTCAGATCTCTAGCCTAAAATTACATTTATTCTAGTTCATACAACCTCAACAATTGTTTTTATACTTCTTTCATTAATTGTTTCATATACCAACTTGGCCTTTTGTACCCAATCCTTGTGTAAAGTTATGGATTCATTTAAAAAGAAAAGCAAGCACATGCTGTTTTTTAAAGGAAATACTATCTCTTCTAAGAAGACACATGTCTGTTTTAATTTCTACTCCATCCCAGTCATAGCTTCTGCCAAGGAGTCAATTTAGCCTTCAGGTAAATTGATGCAAAAATGTCCCCAAATTCTCCCCCTTTCCTTCTTTCTTTGCTCTTTGCTCTGTGACTCTGGGGCTCCTTTCATTAAGAGGTAGTAGATATTATTTCTCCACTCTTTAAAGCTAGGCTGAAGCTGTGACTTGCTCTGGCCAATAGAACTTAGTAAATGCAGCTACAAGTTCTGACACAGAGCTTTGTGGACTTACATTTTCCCTCAGGCTCTGTGGCCTGCTGGCCATGAGGAACAAGTGGAGTCCTCCCGCTCGGGAACATCTGAGACCTGCCCACCTGCCAGCCAAGAGCAGATGCCTGAGCAAGCTTGAACCTGGAGCTGTGTACCAGAATCCAACTAGCCGCCCCTCGTATGGGTGAGCAAAATAAATGTTCGTTCTTGTACACCATGGAGGTTGGGGGGTTGCTCGTTACACAGTATTATTGTGGCAGTAGGCAACTAATGTAGCCCTTAACGTTTCTTGTTATTTTTGCCTGATTGGCTGCAAAGATTCTTGAAGGTAATGCTAACGGAGCAATAGTATTGAGTTTGGTATGCCTAACGTCATTTCTAGCCCATAGTAAGGGCTCCAGAAATGGCTGTGTCCTGCATTTACAAATAAGTAAGTTAATAATACACTGAGCATACTCTACATGGTGTTAGATGAGAGACATTTCTTTGCTAAAGAAGTTTGCATTTTCATAAATATTAAACATTAGGCATAATTCTGTCTACAAATCCCACAGGAAGGCTTCATGTTAAACTTTTCTAGAGGGTTAAAGTGTCAATTGCTGCCGCTACCCCTAGGGCTGTTGTTGGTGCCACTAGACTTGTGGCTGCTCTATTTTATCCAGTTATTTGATCCTCATCATTCCAGTTGGTCCGAAGGTTGTGGGTTATTGGTAAGCTGGTCCTCATAGGTCCCATGAGTGTCCTGGGCGCAGGCTCCCTTCCAGTCTTACGGTGTCTTCACTCCAGGAGCCCCTTGTGACTTCTGTACTACCTTTTGTGCCCTGCCACTCCTCTCACTTGGAGCTGGGTTTAAACTCTGCATCATCACAACTGTGGTGGAGGAGTAAAAACAAGTCTGATCCCATTACCTGTGCCCTGAACTTTTGCACTCTCAACAGCACTCAGCTGCTCCCTTTTCTACTGCTCACATGCAGTGATCAAGCCACTTAACCACTGTGGGTCTTGGTTTCCTCAGTTTTAATACGAAGGTCTTGCTTTAGGTGGTCCATAATGGCTTATCTTATTTTCACCATGGTTTCTTCTTTGACTTATGAGTTACTAATGAGTTACTTTACAAAATGCATTCTGCATTTTGGAAATATGTTGGCTTTTCAGAATAGAAAAGTGACCTCTTTTAACCTCTTTTGCATTACGGTTAGAGAAAATGATCTCTATGGAACTGGGTATGAACATGTTTTGAGGTTTGGTTTATAGGCTAGCATATGATGAATTTTCCGTCTGTGACATGTGTACAACTAGCCCTGATTACCACCACCAGGCTGGATGTGGGGTCTTTGCTCCAGCAGATGATGTAGGGTTCTAGAAACATTTGTTTTGTGGCTTTAGAAAAATAATGGATAGAATTAGTTATGATAGACAGTGCACTCTTTTCTTCAATCATTCATTCAATTCATTTATCCAAAATTAAATAATTGCTTACCAAGTGTCAGGTACTTTGTTAAGGCCTGGATATATTAAGTAAATTAACCATGCAAGAAGAGACAAAGATTAAATTTTAGACTCAATACCACTATAACATGTAGTAAGTGGGAAATAACTAATAATCTTAGATGTGAGTTTTTATTCGTAGTCTTTTGGTTCAGAATGCTAAGCTATGTGTGTAGCCATTTTCCGGTGGAGCCCTTTTGGAAAGAATGTGGGGCTTATAAAGGAATCCTTGTTCAAACATTTTCTCTGTCCCCTTCAAAACAAAGAAGAGAAAAACACAATGTCACATGCCAGAAACCAGCCCAGAGAATAGAAGAGGATCCTCTAAGCGTATGTGTCACCTCCCCAAACAGTAAACCTCATGACTCCTGGGTGAGCCGAGCTGCATCTGAAAAGGAAACAGTTGGGATGTGACAGTTTCACCTCAGTGGGTTGAGGCAGCAGCAGAAATGTGGGGACTGTGCACTTTGGAGAGGCTTGTCTGGTTTTCACCTTGATGCCATGCTACTGCCATGACGATTTTTTTTTTGACAGTCCCCAAGAAAAATGCAAGCAGAGCCGACCTCTCATCAGCAGCTCTATCCATGGGGCTCGTGCAGGCAGATTGGCATCTGCAGGCACATCTTTAGCAAGTTGGCAGCCTCTGTGCCCTTTGCAGGTTGCAATCAAACCTGCCTTCTACAGCAGCCTCTTTCTGGTTGATTAACTTTAATGTAATTTTAATTAAAAACCACAGTGTCAAAGGGTTTAGCTACTCGAGAAATGAGCACAGACTGCGGCCCAGTGGCAGCAGTCACTTGGAAAATGGAAATGTGTCTTGACAATGTTGTGCAGGGGCCAGATAAACAGGGTCGCGGCGGTGCTTCGCGCAGACACAGGACACCGGCAAGGGGACATCGGAACCAAGAGGCCGGCTTGTACATCCAGGGGCTCTAAAGGATGAGTTTCAGGTGCCATCAACATTTTTTAGACCTTGTTCACTCCTGGCACAAAATACTCTCTTCAGTGACTGGCTGTGACCATTCTGTTCTCCTGTTGGCACTTTAGCCTGCAAATCAACACACAAATCTGGGTTAAATAGGAATCTAATTTCAGGCAGGAAAAAGTAGCCAACCTTACTGTGTTATTCACCATGCAACTTCTTGTTTTCACTATATATGTTTTATAGGAGACAGGGGATTTTAAATGTTAGAAATGAACGTTTCTTTCAAGGAAACGCTGCCTCTGCGGTATGGTTCCTTGACTTCTTTACAAATAATGCCAAAAAAACTAAAATGGAGTGATTTCTCCCCAAAAAAGATTGCTGCAGTACTTTAATTGAAAGAACAAAAGGAAATAGGCTTGCAAATACGTTGGTCCTGCTAGATTTAGAAAATAGATTTTATCCACTTGATGTTCTTACACATTAAAATATAAACATTTAAAAATTTCAATGGGTGGGTGGGGAGGGGGACAGAGGGGAGCAAAAAAGGGGATGGATATAATACAACAACAATAAAATTAAAAAAAAAATTTCAAGTTAGCCTGCAGATACTATCTTTTTTCAATTCTTATTTCTCTTCAATTTTCTGGTTGATGTTAACTACTATTTAAAACGGAAAACTGAAATGTGGTCCTGCGTGAGAGAAGTAATTTATTAACGCCATTGGAATGAACCTCTATTCCATGCTGAACTCCCTTTATTCTCCCTCAGTGCAGCTAGTTTTTCAGGGCACAACTCTCAGGAGAACACCTAGTGACGTCAATTCTTCAGAGGAGAATTTCCTCCACCAGGTCTCTGGGATGCTGGGGCGGCTTTGCTGACAGATGGGGCCGGTACAGGTGGGCCCGGAGCCATCTGAGCAGAAGGGGCCCCTGGACCCTGACCGAGAGGATAGACAGAACGGTGGGGGAGAGTTTAGGGCAGTGGACAGGGAGGGGAAAGAGGAGGCATAGAGAATTTCTACACCAAATCCAGCAGAGAGGAAGAAAAGCAAAAACAAGCAGATGGGTGGACAGGGAGAGGTGATTTGAATTGTGTAACTTGCTTAAGAGACTAATAAAAAAACAATCTCTGGGGACAGAGCTTCACTGCAGGCAGTCTTGGGAAATTAGAAGTGTATCTAGGATTGCCAAAGCAAAGAAAAGCACAAGAAAAATAAATATGAAATAAAGGTATACAAGTGAATGGTGTGTCAGCTTGAGGATGACTCCCCCGCAGGCCCCTGTATGTTCAAAGGTAGAACCATTCTCTGCCTCTTTCTGAGGGTGAAGAACTGCTGTTGTTGCTCTCATCTTCTTTACTTTCTCTAGTAGAAGACAAAATACAACTTTGATTGCCAGGTCAGCTAGTGACACAACTGATCAGAAGGAACTTACACATTTATAAAGTTCCTATGATGCCAATTAAAGAAAACACCTACCCGAGTATTAGCTGAATAAGTTAAATAAGAGTATTCCAAAGTTATCTTTCCTAGAATATTATCTTTTCAAGATACTATGTGTTTTAGAGACATGACCCTGTAGTGAAATAAATGTGGGAAGGACTGGGTTACACATCAAATTGATTTTTTAATTGCAGGACTTTTCAGGGCTTTCACATGCTCTTTTTCATATGAAGCTTTTCTTCAATTGTGGTTAGGGAGCCCTTTTTGAAAAGCATTTCTTGAGGCCAGGTGACAAAGTACACACCTTGGGAAACAGAGTTAGACTCTCTTGAATCAGGCAGGGATACCTGGGGCTCTGTCCTTGTCAAGATTATCATGTCCACATTTGCAGTGGACATGAATCTGTGTTTGCATCACCACTTGTTTCCAGCAATGAGCTGCTACTGGTCATTCAGCGGCAGAATCGTACCTAATAATACAAACCAAAACACTCAAAGCACTCTATTTATAGGTGACCACATCAGTGGTACTGTTTTATTTTGTTCTGTTTTTAAACCTATTTGCAGTAGATATTATGAATTAAAGAGTTTGTACTGGGTTAGAAAGGATAACAAAAAAATAATTTCTAACAGTTCTGGCCTACACACTGACTGAAATGGATTCTGACCATGTACAGCTATACCTGTTTATTATTACTGAATTCTAAGCTAGCTGCTGGTTTTTCTGGTCTTCATTTACAATTTATAATGTCCTCATTTACAATGCGCAACAAATGGATCTGAGGCTCCCTGGAACAGACAAGTATGTTTTTGCTCATTCTGTGTCCCCCACGCTTATCATGTAGTCTGAACTCAACAAATATTATTAGAACTAATGAATTGCCCCACTGGCTAATGTTGGCCACTAGTTATGTAATATCATGAGAAGTTTGCCCCAAACAGTGTTGGAAATGGCTTAACCAAACCTCATTGCCTGAAATGGCATTTTCTTTTTATTTTGGTAACTGTAATTTTCAGCCCAGGTCTTGGGAGTGGCCTATCAGATGGAAAAGGAACTCAGTAATTGTCCTGCTGTGTTCCAACAATAACTCCCACATTTACATAACGTATTTTCTCACTATTTAACATCATATTGCACTTAATCTTTACAGCAGCTTGGAGGGGGGCTATTTTTATTCTAATTTTATTCTAATAGACAAGGAAATGCCTATTAGAATAATAGAGAGGTTCAAGTTTCATTGTGCTGTAACTAGTAGGACCACCGTTGAGCAGAGAGGAAACTAGGAAACTTGATCCAGCGGATCTGCCTCTGAGGCTTCTGTCAGAGCTCTAGATGTCAGCACACCCACCTTGAAGTAGGAAGTTTTCTCTCTGTCCAGAGGTTCTGCTGTAATGCTAAACGCCTCTCTGTGCTAGTAAGCAGTAATAGTAACATTGATTTCCATTCCTGAACATCTTACTTTGTGACAGGCAGTGCTTGTATTTTTGTATGTTACGTGCCTGTCTGCCCACTCACTTAAATCTCCTAGATGGAAGTAGGGTATGTATTCACCTTTGAATCTTTGAAAAATTTGACAGGTAAATTACTGAATTAAAGTACGAGTTGCACTCCACATTTTAAATGCGGTGGGCCATTTCCCATGTATCTTACAAGCTTGTTCAGAACGATGAGGATACTACCTACCATACAAACACTAGTTTGATCTCTACTTTTGAATAAAATGTTAGTTATAGGCAGCTAATTCTATATAATTTTGTATAAAATAGCCTGACCCTCAGTCGGATGGATCATAAGCTTCATGAGGATGGAGCAATGTTTGTGTCTTCTATTCCCTACCTCCAACATCTTTTTTGTCCTGGAACATAGCAGGTACTCAAAAAACTTTAAGTGAATGATTAGTGGGGTTTTTATTTGTCTATTTGTTTTTTGCTTTTATGATCTGATTTTGGTAAGTACCTGAGCTAGAATGTGACAGTGATTTCTAATAGTAAAGTTTTGTTTTTCTGGACAAATTAGACTGCCAACCTGATATGTGCAAATTTTTAACAAAATCCATCGGGCACTTCCCTGATAATGAATCTAGAAAGCAGAAATGAGGGGTTTAATTCTAATTAATGTCTGTCATCAGCCAACAACACAGATGGGCAAAAATCAGATTTGGGGAGAAAATGGTTATTTCTATAAAGCTTAGGGAAGTTTTCTTTCATTATTTTTCAAATAGGTTTTCAGTTTCTTGTTCTTCCTCTTCTCCTTCTGGTATGCCTATGACTCACTCAGATGTTGGCAGTTTTGGAAATAGTTCAGGGCTTTTTTAAACTCTCATTTTGTTGAATTCTTGTTTCTTCATTCTGTTCTGGTCAAACGTTTATTTTTTCCTTATATTTCAAATCATTGATTTGATTTGAATCCTTGTTTCCTTCCCTTCACTGTAAGTTCCCTGTGGATTTTTCTTTATTTCATTTACTGTAGCCTTAACTTCTTCTCTTACCCTTTTACCATACTCAGTGAATTCGCTGAACATCCTTATCACCGGTGTTTTGAACTGTACATCAGATAGGTTGGCTACCTCCATTTCATTTAGTTCTTTTTCTGGGATTTTGTTCAGCTCTTTCACATGGGCCATATTTCTTTGACTCCTCAATTTAGCAGCATGTGCTCTGCGTTTGTTTCTGTGTACTAGGTAGAGCTGCTTTTTCTCCCCATCTCAGCCCACATGTTAAGTTGTATGGGGCAGAGACTTAGGTATCCATGAGGGCGGGGCAACCAGTTTCATTGCTTTGTGGCCGTGTATGTGGGGACATGTCAGAGAGAGGACAGTGCCACTGTCTGGCTTCTGGAGGCCTGCTCAGTGCTCACTTCATTTCCAGTCACTTCACCCCCTACCGTACGTGACTGACACTATTCTGGCTGTTGCCCTAGTCGTGGTTCCTATAGTCAGTGGGTTTGCGTATGTTTTAGGGCTGTGGGGGCCCTTGAAACAGACTTTCCTAAGAGACCTGCAGTTTCCCCTGCTGCCAGAACCTCCCCCTAGTTTTTACAGCCAGCAATTATGAGGCTTTATTTTCCTAGTGCTGGAACCCTGAGCTAAGTAGTCTGGCCTGGGCTGGGATCTCTCACTCCCAAGGTATCCCTTCCTATTTTTTATCCGCCACATGGGAACGGGAGACCACCAGTTCCTCTGGCCACCACTACCTGGGTACTGCCGTCACCTCTCCCTGCCATGACCCTGCATCCTCTCTGCCCTGGCTCCTCGTCCCCATTCCTCCTGCCCATCTGGATGAATGTGGCTTCTTTAAAACCTTGGTTGTTGGACTTCCATACAGTTCGGTTTTCTGGCAGTTACGGTTGTTTTGTCTTGAGGTTAGTTGTGACCCTTCTTATGGTTGTGCAGGGTGGCAGAGTGCGTCTACCTGCACCTCCATCTTGACTGGGAATCCCCCAGAATATTTTAACACTGATAATGCATCTTTATATACTGTGTCTTCTGGGTTCAGTGAATAGAGTCACTTTT
The DNA here is from genome assembly GCA_004026585.1 of Noctilio leporinus. NCBI lineage: Eukaryota > Metazoa > Chordata > Mammalia > Chiroptera > Noctilionidae > Noctilio > Noctilio leporinus. The sequence goes on from PVIW01000604.1 coordinate 380,571, forward strand.
AACTACTCCAATCAACTAATATAACTGCAGCCTCTCAAAAAAGAAATAGAAATTCATGATAAAGATTAAAAAATATTTTTTATTAAGAGGCAGAGAGTGGTGAGGAGATGTATCATAATAATAAATATGACATAAGGAGCATGTACTTCAGTTTCTGCTCTCAAACTAACCATTTTTATACACAACTCTTTCTAGGAGCAAAATGGTTTTGAAAATGAGCCTTGGAAATAAAATAGTAAACAAAACTCAGTTTTCCAAGCAGTGATACGCTTGTTTTCTGTTGTAGATGTGAAAGAATATAAATGGGAATTCCCTCTCATCTCTGAAATATATCAGAGAGAGACTCCCCAATATATTTCAGTCACGTGAACAGTAAGAGCAGACGGAGCCCAAGCAAGTGTGCCCTTACCCCTGACAATCCAGACAGGCCAAAGGAGCGATGAATTAAGCATTGCATCTCTGGAATGCCAAAATTCATAGTCCTCTGGTCTTCGTTGTGTTAAGGTGGGGACAGCCCCTGCTGCAAAGTTCTTCTGCATTGGTTGGCATCTCCCGGACCTAAGGAGATCAATCATAGCAGCGATAGAGGCAAGCCAGCTCAAGTCTTTCCACAGTTTGAGCCCCAGAACCCCAGGATATTAGGGGAACCTGTCTAATGCCATGTAAAAACTCAAAGTCACTTTGTCCCCTGGTTCTCACGTTGACTCTTTCAAGCCTGCCTTGTTCAGTGTTGTTACACCTTGGTTTTTACTCTTCAAGAAGTAGTCTTCAATAACTTTATAGGGTGGGTCCCATTTTTTTTTTTTTTGTCCTGGTTACTTCTGATTCCTTACTTAGTGCTCCTTGCAAAGTCGCTTAATAAATGCAGATAATTAAATCACTCACTGAATAAGTATTTCCTGAGCATCTGGTGACTAGAATAAAAATAAAGTTACTATTGAGTTTCAAATCACCAAGCCTATTGGTCATCCTTTATTAACAACTTAGTGACCTCCCATGGCCTGCTTCCACTTCCCAGACACACTGCTTGACTCTCCCTGACAGGCTTTCCCTCTTCTTTTGACCATTGTTCAACAATGATAAAGAGTTGAATCTGTCCTCAAAAGTACATAGCTAGTTTGAGTTGGAGCCAGGACTGGAACCCAGGTCTTCTATATAATCAATGATTAAGAAAGAGCCAAATCTTGATGTTTCTATTCATGGAGAAGGAACCCAGATGGACCTCTTCACAATACAAGCTTCCAAATCAAAGAACATTTTCCCCCTAAGGACATTGTTAGGACACTGTCTAGCTAGAAAATATTCAGGGAAAATTCACCCCTTTACCTGCCCTAGGGAAATGAGAAAATTCAATGCCTAAACCATTTATCCAAGACAGCCATCCAGGCTGGAAATTTTGCTTAAAGTATTCTTTTAAAAGGCCCTTCTGTCCTCATTATGACTGTAAGGCTGCTGAGTCTGCCCAAGCATATGAGGTTGCAAAGAATTTATTTTTTCAGACCTTGCATTCTCCATAAAATGAAAGGATTCTTGGCACACAGTTGGCAATTACTATCTAGGTTTTCTGCATAACAGAGGTTTTTTAACTAAGCTTTTAACTCAATAGACTCAGGGCTTTGGTGAAAATACATGTGGCCCAATGCAAGCAGAAATAAACACAATTCTTACCAATTTAGCTGTTGACAAAAGCATGTGCTTTTGTTGCTTGGGGCCAAAGTTTTAAAAGTGGGCTCGGATTTCTTGCAGGCACACCCTTCATTTATGTGTGCAAATAGGGTAATTAAGAGTCCAATTACCAGATTTGCATTGGTAAATGGGGCTTTATGTAGATAAAATCCTCCATAGTTTGGGACCAGCTGAAACTTGGGTCTTTTATTTTCAAATCAACTCTCCAACAATAACACAAGCACAATGTAGTTCCCATTTTGCCTCAACCTGAAGCCATGGCTGAAGACTTCCTTTTATTTTGATGATTCAGTGAAGCTTGAGAGCCACAGTTAGGATCTTGATATTTTTCTTCTGTACTCCCTTCTCTGAAAAACAATTTAGCATTTTGAGTGTTTTCAAATTGACTATTTCCCCCCCTGCTAGCTCCATACAATTGATTACTAAAGGTGAAATACCTGGAGATACTTTGTTTGAAGACTTAACCAGATAAAACCAGTAGGTTAAAAGTCATACAACAATTTTATTGTTTTCTTTTCCAGTTCTTGGGTGACATCTAGGACAGATCCTGTGATTTTCTCAAACTTCCTAGTCGCAAACCATGGTAGTAATTAGATGTTTTTCCTGAGTTCGATTCCAGTTCAATTTCCTGGGTTCAAGGTAGATGAAGTCTACTCCTTCCTACCTCTTTCAGTGAATACAGTTAAAATCCTAGATGGAATGCCGGAGGCTGAAAAGCTAATGGGCAAGGAACCGAAATTCAAAGTACCACTAAACTAGTGATGAGTTTACCAGTTTCTTCCCCTTGTTTCTCCTGCTCTGTACCTAAAGATAGCTGGAAGCCTGGAACAGATAGAGCCCCAAGAAAAGCCCTTTGATTTTGGTCTGAAGAGGGGGGAGAGCCATGGGGCCAGAAAGAGAGGGGGAAAGCCACCTTTTTTTAAAAGCCACCATTTTTACCCTTTTTTTACCCTTGTTTTCACCGGCCTCAGCTCACAGGCAGTATCTTGGTGGTGGTGGTAGCAATGGCAGTGGTGGCTAGTGAAGACCCCCAGAACTCCAAAAGAGGAGAGTCCTCTCTCACCAGGGAAGCTATGGGGGGAGATTCACATTGATTTTCTTCCTCTGTGGTCTTGCTACTTGACCCGAGAGGCCCCTTTCTTCCTTTGGCCTTTAATTTGCAGAAGAATCATAAAGTTTGGATCACATTTTTTTCTGAAGTATTCCTCCACTACACTGACCACCAAATAAATTTTTGTCTGTGTATTTTATATCCAGGGTAAAGTTACATCTTTGATAAAGCCTCCCCTTTCCAGAAATTGCTTTATTTATACCTCTGTTATAATAAGTTCACATTATAATATCCTCATAATTATCTCTGTTTCATATGCTGCTGTCTTTTCTAGATGCATTCCCACTCTCCAGTGCCTGGCCTAGTTCTTTCAATAAATGGTCACATTTGTTGTCCTTTAAATGAAATATCCCAAGAAATATTGAAAGATATGCATTAAAACATCAATTAAGCATTGAAAACACCCAAACAAAAATGAATTTATAAATGCATTTGTGAAAATACATAAATATTTTACTATAGTTTGGGCTACCACACAGTTTTATTGCCCAAATTAGGGAATGTGAATGAAAAGGAAAGAGGGGATAACATAATTAAAAGGTAGTATTTGATTTAAACAGATTCAAACAGAAATAGAACTCTTATTACGGACTTAATGGCGTCTGCCAGCTCAGCTCCTGTTACGTTTCCTCATGATTTCTTCTCCAAGCCTATCTGTGGGCATGTACATATGCATACAGACTGTCTGGAAACGTATATAAGAGGGGGACCCCCCACAAAATGGAATTATCTTCTGGAGGGTAGACCACTTGTAGTACAGGCTTTCCTCACTAGGTGAGTGTTCTAGGAACCCATCTGTATCAGTGCACCAGCTGGTGTTATTGTGAGAGGCTGTGTTCAGCTTCAGTGAACTTTTTTAGAAAACTCTTTGATTGTATTTGCCCATTTCACGACGGGTGATTTATGAGCACACCTAACACCTTGCTGAGTGTTCGGGACTTCTTGATCAATAAAATGGCGTGACCCCCTTGCCGCACCCTCCCTATTCAGCTGATCTTGCCCTAAATTACTTTTTCCTTTTTTGTTTCCAGATTAAAAAAGTCCTCAAAGGGAAATGTTTTCTGATATGTAAGAGATGAAACAAACAAACAAACAAAAAATAGCAGGAGCATTTTGATGAGTTCAAAAACTGTTTTGAGCAGTGGAAAAAATATCTTAATAGGTACATTGCATCAAATGGAGAGTAAGTCTTTGAAAGTGGCTGAAGTTTCAACATGTCAGAATAAATACACAGTTTTTAATAAATTATGGTTTTGGAGGGTCCCCTTCTCATATTTTGACCGCATGTCACATGTTAGACTAAGCCAACCAAAGAAGAGAAAAATGGGAAGCTTACATTGTTTATAAAATTATCTTTATGCAGCTTCCATCTTTCTTTCTCTCTTTGTTTCTTACCTTCTTCCAAACACAGTTTTTCCCAAGCAGAAAAGACAAATCCCCATCACCTTGTTTTGACTTCAAATTTTGGTTAATAGATAGAACATTGTGGTTAAGCATTCTGACTTTTACAGTCAGCCATAGCTCTCTTATACTTGGTTTCCTCACCTGTAAATTGAAAACATTAATTGTATATAATTTCTGAGGTATGTTTGAGAATTAAAAAATAATTTGCATAGAAGTGCTTAACAAAGTGCTTAGCTATGATAAGAAGTCAATAAATGTCAGCTCTCCTTAGGGTGCCCATATAATTTATTGTCCAATTTGGACACTTTGGAGATTGGGATAGCGGACAAAATGTCATGGTCCTTGGTTTCAGGAAGCATAAATATGGAGAGCTAAATTACCAGAACAGAGTAAGATTAGTCTTCAAAAGGGTTTTAAGCCAGTTCTTCTAATAGTAGTCTTGAAGCGTTTCTCTTACGCATCACTGTTCCATTTTTAAACTAGTCAAAAGGCTCAACCTGAAAGGAAAAGAGGGAGCATGCATATTTTTATCTTTTATTTTAATCAGTTCCCAAAGTTGGTTGCGCGGGTAACATCCCTGAGTGATTTCAGTGTGCCACCCAAGTTGTGAGCTGCTGGTTTAGAGCAATTCTCCTCAGACTTGAATGCGCATCCAAGTAACCTGGTGTCCTTTTTGCTCTCTTAGTGGCAGCTGCGGGGCTGGGGCTGGATGCTGCTGCTGCTACCCCTTTATAGAGCACAGTCTGTGCGTGTGCGTGTGCGCACGCGCGCATGCGTGCATGTGGGCATGCACATCTTCCTGTGAAGGCTGTTACTGTGCTCCCAAACCTGCCCTCTCTCTGGGTTTGAGCATAGCGTGGCATCCTCAACCAGAGGATATTTTCCCTCTCGTCTGTGGAGGCTTCCTGATGAGTACAAGGCCCCTCGCCTGCTGACTCATGCACTCAGAACCCTTCTGCAGCCATGAAGGCAGATCTGTTTGCTCTTAGCTGCGGGTTCTGCTCAGACGTGCTTCTGCTGCTAGCTACGCAGGGGCGGCACCGATAATGGCATCTGAGGGCATTCAATTAGCACATTTCAGGTTTCTCCGGTCATAGACACCTCATAATTTCTTCACTAATGCAGCTGGATCTTTTTCTTTTTCCAAATCATTAGGCATCCCTTCCATGTTACTTTTCACTTTCCACCTTGTAGTGGATAAGATTCTATTTTAATACCATCTCAACACATCTCTGTGTTAGGGTAATTTAGGGAGAAACCAAGTGCTAACTTACCTTTTTTAAAAAGAAGTTTCATTTTTCTTTTCTTTTTTTTTTAGATAGCACTAAGATATTATCCTGCCTTCTGTCTTTACTTGAATCCAAGTTTGATGCCTTGGGGTTAATAAATAGGTATGGAAAAGGTTCAGTCTGGAGATGACAGCTGAGCCTTGGAAGATGGGGAGGAGAAAAGGGTGGGGTAAAGAGAAAAGGGTCATTGGGTTCATGCCTGCAAACCAGAAGGTAAGAACTGCCTTTGGGGGAAGGGGAAAGGCAGCGAGTTCCTCATTTTGTCATAAATCCTGGCAGGTTAGGAAGAGGAGCTCAAGTGAGGCAAAGGACTGATCGGTGATGTGTCCTCTGAAGTCAGCTGAGTAGAAGACTCTATTTCAGGGCTTTTCCAACTTTAATGTGCACAGAAGTTCCCAGGGAATTTTATGAGAGATGCAGATTCTAATTAGTCAGGTCAGGGTGAGGTCTGAGTTTGTGCATTTCTAATAATGATGCTGATGTGACTGACCTAAGGCCACACTTTAAGACTCTGGGCTCTACTGGCATGCATTCAGGGCCACGATTCTCAGCCTTGGGTTCTCATTCGAGTTATCCAAAAACTCCATGACACTCCAGTGCTCAGGCCTTCCCCTAAACCTATTATGAAATAAAAAATCCATGGTAGGACACCCAGGCATCGGTAATTTTGAAAGCATCTTGATGGATTCCATTCTGCTTTTTGCAGAATGTTGTATAGTTGGATGCATACAGTATGTAACCTTTTCAGATTGGTTTCTTTCCCTTAGTAATGTGTATTGATGTTTCCTCCCTGTCTTTTTTTATAGCTTCACAACACATGTGTGTTTATTGCTGAGTAATAATCATTGTCTGGATATATCATGGTTTATTTATCTATTCACCTACTGAAGGATTTGCCTGCTCCCAAACTTTGACAATCAGTAATAAAATTACTGTAAACATTTGTGTGCAGGTTTTTGTGGACATAAATTTTCAAATTGTTTAGGTAAATAACAAAGAGTGCTATTGCTGGATCATGTATGGGAAGACTATGTTTACTTCTATAAGAAACTGCCAAGCTGTTTTCTACCACGTCTGTATCATGCATTCTGACCCACTGTGGGAATGTGTTGCTGCACATCCTTGGCAGCATTGTGTGCTGTTGTTTTCTTGGGGTTTTGCCATTCCAATAGGTATGTAGTGGTATCTCATTGTTTTAATCTGCATTTCCCTGGTGGCACATGGTGTTAAGAATCTTTTCATATGCTTATTTGCCATCTGTATTTCTTCATTTTCCATGTATATATATACATATATATATATGTATATACAGATATGTGTATGTGTGTGTATACGTACATATATATATATACACACACATGAATAGTTTCATCATCCCAGCTGAAGTGGTCCTCAACCAATGAGTGACAGGAAATGCTAAGTGCTGCAGTTTCATCCGGGCAGGCGTGGCTCAGTTTGTTGAAACGTATCCTGTAACCGAAGAGTTGCAGGGTTTAACTCCTAGTCAGGGCACATACGGAAGGCAACCAATCAATGTGTCTCTCTCTCCCTTCCCCTCTTCCTTCTTCTCTCTCTGAAAGCAATGAAAAATACCTTTGGGTGAGGATTAAACGAATTTTTTTAATGCTATAGTTTCCTCAAGCCTTGGATGAATAACTGAGCATCTGCACTATTCTATTATCCAGATTTTTCCCATAGGGTTACGGTCTAGTTGCCCACAGTGGTAACTGGCCTATAATGCATCATTTATTCACTGTCTTTCCTTCCCGCTCTCACTCCCCTACTTCTTTGGCATTTCCTGGCCCTTTCAAATAGACTAGCATCATTTGAATCCTTGTCAGCATCAACTTCTGAGGAACATAAGTAGGATAGTCATAGTGCAACAAGAACTCAGGGTATGAAATAAGGAGTTTGGCTAGGCAGAAAGATGATTGGGTAAGCTGTTTCAGGGTCCAGGACATGTTGAACAGAAGAAAGTCAGGAATGATAAAGAGAGGGAGTCAGATGTCAAGATGCCCATTTCCTTCACCCTTGGTCCTGTATTTAAGTAACACGATAATAGAAATGGTCAGATGGGTCTAGGAGTCCCCCACAACATCAAGGTTAGCATTTGACCTCTCTACACATAGCGAGAATCTTAGGAAGAATCCCATGTTCATCTCTGCACCATGTCCTTATGGAACAGGAATGAAAATACATCATTGCTGACAGAGGAATCGGAGAGGTAAGTATGAGAAAGAGGGCTTGCTTTGTCTAGCCTCTATCTGTCATGCAGGGTATCCAAATGTACCCACATGTCCTGATGTGAGGACACAACTGCTCAGAGACAGGAAGTGGACTGGAATACTCCTGGGACGGTCAGAGTCTGCATGTGGGAGGAATTCATGAACAGAGCTAACAAACAGTCAAGGACCATAGCAAGAAACTCCTTCCTAAAGGCCAGTTAGGACTTGGTTGCTCACCAGTCCATGCAGCCAGTGAGACCTGCCATCCCAATGCAGGGGCCTGCAGGGATCCTGGACTCCTCAGCCTCCAGTGCCACTTGGCATGTGAGACCCAGACACCAATTTCAAACAGAGCAAAGAACAGGAAGGAAATCTAAAATACTGAGCATATATCCAAGAGATACCACACATCCAAACAGACTTGAAACTGGAAGGGAATGAGAGATAATTTAGCACATCCGAGGTTTAAGGTGGTTTCCCCATGGAAGGACCATGTAGAAGATTTGATCGGCTATGTGTAAAGAAGCTGAAATTTTTTGTGTGAATCTGAGAAACAGTGTGAGAAAATAATATAACCCACTACGGCAAGGGTAGAGGTAATGACTATAAAGCATCAAACCAAGCTTGTGGCCCATGGTGAGGTATGGATACCATACCTGATGATCAAAGTGGCCTTTGTTGCTAGTCCAAGGGAGCAGAAGGAATCCCTTCTTATGCTTTTGTTGCTCTTTCAAAAACTCGTAGTCCTAGAACAGGATAATGGGCCTTGAATTAAGGCCCTAGGCGTGTTCTGGGACATCCGTTGCTTGAAAGTCTGCGGCAAGTCTGTTCCAAATCCAGGAGTGTGATTGGTTAGCTGGTAGAGTTTGTGTGAGAGCCCCGTATGCTGGAGAGCTGACCTCCACAGTCCCCAAGCCAGCCCAAGCCTCCAACAGGACTGAACTCCGAGAGCATTTGCCAGCTACTTCTTCCATTGGTTTTCAACTCAGCGCCACAAGAAGCGTAAAACAGCAGCAGCAAAGGCCACAATGGGCAGCTGAAAGATTTCTTTCTGTCCAGTTTCTTGCCTTCTTCTTGTCACTAAAGGCAGATTAAAAAGGCATCAGTTTCTTTGACATATGTAGAGTCCAGTCACCTTGCCTAGCAGATTCAAACAGGGCCAAAGACAAGCAAGGGAGGGCTGGGCTTACGGGAAATTTGCATATACATTTCCATTAGCGTCGAAGACATTTAAATCCACATTACCTCGGACCACAGAAGAATGAATGCACCATTATGGACCCGGCTCAGCGTGTGTTGCTGCCGCATTTGGCAAGTTCAAGTCTTGCTCTGGGTGTAATATTTTGTGACTCATTTTTCCTCAAGCATAGCGTAATAGGCTTTAACTTTGCTAAGCTTTTCTGCCAGCCCTTCGCCCCCTGCTGTTCCATTATATTGAACTTGTAAGCAGGACGCTCTGTCCAGCTCACCCAGATTACCTCGGCAATAGGCCCCGCTGAGGGGCTGGTGTCAGGATAAGTGTTGGGGAGGGAGCTCCCCATCTTGGCATGCTGTTCTCATCTTATTAAATTCAGCTTTGTGGAAGCAGGGAGCCTGCCTCTCAGTCACACTGGCTCTAGCCTGATCCAACTGCTACTGTCAGACAATATGAAAATAGGAACCACCACAGCTAATGGCAGGTGCTGCTTCACAGCTGAAAAAAAAAAAAAAAAACAACCCAGAAGTCTGAGGGGTTTTATTGTTATGATGATTTCATGAGCTCCTGTGAGTGGGTTATTTTACTCTTTTAGACACTTCACTGGCCTGAAGGCCTGATTCGGAAAGCCTCATGCCTTTGGGAAATGAAACAGGATCCCACGCTTTCAGCCCCGCAGAGGGTTGCTTTTGTCTGCCTCCTCCTCTCTAGCTTCCAGGGGCCACAAGGAAATTCATGTTGAAGTTTATTTAATAAATAAATAAAAAGCGTTCATATGTGTCTGGGAGTCAGGAGTGTCCGAAAAAATATTCCCCATGAAATAATTTAAGATTTGTATCTTAGTGTAACAAGGTGGCCAGGCTCTGGTTAGAGATACGAAACCAGGGAATAAAGTGACGAATCTAGTTCTGATAGATGATACATCATCGTGTGGGTTTGAAAGTCCCTGTCTGCACATATATGTTGTTCTTATATTGCTACAGAACCACCACTCCAGTATGTACTGGCTTTAAAAGACAGCTGCTTCATGATTCTATATATTCTGTGAGTTGTTATTCCGGAAGAGTGGATATTCAAATGAATTCAGCCACCTTAAAAAGGACTGAACTCAGAGACAACTTGCATGCTGTGTCTCTCTTTAGTTTCATTTTAGTTCATGCTATTTATTTTATTTTTAACAGTCAATTTTATTGAGCTCAAACCAGGAATCCATGAGTCTTGAGGACCTCTGTGTATCTGTCCATTTTCTTCTCTACATTCTTTTCAGCCTGCTTCCATAGCCTCACAGAGCTGTTTTTCCTTTCAGTAATGGATCTTGGCCTTTTCCCTCCTCTTCTTATGTACAGTGACAGTGACTGCTTAGTCAGTGTCTCAGGAGTCAGGTGTCCCAGGTAGGCAAACTGGATGGGTGGGGGTAGAGGAATAGGTAACAAAGTTGTAAAGAAATGGGAGCCTGGATTAGGGAAAGGGTGTCCCTGAGAGAGGGGTCGATAACCCACCTCAGAGGATCCTAGAACTTTAATAATCCAGTTTTCTCACCAAGCTTGAAGTCGAAGACACACCCATCCCCTGTAAGGGCTCTGTGCTCCACCAGGCATCAGCTGCACCGTTGGCACCATCGGCCCTGCCCGCAGTGGTGTCCACAGACCATCAGGAGGAAACGCCATCATCTGCTCCCCCATTAGTTTTGAGTAGTTTTGTTAGCTGGTTCTCCTGCTGATCTCTCTCTAGCTATAGTCAGTTTGTGGGTGGGGCTCAAGCACCTATGATTCTTCACTCACACATCTGCCTGACACTTTGGCAAGGACACAAGCCTGGGGCTTCAGCTGGTGGGGGCAGAGGGTAGGGTTGCTGTTTCTCTCTTTCTCTCCTGTAATTGGTCTCTCCTCTGCCTGGTCTCCCCTGCAAAGTAACTGCCCATCTAACTCACATTGTGGCTCAAGGCCATTAGGCCTTCTTACAGGCGTAGGAACTGCCCTGATATCTTTTTCTCTGTATTCTACAATTGAAGGGGGTCACAGGCCCAGCCTGGATTCAGGGTCTGAGAGGATGACACAAGGGAAGGAAGACAGGTTGCTATTCATTGGGGGCCATCGTTGGACACCAGCTAGCTTATCGTGGTGTTACATAAGAGGGGGAACCTCCCCAAATAGAATTTATTTATAAAAGAGCGTGTATTTATTCTGACATGTTGAAACTTAAGTTACTTTCAAAGACTTACTAACAACTGGTGCAGTATATCTATTGAGACATTTTTTCCACTGCTCAAAATAGTTTCTTAACTCACCAGTTTTGATGCCTTTCAGTGCTTTAGTGCTTCTGCCAATTTTTTGTTTCACCTCTTCAACATTGGCAAAATATTTTCCTTTGAGGACTTTTTTTATTTGGAAATAAATGAAAAATGTCACTGGGGCGAGATTGGGTGAATAGGGAGGGTGGGGTACAGGGTCATGTGATTTTGGTTAAAAAACTGCTGAACACTTGGTGAGGTGTTGGCAGTGTGCTCATAAATCACCCATCATGAAACGGGCAAATGCCATGAAAGAGTTTTCAAAAAAATTCACTGAAGCTGAACACAGTTTCTCACAATAACACCAGCTGGTGCACTGACACAGGTGGGTTCCTAGAACACTCACTTAGAGAGGGAAACCTGTACTACAAGGGGCTCGCCCTCCAGAAGATAATTCTAAGTTTTTGGGGTCCATCCTTATACTTTGGTCTTCAGCCTCTACTAATCTAATAATGCCATCAATCCTGAATGACTTGCCTTTTTGCATAGACAATTTAGTCAATTCTACAATTTTCACTGAGTGTAAGTTTTAAATTTTTTGGCTTAGTTCCTGACTGGTGGCTCAGTGGATAGGTGCCAGCCTGTGAACTCAAAGGTTGATAGTTTGATTCCCAGCCAGGGCACATAACCAGGTTGCCAGCCAGGTCTCCAGACAGGTCCATAGCTGGAGGCAGGTGAAAGGCAACCATACATTGATGTCTCTCTCCCTCTCTGCCTTTCTCCCTTCCCCCTCTCTTTGGAAATAATAAAGTCTTTAAAAAAATTAAAAATAAACTTATTGGCTTTTTCTTTATGAAGCAGAATCCACATACAGTGTAAAGTTTATTTTGAGATAGTTGAGATTCCAGCTAGTTCAGGTGTGTGACTGAATAGAACAAGAAAGTAGGTAGGAGAATGTGAAAGCCAGATCACTAAGTGCCTGAGCCAAGATGAAGGTAAAAATACATCTTTTCAACTTCTTCCTTAAGAATAACATTGAGTTTATTAGGCCTACTAATTCATTGATTTGAAAGAGTGAGATTCTTGGAACATAGTGACTTCCACTTCATCACCAGTCCCAACCTGTTTGCTCCTCCTCCACCCAGGAAGCTGTTTCAAGGTGGAGGAAGCCTGGGATCCAATTTCCACACTAAGTCGCTAAATGAGCAAGAAATGAACACATATTACAATACGTTAATTCAGGGAGATACTGGCATTATTTGTGATAGCATCTCTTCTGCCCCGACTACTACAGCAGGCACTACTTCTCGAACCACCACAGATTTTAAATGGTGCTTCTCACGTGCTCAGTAAATACTGGTTGAATGGATGATCAAGGAATAAATAATTGATTAGAAAAAAATGGTATAGGTTGAGGAGTAGAAATTTTAAAAATTGATTTCTATATTATTGATAGAATGCTCAGGTCTGGCCCATGGTAGAGGAAGTCATTTTAATTTCCTTTCCACCGGGTTTTAAATTTCTCTGCTCTCTCCGGGGCCTATTAAGAGCTGGAAAAGCTAGGGGATATGACATCCAAAGGTTATTTATTAGCAGTTTGTTTTGTTTCTCCCCAAGTCAAACTTCTCTCATTGAAAAGGTTTTACTGCTATAAGGAGTGGTATCTGGTACTAAAAGAAAATTCAAAACCAACCCAAATAATAATAATATTTAAGAAGGTATTTGCTGGGCTCTAGTTGAATCTGGGAATGAATGTCTCTAGCCAGCTAAACCTTAAAGACAATGAATTTTGGAAAGTGCTGTGGTGCCTAACCCCACGTACTTACCTGTTCTCCCCTCCTTAATAATCCACAGGCTCCATGCTCCTCACCAAAGACCCAGCGGTGTCACTCCGCTTCCTCACCAAGATTTTGTAGCCAAGAGCTATAACGATGTCTCCTACAAGTGCAACTCCCATTATGTTTACCAAATATGTTACGCTATCTTTACTGATAGGTTCTTGTCAACTGCGTGTGTAAGCCAGGGCACAGCTTACAGGGTGATTCTGTAAACTTATATCTTTCTATTTGCTTTTCTTTTTTTCCCATTAATCCTCCCTTCCAAGAAATGTACTCATCTGTGCTGGGGCCTCCTTGTCCTTGGAATGAATGATTTGAGTTTTATCCTTTCCAAAAGCACTTTGCATATTCGCACAAAGTTATCATTCCAGATGTACAATGTTAAACCAGAGTGGATTTCAAGCAAAAAGTAATTAGTTCAGTTTCAGATAAATCAATCAGAATTGAAGTAGACTGCTGATTTTTGCGTTATGACTTCTAGAGGAGTGTAGCTGGCTGATACTTATGTTAGAGCCTTTACGAAGTTGTACATTTTGTGATTCACTTGAATAACAGTAAGTTAGTCATAGTATATAGGGATGAGGGCACGTCTAGCGTCAAGAAAATTCAATACGAAAAGTCAAGCTTTTGAAGGATTTAAATTATAGGGCAATTATTTGCATTACTAATTAATTATTTGCTTCACAGGAGCTTGATAATTTATTAGTAATTTGACCAAAGAGGCTGGGGGTTAATTTAAAGCATGACTCAGAAACTTTGTCTTTTAAAAACATTATAGTAAATATTTTAGGCTTTGTGGGCCATATGGTCTCTATCACAATTACTCAATGTTGCCTTTTTAGGAGCAAAACCAGCCATAGATACTTGAATACATGAATAGGCGTAGTTGTGTGTTCCAGTAAAGCTGCATTTGTGAACACTAAATTTAAATTCCATGTAATTTTATTATGTCATGAAATAGTCTTATGACTTTTTTAGCTTCTAGGCCATACAAAATCAGGGGACAACTGGATTTTGTGCATGAATTACAATGCGCTGACTCCTGGTTTAAAGTGTTATGAGTGAGTCTCAATTGGCAATCAGAATGAAATTAAGGTAAGCTGCTTGATATCACGGTGTCCAAGAAAGACAGGAATCAACCTAGAGCTTTAGTTCAGAATGTAGTGTTAATTGCTGGAAGCTTTGGCAGTGTGGTACAGATGTGAGAAAACCAGCTGATTGAGATCCTGTGACCAACTCCAGGCACTGGGAGATGCCTGGGCTCAGCCTGTAAAAGACCTCATATGTGCTTTTCTTCTCTTTGCTCAGGGCCCATGCTTACCTGTCTGCCTCAAACAATGTAATTTTTAGCCATGGGTGGCTCAGAACACCAAGAGAGGGTCCCAGATCTCACCTCTATAGATCTGGGCCAGGGCCTTGCATGTTTTGATGAGATCTGACAACTGGTGGGCCAAGTACTGATTGCTCTTTTCCAATCCAGCTCTGGCGTTTGTCTTCTTAGACCATCTTCTGCCTGCCACTCTTTCTTATACCTTTGTCTAAAGGATGGGGTTTGGCATCTATCTTTTGGGGGTGCAGCTTATGAAACCAAAGCTCCCCGTATCCTTACCCATCTTCCCACTGCAGTCAAAGTAATCTTTTCAAGATGCCACACTGCTCATCTTGATACCCTGCCAAATCCCTCATCGGTTTTCTTTGCAGTTGGGATCAAAGTGAACTCCTTAACAAGGCCTGCCCAGTTTGGTGCCTCATCCTACCCACATTTTCAACCTGACCTTGGTATCAGTCACAATGACTACCTTTTATTTCCACATCTTCTCTATGCCTTTCCCCCACACAAGGCTTTTGCAGCTGCAGTTCCTTCAGCCTGTCCCACTTGACCACGTCCTCCTCCTGGTTCAAGTCTGCACAGGCTTCCCACTTCACTTCAAGGGACATTTCCTCATGAAAACTGTCATAAAGTGTTCATACTTGGTGGCATTTGTCCCAGGAGCAATTTTACATGTGCTTTTGTGATTCTTTGATAAGGACTGATTTTTCCGGTAGACTGTGAGCTCCATGAGTCAGGGTTCAAATTAATATTTGGCTCCTGTTTATGTCTTCCAATGCTTAACATATTGCCTAGATTAATAGTTACTTGTTGAGTGAGTGAACAAGAGAATGAATAAGAAATATTGTGGGTTATGTACTATGCTCCAAGCCATTAGAAAACTTGAATAAGTGTTCTGCCCATGTGAAACCAAAAGAGATAAATCAAAGAGGGCTTCATGCCATTCTGCCATACCCTGAATGTAAGGACAGTGGTCCTCAAACCCAGATGGTGCCATAGTTGAAAACAGTACCACTGCCAAGACCAGAAGGGAGGACAGTGGTCCCCATTACAGCTGACAGATACAGAGGAGAATAAGTGTGAAAGAGGAGAAATTTCTCTAGAATAAAGATTATAGTAAAATTGTGGTTACTGAATGCCAAAGGAAAGAAAGAAAATTGAGAGAACCCAGACTTCATGTGTTACATTTGGAATGACAGGAAATGTTGGCGGGTATGTACATATTTAGTGAAAGTGGAGTCTAAAGATTTGGGTGTGCTCTATCAAATTCTAATGTTAAAAATCAAATGATGTCTGGTTAAAGACCTGATTTTAGAATTTCAGTATTTTACCAGCAGGCACAATTACATTTGTGCATGTTCTAAAACATTTAAAAATTGTTTTTCATGTAATACTGTCATTAAGCTTACGTAACTACCATGAACATGTCTTTAAAAAAAAAAAATCTTGATTTTAAATATCACCTAGTGAATGAACTAGAGTTATATTTGTTATAATTTTTATTTTTTTTCTAGGAAAGAAAGCACTTCATTTTCTTTATATTTAACACACAATAGGTGCTCAATAGTGTTTAATAAATACATGATTAAAATATTTTGTTTGCTTGTGAACAGAACATAAGTCTTTAGCTGGGGCTTAAACCTCCATTTCACGAACTCAGAGAAGCATGTGTGTTGGAATAAAACCACTAGTCTCCTATCTCATTTATTTATCCCAGATAGGTTTTTTCTTCCTAACTAGTGTAGGTATCTGTTCTGTCTTCAAGGATTTTAAAGGTCCATGTGGCATGGCCTTCCAGTGCAGCAAACCACCCCAAACCTGGCACCCTGAGCCCACAGTATTGACTTGGTTCATCTGTCTGTGGGTTAGCTGGTTGGCTGAGGCTCAGTTGGGTGCCTCTTGGAGACTCAGCAGGCCTCGCTGAAGTGCCTGCCTGCCTTCACGTGTCAGTGAACTAGATGGTGGTTTCCAGAGTTCTAGCTATCCCCCGGGGCAAGGTGGAGACTGGGCTTCCTTATCCTCTAGCGCTCTAGCTTAGGCTACCAGTCGCTTTTCGAGAGCAAGAGCAGAAGTTATCAAATGTCATGAGGCCTCGACACGGAACTGGCACCCGTTACTTCCACCGCATTCCATTTGCCTTCGTAAGCCACAGGTCACCCTAGGACCCCAGGTGGTGAAATAGCCTCCACTTCTTGATGGCATGAGATGCAGAATTACCTCCGAAGGGCCACTGGTACAAGGAAAGGTGTTGCCGTATGGTCACTTTTGTCATGTGCCACACTCCCTGAGAACCGCTCTTCTCACTGTCTGGACTGTTTGTCTGTGTCAGATCAAAACCATACTTCAACTGGATCCCAGCCTGTTATATCCTTCTTTCGTGATAATAAAGAACAAGGTTCCATAGACTCCCTCCAGTAGCTTTTCCTCAAGTTCATAGATAGTATTACATTTCCCTTCCATTCTCTTGTGTCTTTAAAAACACATTTGATATTTTTATAGCCTGAAAAAAATGAGTGCATGAAATGAACAATGGTTATATTTACTAGATACCTTTGACTCTTTTGAAAGTTCACCATACCTGAGAATAAGTCCTAGCTTAGTTACAACTTATGCTAAATAATAACCATAACAACAGCTAATGCTTACATAGCCCATATTGGTATCACGTACATTCCAGGTGTTTTATAGCCAACCCTTATAATAACCCCCTGATGTAGGTACTGCAATTATAATTCCTGTTTTATTTTATTTTTTTAAAGATTTCATTATTTTCTTTTTAAAATCATTCTATCATTATTTTTAGAGAGAGGGGAAAGGAGAGAGGCAGAGAGGGAGAGAGACATCAGTGTATGGTGGCCTTTCACCTGCCTCCAGCTGTGGACCTGGCTGAAGACCTGGCTTGCAACCTGGTCATGTTGCCCTGGCTGGGAATCGAACCAGCAACCTTTGGGTTCACAGGCCAGTGCCTTATCCACTGAGCCATTCCCATTTTATAGATGAAGAAACTGGAGTACAGAAGGGTAAAGCCAGGTCAGACAGAATCATAGTGGAAATTTGGCTTCAGGCCTCGACTTCTTGAACCACTGCAAAGTACTGCCTGCTGTGTGACTTTGTACCAGTTACCCAACCTTTCTGAGCCCACATTTCCACATCAGCAAAGTGGTGATGGTGACTCGTACCCACAAATGTGTGGTGAGACACCAATGAGCCAATGTACCTGAAGTACCTTGGGGAACTGTAAATCACTGTAAAAATATAAGACATTATTGTTATTTGTATCATTGACCTGACATGAATATGGGTTTCACTAAGAACCTGGGGAGTCCAAAGAATACACAAATTGTTTACATGGTTCCCATGTTTCATTTAAATAAAGGAGCGTATTGGTGTCTGTTTAAATGCAAATCAGTCTGCAGTGTTAACGAAGTCTACAGCAGTGTGATTTTGGGTTAACTTGTCTGGTTTGAGGTCTTATTTTCTCACCAAATGCCCTTCCTATACTCTTTCTCTGATGACGAAGACCACCCTGCTTGTGAATCTGAGGGAGGAGCAGAGAACGACGGCTCCCCTGGAAGGCTGTGCATTAAGGTCCTTGTTTTGCTGGAAACTATAGGACCGAGCTCACGTGCATTTTCTAATGGATACGTCCTCAGCATCTGGAACCCAATTTACAGAGAGAGGTGTTCGATGTGTTATTTTGGGAGTAGTACTGCATACAGCAGAAAAAAATTTGCACATGAGGGTAAAATAGAACAGGCAACTGCTTTTGGGCACTGCGCAGATTAGTGCACCGTTGCACGCTAGCAAAGTGTTAATTGCTGCTTTTGACCACAGGCCCAGTTTACAAAGCTTTTGCACAAATGTGCTCCGTGCACTAAATTACAAAACTAACACTGCATTATTTCTCAGTACAGCTTGCAAATTCTTGTAGGGCAGTATGCATTAGCATTAATTAAACCAGAGATACAGAGAGGAAGAGAGAGCCCCAGCAAGAGAGAGGGAGACACAACTTAGGAAACACAGACCAGATACTAATTACTCAGGTTACAGATGTTGCGCTTGTTCTGGGATGATACTAGTAAAAGCAAACAGCAGCCATTCTCAAGATTTGTATTTGGAAAGCACAGTTTCAAGTCCACGGGGTGAATGGAAAATTGATAATTAATAGCCAAAATAATAAACAGTGATTAGCCTTAGCTGTGATGAGCTTTATCAAATGTATCTAATTCTTGAGGGAATTGTTTGCATTAAAGATTCCAGATAAAATCTTCCAACTCAGCCGAGAGAATCTGCCAAGTGGCAAATGAAGGAGGTTTCTTCATCTACAAAAAAACATGAAAAATTCATGCAAAATTTCTCACCCTTCTCCTCCTCTCAGTAGGTGTAGTGTTTGCATCCTTGAGTTTATTAAATATAAGTGTGGATTTGTAATATCTGTCCGTAGGCTGAAGGACCTGAAAATACCTTAGACTTGATAATTTCATTATTTAATACCTAGTTGTGAGCACCTAGTATGTGGTAAGCACAGGAAGCACAGCCAGTTTTTATCTTGGAGGGTTCACAATCTGTCTGGATAGATGGATTCTATAAATGTCTCACTCCTTGAATGCACAGATGTATTGTTACGGGAATAGGAGGAAGGTGACCATTTCTGCCTGGAAGGACTGAGAAAAGCATGGAAGAACAGGGGTTTTTCCTGTTGTAGCTTGTGTGTAAGAGTTGTGTCCAGATGGCAGAGAGGGCTTGGCCTGAGAGCAGTTACAGGGGACGACAGCAGTATGGCATGTGCTAACTCTGAACTTGGGCAGTGGCAAGATGATGGAGAATTTGTGAACCTTTGCAGACATGGATTTGAGAGGACTGGTTACCTGTTGGTCCCAGCAAATGAGGGAAAAGTTATCCAGAGCCCTATGGATGGTGGACAGTTTATGTGCTAGGGAAGATAAGAGGAGAGCAAAATGAGAAGGTACATGGAGGCTGTAACAGGCTTAGTTGGTTCTCTGCTCATGTCCCCTGGGATTTCTTTACTATTTCCATGCACACCAGCTCCTGATGTGTTTTCTCTCGCAGCCAATACTTGGGAGCATCCAGAACCTGGATCTCTGACAGGAGCAACCTTTGCCTGTTAAAGTACCTCTGTCTGTGTGCACAGATAGAGGGAAGTGGTGGGGAGTTTCTTAAAGAGATTTAAGGAGCATAGGATCAACCCTCATCCAAAAACTGATACAGCAGTTGCATATGAAAACTTCATCCTTTCTCCTAATTGGGATAGCTTTGATGTATGACCTACACCAGTTTTTCTCAAATTTGAGTCTGCTTATGAATCACTTGAGAGATCTTGTTAAAAATGCACATTCCAGTTCAGTGGGGCTAGTGTGGGGTCTGAGATTCTGCACTTTTAACAAGCTATCTGATGGTCAGTTTCCTGGCCCATGGAGCACCCTTGGAGTTGCAGGGAATCACCACTGTCTCCAGGGTCCCCTGGAGTATGAACCAAAGGTACCTGCGGAGCTTTCCTAATGTTACTTCCTTGCTTAGCTTCCCTCTTCTCCTGGTCCCAGTTCTCCTGGAGGGAAACGTTCCGAATAAATCACTTTCACAGGAATTCTCATCTCAGTGTTAGCATCTGAGTAATCCAACTTTGGCGTTAAACATGTTATATTTGAGGTGCCAAAAAAAATGCGAAGGATGAAATGTCCAATAGGCAGCAGTCACCCTGGGTAATCATGCCTTTCCTGTTTCACTTCTCCCTTCCTAGTGTGTTGAGAGTACAGAACATTAAGCAGGCCTCTGTTGTCTCAGGTTTGTCCATAGCAATGGAAAAGAGCAAGTTTCTTTCATTGGATTCTAGTTGGAAATCTTTGAAGATTGATTATCTACATGTATATGTGGTGTATGTGACAAGTCCCACTAGCCAGGATATTCTGTGATCAGAGTGCTTCTCAAACATTCTCATGTGCACAGGACTCACCCATGGATCTTGCTAAAATGCAAGACCCATAGGTCTGGGGCAGGACCTGAGAATCTGCATTTCTAATAAGCTGCCTGGTGATGTTTCCATGCTGCTGGCCTGCAGAACACATGGACCCCACTTAGAGGAACAAGGCTCTCAAGCACACTTCACTTATTCAGAGGTGTAATGTTCAAGGAAACACTCCAAGACTGAATGAGGCACTGAAGCAGCAGCAGCAATAGGAGTAGTAATAATAGTAGTGTAAGTAATAGCTGACACTTATTATTGGAGTTGTTTCACTAGCCAGTACATTATCTCTAAGAGCAGAGGCCACTTCTGAGAAAGGAATGGAGCCTAGCATATTCTTCTGGGGGGCAAGAAACCAGGAAAGGGACTCTGAAAAGGTGTGTGAGGTAGATATGAATGACGTGGCTTCCGTGGGTGATGTCACAGGTGGCCACCTATTAAAAATCCTTGGACTGATTTCAAAACTCATTTGAACCCCCACTTCATGTCACCCTATGACTCAGCTTCGGGCCGTTGAATCTGACAATGACATGGATGACTCAAGCTTTGAAATCTCTGTGATAATAGGAGAAACCTCTTCCTGCCCACAGCTATTTATGTTTTCTTCCAAATGCTAAGAACCCATACTTTAAAAAACACATTATTGAAAAAATATGTAAAGAATCTTCCGACTTGTACTAAACTTGACCCATTTCTAATGCTGAACTGTTTCAGTTAGCAATCGAAAGAGGAGTGTATCAGTGTAATTCCTTGTTTTCAGAAATAAAAAGATTAAAATATTGTCAGACAAATTTACAGTTGTGAAGGGCATCTGTTTTTAAATCAGGCTTCAATTTATGAACAACAAGACTTGGCTTTGGCTATTGCTGTCTTATTAAATATCCAGGCTCTTCCATGAAGCATGTGTTATGGCTACACTCTAAGACACAGGTTTAATAATTATGGACTTCGAAATCAAAGCAGAAGGAAGCAAGCTGAGTATGTGGGGAGGAGATTACATGATACGTCTCCGGGCTATAAATTACTTGGGTGAATGTGAGCACATACTCTTTTTGGTATTACCGTACGTATCAGATAACCATAAAGGATGACCATAATGAATCCAGTTCTGAAAGTCCGCTCTTCTGTAGAGAGATATCTTTTTTTAACACCCGAGGGCATCAAATGGTGGTGAACTCAGGTAGGAGGGATTGAGTCAGGGTGGTCAGCTAATTCCACTCAACAAATGAACTCAGAGCTAGAGATGGGATTCTAACCAGAGGTTATAATACAACATTGGTTTTTAGAACAAGAAGTAATCTGTCCTGCCATTGGGAAGTTGTCTCTCCTGTCACTCAGGAAGGTGACAGAAATTCCCAAATGATAAATGTTGGCAGTTAAGAGAAATAAAAGGGCTCCTTTTTCAAGTAAGTTTGGGAACCTTGCATGGCACGTTTGCTTGTGGAGATTCACACGGCACACCAGGCAAACAAGAGGTTCTGAGGGGCCCTGTGTCTTGTTCAAGTTTGCTGAAAAGGAGTCTCACAAATTAGAGCACTATAAACTCAGTTCAGAAAATAAGAGAATTTTTGGAAAAGTGCATGTTTGTGTTCACTTCTATTTGTCAACATTCTTTTAAAAATCTGCTTTCACCTATATCTGAGAGGAAGAAGGAAGAAATTATTTTAACAACAACAAAAAATAATGCATTCTGACTATTTGAGATCAAGTGTCCAGCTTGAACTCTTAAGTGTGGCCAAAGAAGCCAGGGTACCCTGGGGGTCAGGCATGGTTACGTCATACATACACAGAGCCACAGCCAGAAGTCAGAGAGACAGACACTGGTTGGAATTTGTAGAAAAAAGTACAAACCTAGCCAGCAAAGCATGAAGTTGGAACCGTCCTCTTCCTACCTGGGCTTCCTTTCACAGTCTCTATTTGCCTCAATTGTTGATGCCTTTACCGACACTTTGGAAACTCTCAACCACCATGGAGATAACAGGGGATTTCTGCCTAAATTCTCCCTTTTTCTTTTTGCCTTTGTTCAGTTTGTGGCCCGGGACCACGCTGATGCTAAGCTGTCACTTCAGGCTTGTTAGTCAAATGATGGTGATTAATGCAAACAGTCAACATGAACTTTGGGCGGCTCAGAGGTTAGCTAACCCACTTGCTGTCAGGGAGCCATCTTTCTACATATCCTAAGTGACTCAGACACCTTTCAGCACTGAAGAAGGTCTTCCCTAAATACAGAACTCTGTGATTCTTAAGTGACTCAGACACCTTTCAAAACCAAAAGACAGCCTTCTGGTATTTGATATAAATTTGATGGTCAAGTTCCTTTCAGAAGATGGAATTAATGAGGCTGTTAAAAACCAAATTGCTTCTAGTGAAAAAAAGGGTTGTGTTCCATTGATTCAGACCATGTACACAATGCTGACTCTTACTAGAGGGTTTCCAACAAGATCCTTTCTCCTAAATGTGGTCATAGTCTTTAACTGGGCTTGAGAGCCATTAAGAACCAATCCTGGCACTGATTTAGCTTCCACATGTAGCAAATGCGGATGTAACCCATGTTTCCCTCATTTGAAATTAATGTTCTTGAGACTTACAAGAAAAATACATGGAAGATACTTAGAACTTTGAAACTTCCATAGAAATTCAAGAGGCTGGGTTTTTTTGTTTTGTTTTGTTTTGTGTGTTTTTTCACATAATAAGGAAGCCTCAATTCTGAACTTCTCCAGAGAATGTCACCAAACTTTCTGACCTGATATGAACTCTTGCCACAAGGGATTTCCTGCCTAGATTGGTATAAAGAAGCAAACTATGAGAAAAATGTTCCATCAACAGAAAATACTGGGGGATACCCTATGAAATCAACCGTTTCCTTTAATGCACCATTTTATGATTTTATAAAGTATGAAGAGCCAACACAGGCAACATTTTAGTGCAGTTGGTTTTGTCCAACTATTTCTTTCTGGGGGACTCATCACGCAGAACAAGACTCCAAGATGTGTGTGTGTATGTGTGTACATGTGTGTGTGTGCAGTTGAGTCGGTCAGTCTAGAATTGAGCTTAAGAGCTGAGTCTGATTTTCTTCATTGCTATGATCCCCTTCATTTTATCTGCTACAAGTGAGCGAAAGCTCTTATTTCATCTTTCAAACTTGGATCTCAGGCTACATGTTGGACCTGCAACTTCCGCAACCTGAAATGTCAAAAATAAGTTATGATTTGAAATTTACTCAGATAATTCTTATTGTTAGGTTAGCAGGGATGCTCTCTGTGGTTTTCCATATCCTAAGCCAAACTGGAACTAGGAACCATCTGAAAAAAAGGGCAGGGAGTGGGTCAGGAAAGAAATGGAAAGACTCCATTCAATGTCATGTTCCTAAGAGGATTGGCAGGTTGTGCAATTTGGGGGCTATGGATCTAAATTTAAATTTAGAAAGGAAGGGCTTGTTCTCCTACTTCCAGATAAGTTTAAAGAAGCTTTAGGGAGCTGGATTGAGTCTGTGTGGATCCGATTCCCTCATGTCCCCTCAGCTGACCCAACAGCTAGTGGTAGGCACTAAATCTGTTCTTTCGTTCCTGACTGCTATAGTGATTTTCAAGCTATGTTACTCACAGTAGCCCAGTTTTCTCTGGTGTGTCTGCAAATGTAACCTAGGCCATATGGTCTTTTCCTCCTGAGTGACCAAATGTTATCTTGCCTACCGCCTTCGCTTGCTCACATTGTGTGCTCACAAAATGATGACTGCCTGAATGAAAGTAAAAGGATAATAGAGCATGAATGAAACAATGACAAAAACCAGCGCTACTGTTTGTCAAGCACTTGCCACAAGCCAGAGCTGTCAGGTATGTGGCAAATGCTTTATGGCACTATCTCATTTGATTCTCATAACAAGCCCATGGATAGGTACTATTATTATCTAGTAAACATAGGAGGTCAGTAACTGCATTCCATAAATGGTGTTGGGAAAATGGAACAGCCACATGCAAAAGAATGAAACTAGATTATCTTACACTGTACACCAAAGTGGACAAACAACTTGAATGTAACACCTGAAACCATAAAACTCTTAGAAGAAAATATAGGCAGTAAGTTCCTTGACATCAGTCTGATCATTTGTATTTGACTTCAAAAGGAAAAGCAACAAAAGCAAAAGTAAGCAAGTTGGAACTACACCAAATTGAAAAGCTCCTTCAAGGTGAACAAAATTAAAAGGCAACCTACTGAATGAGAGAAAATACTTGCAAATTATATGTACAATAACCATATAGCCATGGGGTTAATATCCAAAAATTATAAAGAACTGATAAAACTCAATAGCAAAAAAAAAAAAAAAAAAAAAAAATCCAATTTTAAAAAGGACAGGCCACCTGAATAGCTATTTTTCCAAAAAAGACATACAGATGGCAAATAGGTACATGAGAGAGGCTCAACATCACCAGTCATCAGGAAAATCTAAATCAAAACCACAATGAAGTATCACCTCACCTTAGACTGTTAGAATGGTTATTATTTTAAAAAGATAAGAAATAACTAGTATTGGAAAGATGCAGAAAAAAGGGAATTCTTGTGCACCATTAGTAGAAATGTAAATTGGTATAGCCATTATAGAAAACAGTATTCAGATTCCTTTAAAAATTAAAATTTGAACTACCATATGATCTACTAACTCCACTTTGGGATATTTATCTAAAGAAAATGAAAACACAAATTAAAAAATATATACCACCTCCCCCCACATTCATTGCAGCATTATTTACAATAGCTAAATTATGAAAATAACCTAAATGTTCATCATTGGATGAATGGATTAAAAAGATGTGGTACATAGTGAAACACTATGCAATCATACAAAAAGAACAAAATCTTCCCATTTGCCACAATATGGATGGAACTTGAGGTCAATATGTTAAGCAAAATAAGTCATAGAAAGACATACGATATCACCTCACTTATACGTGGAATCTATTCCCCCACAAAAATCTCACCAAGCTCACAGATACAGAGAACAGATTGGCTGTTGACTGAGGTAGAGAATAGGCAGTGGGAGAGGTGGGTTAAGGGGGGTCAAAAGGTACAGAGTTTCGGTAATAAAATAAGTCATGGGGATATGACGTACAGCATGCTAACTATAGATTTAGCACTGTATTGTATATTTGAAAGTTGGTAAGAGGAAATAAAGAATTAAGGCACAAAGAATGAAAGCAGCTTATATGTACAAGATTGCAGATCTAATAAGAGGTAGATCCAGAATGAACAACTCCTAAAGAATATTGATATCTGTTCCATAGTGCATTGTTTAAACACTATCTATCATGACTTATAAAGTGATGACTCTCAAATGGAATATCTTGGATTAATGGAACTTTTCTGGGGAAGAGCTGTCTTTTGATGATGCCACCAGAAGATCTTGGAGAAAATTTTCATCCCCTCTGAGCATCCTTGTCATTCCTGGGTCCTGGAAGTTCCTCTGTCTCCCCAGTGTCAGAAGTCTATTTAGATGTCACCCTTGGCAACAGTGGTGGTGACGGTGAAAGGCAAGCCATGGAAGGTGGGACCGAAGTCCCGAGTCCCTGCATCCCACTCTGGGGTTGGCACGCTGCACTGACACCTGTAGCCTGTGCTGGGGACTCAGCTGCTAAAATTCTTCCTTCAGTTTTCTCCTAAGCAGGCTCTGTAAGAAGCCCAGTGGCGGGGAATAGATTAGACAGACACTGTTGGGGCCAAACATCTACATACAACTCCATTTTATCTTATAAAAGCAATGAGGCCAATGGAGAAATTAAAGCACACTCTTGCATGAGACTCAGACTAGAGAACAAAATTAGGAAGGATCAGAGCTGGATCTGGATCTCCTACCTTTATGACGACATGACTTGCTGTCACAGCTTGTCACCTGAATACCTATGATTTTATCACAGAGTGGACTCAGTGGGATCAGACCACCCTACTCTCCCAGAAGCCTCCTATCATTTGGAGGATCCTGACCAATTTATAGTTCCTTCAGCACTGCTCATTTCCCCACATATTCAGCAACCTCCAGCTATCATTGATTATTAAAAATTTGTCCTTTCTTATTACAGGTAAAAAATGGTATCTTGTGGTCATTTAAATTCATCTTATTGTTATTAGAGCTTATTTTCTCATAGATTTATAGATCATTTATATTTCTTCCTTCTAAATTACCTCTTCATCTTCTGCTTAATATATGTTCATGTCTTCATATTTTAAATTTCTGAAAGGATTTAAAACCATTTCCCTTACAAACCACCTATATATAGTTTTTCTCTTTTAAAACCTTATCTAAAAGTTTTTGTCTTTTGTAGGTAAATGCCAGTATTTAACTTTCTATTGTGATTACACATATATTTGATCTTACTCTTGCTTTCTTATTTGTTTTTCTGTGTTATCATTTCATTTTTGTCATAAATTGACTGAATTTTCTCTGTTCCTCTTCTAGTTTTGTGTTACATTTTTTCTTTGTCATATGCCAGTAGTTTGGAAACTATGCATATGATTTCTAGTTATTTCATGTTTAGCCATATATTTTAATGTATTTACTCATATGTTCATATTGCTCAGAATAAATCAATACTTACAAAACTCACACATTTCAAACATGTGTTTGGCATAATTTTGTTCTTTCCTTTCTGCCTAGAACTGTTTTAGTTCCAGGTTTTGATTTTATGATTTATGTCTCTGCAATGTTTAGTGACCTTTGCTTGTGCGTTTATTTAGTTTTATAAATTGAAGTTGGGGTGATTAGTATAGGCAGCATATGAAGTATTATGCCTCAGTAGGGCTCTGCTCTCTCTGCTCTTGCTGGGAGGTCCCTTCTTCAGTGGACAGAGAATGACGGAAGTGTGGCTTCCCTGAGGATGTGCACCAGATCATGGCACCTCTCTCTGTTCACGGTTGCCAATTTCAGGAGGCGATGTGCTTTCATGCTTTGCACTTCAAGAAGAAGCTGCCTTTCTGCTTTAGATCCAAATTCAGAGGGGGAATCCACCTTTCTCTCCCATCCCATTTACCACCTTTAACCAGAGTTACTGACATTTTGCAGACAAGGGTCCTGAGGCTTAGGGAAGGCAACCTGGAGTGAGAAGTAGAAGCTGTCACCCCAGGAAAGCACGTGGCGAACATACTGATAAGGTGGATAAGGGCGCTGCTCTACTGCTCCATCACTGTGCACATGAGCACCTTCACACTTTATAGGCACCAAACGCATTTTCTCTCAGTCCCATTCTTTAAGAAGATGCTGTTTACCTGGTCTGAGCCAAATGTGCTGCGAGGTGTCAAGAACACGTTGCCTCCTGGCACCTGGGGAAACATATAGCTGGAACATACAGAAATGTATGAGGAGCCTCTCTTCCCATTACCCTTCTGTTAGTGTATTTAGCCAAAATGTATGAAGTGCTTACCATATGTCCTGTTAATACTGGGTTCATTGTAGAACATAATATATGTGAGCTTTGTGTTCTCATGAAACCTGGAGTCACTCATGTGGCTTCACACTGGCTGTCAGTACCTGACTTCTAAGTTTGCTTCCTTTATCTCGTGTCTCCTCAGTGAAAGATCCTGCTAATCAATGTGGTTAAGCAACTGCTTTGATGGAATTTTGAACCTATCTCTAGTACTGTATTCTGAAAGCAAAGCAGGATTTTACCAACAGTTATGTTTGGTCAAGGGGGGGTCAAACATTTTTTAAATTGCTGTTGTTTTAGGTCTCTTTAGAAAAACACTGAAGTAAAGAATGCTTGTGTAAAATTACTGTATTAATCCAGGAAAGGCTTCTGAACCACCTTTCTCATGTTGAGTAGTGTGTCGCCATCTTTATCTAGTCGGGGCATATAAAATACGCAGTGAAAGTGATAAGTGAAATGAGATTCAGAGTGGGAACAAACCTTGATATAACATTTGGCTTTGGGCATATTCAGGGATCCTGTCTGGGCCTCATTCTTTGTCCAAAAAATGGAAAGATGATACTAAATGATGCCTAAGGTCACCTAGCAGTGATTTTACTGGGCCTATGTTAATAAAAAGATTATACAACAAGTTCCATCTTCATTTTTTGTTTCATTTCCATCCACACAGACTTTCCTTGAAGTTAGTGGAAGTTCTCTGGAGGAAGAACAAATAAAAAACATGGCAACTGGACCTGTAAAGTAGTAGTCTTATAAACCCACAGGACAGTTATTGGGGGACATGTCTTACACTCCCTACCAGGCATCCAAATGAGTTCTTTATGAAGATGGGTGCATCTTTTAATAATGAGATACATGCCTTTGTTTGTTGCCTACAAAGTCTCACTTGCATCAGAGATCACCATGGGGAGAAAAATCAAAGCAGGGTAGTTGTTACTTTTCAGAAAAGAGAGTGTGAGCTGGAAGGATTTGTTCTGGGTTTGGATTTTTTTTTTTTCACCCTTCGGTTCTCCCTTCTTTCTCATCACTCCCCCTGCCCCTTCTGCCCCTTCTCAGAACAAAGCTAGAGAAAGCAAGCTGTGGGGTCTGAAAAGGCTAGGATTTAACTTTTTACCGCACTTCACAGCTTTCCCAAGGAAATTTGTTAGAAACCCCAGCCATTGGTGAATGATGTTTATTGGTCTTCTCAAATTGTCACTAGATGGGAGTGAGAAGTTGCTATACACCTTGCTAGGTCCCACTGCTGACGCTGGGTTGGAAAGGGCCCCTTTGGAGTATACATGCAAGAGCTGTCCGTTCGCAGTTGTTCCCAGGCTCTAAAGATGCCTCTTTTCTATTGCTACTACTTTATGCTCTGGTGTCACCTTTTGCAGCTCCCCTCCAAAATCCACTTGTATACTGGTTCAATGAACACACTCACACATGCATGTACACACACACACACTCACACAGTATTTATATGGAGCCTGTGCCTCTAAAATATACTTAAAAGCATCAGCTCAGGAGTCAGATTTCCTGGGTTTAGCAGCGAAGTGATCTTGGGCAGCTCACTAAGCCTCTCTGTGTCTCAGTTTCCTCTATATTACGGAGCTGTTACAGGGATTAAACAGCCTCATCCTTGTCCAGAATGTAACACATGGCCTGGCATGTTGTTTCTGTCAGGCATTAGGTTCACGGTGAACTTTCACTGCGCTCTCATTCTTTTGGAGTCCTAAGGAACATAAAGACCAGCTCAGATTGAGCTAGGTTTCCACGTGTGGGAGGAGGGTAGGTAAAGTACCATGCGGCTTGCCCTTTGTTCTCACACAGGTTCAAGTCCTGAAAGCAGTTTGGGGACTGGGTGCCAGTGACCTCTAAGTGCCCTTTCAAAGAAGGCAGAGTTAAATGTCACTTGCCAGATGCTGAAAGTTAGCTCTAAGGGGGGTAAGGTAAGGGAATCGGTTGCATTAAACAGAGCTGTACGGTGCCCTCTCTTGTGTGCATGTCCCCACCGCTGCTGCATGTTTCCCCAGTGCCACTTCGGGAAGGCAGGAGGAGGGGTCAGTGGGTGGGGATTTCTGATGCAAGGCTGACAAATACGAGTAATGGGAAACTTGACACGTTTGTCACAAGAGCTCCCTTGTTTCCTTCTTTCTGTTTTTCTCAGTCGTGTTGGGCTCTGGTTGCGTTTAGTTTAGTTTTGAGTTTCAACCTTAAGAGAACGAATGCTGGTTGCAGGGTCAGCGTGGCCACTTGTGCAAGAGCTGTGGTGACATGCACAGGGCTGGGAAGGACACCAGCTCAGTCAGGAAGGGTTTGCCCTCCATTTCCCAAACTTGGTGAAACTAAATCCTGCTTCTTTTAAACACCTTCTTCTAATTTAAAAACTGCCCACAAGGATAGCATATGAGAGACTCCTAGCTGTCCTACATCTTGCTTTTGTGGGCAGTACAAAATTTTTCAAGTTATATTTTATTGATCATGCTATTACTGTTCCAAATTTTTTTCCTTTGTCCCCCTCTTCTCGGTACCTGCCTTGCAGGAGGGAGCTCCAGCAATCCTCCACCCCCGCCACCTCCCTCAATTCTTGTCCATGAGTCATGCATATAAGTCCTTTGGCTTCTCCACTTCCTATGCTGTTCTTAATGCCCCCCTGTCTATTTTGTTCCTACCAGTTATGCGTCTTGATCCCTTCACCATTTCCCTGTTTCTCCCCCTTGCCCCTCCCCACTGACAGCCCTCCGTACGATCTCCATATCTATGGTTCTGTTCCTGTTCTAGTTGTTGGTTTAATTTTTAGGCTGCTGAGAAGGGGAGGCAAATTCTCATGTAGAAAACCTGTGTGTCTTATACAATATAGAGGAAAGGAGAAACTATAATATTTCCTCCCTTTTCATTTAATGTAATACATGTTTCTAGCTAACTTGCATAGAAATGGCCATACACATTTCCTGTAGCATAAACATACAGGTTCCTAAAATAGACATATTTTTGTAAGAAATCAAAAGAACAACAACAAAAAAAAAAATAGGGGAAATGTGCTACTTTACGTAGCATACAAAGCTTCGTAATGAATTTTGTGAATGCCAAAGGAGCTGTAACAACCTGGTCCTTGGAAGCTATGATGAATTTACCAGTGCCTTCATGATTCTCAATCTATCATGAACAGGAAGTCTTTTTCATTTTTGTGGGGACTGCTGCCTGGAAGTGGACATTGTGGCGGTAAACTCACCAGTATAACATGTGGTAAATGGAGGTGTGAGAATGGTGTTTTGTTGACTGCATGGTGGCTTCTGCCAGTGGTACCCATTCATTCATTCACTCCTCCATTCATTCTTCTGGTTAGTAGTAGCAACTAACTTTTACAGCTGTAACTATTACTAGAAAAAAAGGGGGAGCTGTGATGATGGCTAAGAGATCAACCGTGACTTCCCCTGGGCAAAGGAAGTCAGAGATCTAGAGCTCGAGCAATCTCTACATGCTGTCCTCCTGGCACAACAGAATTTAAGAAGTAACTATGTATGGCAAGACCATCCATTTGTACACATGCGGCTTTGCTTATGAGACATATGAATTCCAGCAAGCCATGGAAGTTGACTGGGACTCGGGTTCCTACTAGGAGAGGAAAAACACATGCAACTCTGGGAGCCACATGGGAAATCAGCTGCTTATATCTTTTAAATGTACGGAAAAATCCTAGTGCCCCTTTCAAGGGCCACTCCAAGATCACCCTGAAGAGGCAGCCTTTTTCTCATGAGCTCTGCTTTATGAAAGTGTGTAAGTCCTACCTGCAGGAAGTCTTACACCCAGAAGCATACTCCCTCTCGTTGATCTTTGTCTTTGAAGTATGGGTTCTCCCACAGCATGTGACTCAAAGACACATAAAAGGAGTGGCAACCCCCTTGGCCTGGGGTAAGGTTGTTACCTTGTGAGAGAAGTTAGTTTGAAGATTAGTCACACCTCTTGCAGGATAACCTTTGCCATTCCCTGCCCACCTTCCTTTCAGCTAATTTCAAAATAAATCTCTATCTTTTTCAAGAGGGTTTAAAAAAAAAAAGAAGAAAAATCTCTGGCCAATTTACATATGTTGCTTCTATCAGCTTTCATAAGAGCTCTAAACTGTGTCTCAGGCTCAGAACTGGAAATTTGTTTTATGAGGTGATCTGCTGGTATGCCTCATGCCTCTTTGCTATACCTGATTACTTCTGTAAGTGCAAGGAAGACAGTTTGAGGCCTTCAACTATTAAAGGATTATATTTTTGCTTCCTAAGACAAAATGGTCATGGATTTGCCTATCTTCTCTAAAGGTGTTAATGTTTGACCTGGAAAAATAAGAAACCCGAAAAACTCAACCCTACTATTAAAACATGTGAGCAAATTCCATGGAGTTCAACTGGATGCATATGAAAACCAGCCTGCCTATTGGACTGTATGTCTGACTACCCATGTAAAGAATGACAGTTGTTAGCTACGTCTGTGGGCTGTCACTATCACTGTCCAGCCATCACTAGCTCATAGCAGAGGAGCAGAAATACATTAAAACTAACATGTCAGTGCATATTGTTTAAAATATACTTTACTGTCTTTTGTGAAACTGTATAATTGTTTATTCATAATCATTTAAAAAGTTGAAGTGGCTATAAATGTAAAATCATTTAAGGGCTGTTCTTTCTCCCTTTACCGCTTAGCAGAATCCTTCAGATACTTTTTCTCTTTTTATGTATGAGATCCCTTTCGGACCATTGTTTTATAATCAGTAAACAAGCAAGCACAAATGTTTATCAGGAACCATATCTAAGCAAGGTGTAGCCCTTCCTTCTCAGCCATATTAGATCTTGGATGCACATTATCTATGAAGTTACCAAGGTACCATTACAGGTAATCACTTTTTGTGTTTCCTTTGAACTTAGCACATACCTTAGAACTGATTTTCAGCCGGTGCCCAATGGCACACTGGGGTGCTGCAAGCATTTTTAAAATGGTCAATACTTGACTGTTTAGTCAGGGGCATTGACCTCTTTTCCCGTAGGTTGTCAAGTAAGACAATGACAATAGCTAACAACAATAGTGGTCTGGTATGAATGAACTAAAACTGAGTTTTTTGGCAGGTCAGCAAATATATAGGCTATGTTTGGTGTGCAGCAGAATTGAAGTAATCAGTTTATGTGTGTCATGAGATGAAAACAGTTGAAAATTGCTGCTTTAGAGTATTGATTATACTAAGTTGTGTTCACATGTGATTTTTTGTGCTTATGCCTTCACCTGTAAATTTTTTTTATCAGCTTACCTCACATTCTGGTCCCCCTTGATGACACACAAGTGTTAATTGGCTTGTATGTGGGTGCATTTGAGGCTTCATCAAAGGTTCTTGTAATCCCAATTTCAAATTTTTAAAAATTAGATACTTAACTGTTCTTTTTTTTTAAAGCAGGTGTTTTTTTTTTTTTTTTTTTAATATTTTATTTATTATTTTCAGAGAGAGGGGAAGGAAGAGAGGCAGAGAGGGAAAGAAACATCAATGTATGGTTACCTTTCACCTGCCTCCAGCTACGGACCTGGCTGGAGACCTGGCCTGCAACCTGGTTATGTGCCCTGGCTGGGAATCAAACCAGTGACCTTTGGGTTCTCAAACCAGCTCCTTATCCACTGTGCATTGGTTTGTTAGAGTTGCCATAACAAGTACCACAGACCAGGTAGCTTAAACAACAGAAATTTATTTCTCAAATTAATGGAGATTGGAAGTTCAAGACCAGTTGTCTGGAGATTTGGTTTCTCCAAAGAAGTCCCTCCTTGACTGATAACAGTCACCTTCTTTTTTTGCTCTCCTTTTGCCTTTCCTCTTTGAGTACACACTCACAGTATCTTTCTCTTCTTACAGGGACATCAGTCTAATTGCTTTGGGGCTCCACCATTATAACCTCTTTTAACTGTAATTACCTTCTCAAAGGTCCCACTTGCAAATATAGTAACATTGGGCTTAGAGCATCAACATATGAATTACAGGGTCACATACAGTCAACAATGTCTGGTATGATAGGCAGATTCTAAGATGTCCCCTAGATAACCCTCCATGCAGTGCACATGCCTCAGGACTAAGAAGATAGTGGATTTTACTCTGTGACTAGGATATGTTATATGGTAGATTTGACTTTCAGATGATGAGATTATCCTAGCCTAATCACATGAGCCCTTAAAAGCAGAGAGTATTTTCCTACTAGTAGCAGGAAGAAAAAAAATCAAAGACTTGTTTGAAAGGAATCTGATGCAAGGGAGGATCTTTGCCGCCAAGATGAAGGGGTCACATGGCAAGGACTCAAGAGTGACCTGCAAGAGCCCAGAGCAGGCGCCCGCTGACAGCTGACCAGATAGTAGGAGCTTGCTCCCATGCTATAAGGATGCAACTTGACCAACAACCTGAGTGACCCTGCACATGGATTCTTCCCCAGCATCTCCAGATGAGAACACAGCTTTGTGTGAGAGGGGAATGAAGCTGGACTGTCAGTAAGAGGAGTGTGCTGTTTCTCCCTAAACACTCTATAATACCAACATGGTGACAGCAGCATCTCACAGAGAAAGGACAAAACCTGGGCTGTGCACAGTGGAACCAGCAGAGGCGCATGTCTAAGCCTCTTGTAGGTCCAAGGGCTGCAGATGAGACCCTCTGATGGCCGAGAAGCACCTGCTGTGCCAAGTGTCTCTGCAGACACTCAAGTCCCGAGGGGGCTGCACTGAGCGCTGGAGGGGGTAGCAGCACCGGTCACCTCTATTCGCACAATGCCAGCGGCACCCTTCTCTCCCCACTGGGAGCACCAAAAATGTCTCTAGGCATTCCCAGATATCCTCTACGGGCAAAACCTCCCTGGGTAAGAACTGCTGCTCTACACTAAACCCTCCGGACATAACAGGAAGGGCTTAGACACT
The DNA here is from genome assembly GCA_004026585.1 of Noctilio leporinus. Lineage (NCBI taxonomy): Eukaryota > Metazoa > Chordata > Mammalia > Chiroptera > Noctilionidae > Noctilio > Noctilio leporinus. The sequence goes on from PVIW01000604.1 coordinate 415,171, forward strand.
CTCCAAGCATGGGGTGTCGACGTAAGCCATAGGACTGAAGCAATGCAAGCTGAAGGTTTAGGTTATAGCAATTGATGTCGGCAGAAATGAAGAGTCAGAAGGGGTTCAGGATGCAGTGGGATTTGAGGTGCAGTTGTGTCTGTGTAGTAGCTAGCTTCCATGGTTAACAGAAACATTGGCCTCTAAAGCAGTTTTTCCCCAGGAGATAAAAGTTCTGAGAGTCTCTTGCCATTAGCAGGTTATGCTGTTTGCCCAATTCAGATATGGGTGTTTTTTTGTTTTGTTTTGTTTTTTAATCCTAGGTGATTACAGTTCCCAAAGTAAAGACCCCATAATGAGACTCTTCCATTTTGGTTGCCGTTACCAACAGGCAAGGGTTGTGATTTGGTTCAAGCCACCTGTGAGCGGCCTGACTGCTCACCCTTGATTAGATGTGACATTTTCTCACTCTGAGTATTTTGCCCATATTTGAAGAGACCCACACAGGGGACCTTATTAAAATCTGCAGAAGCCTGTGAATATGTGAGGATGCACTTCTGTGAATGGCAGGGAGAGAATGGATTTTTTTATCTGCTGGGAATCTGGTGGCTTCATTTTATAGGAACTCACAAAAGAATGAGCGTACAAATAGGAAAGGAGAGGCTGATCTGATTTAAAATGGATCTCAGTGCCTTCTTTGCTCCAAAGTCTGGAAGGCCAGGATAGAGCAGCTTAACTGATCTTCATGACCCACTAACGCTGGAACTGATTCCTCTGTTGAACTGCAGATTTCTTTGCTAATTATAGTTAGCACAGAGCAACAGCATCGTCACATCAAGTCTGGGTCCATGCTTACAAGAGATGTGAATCTCTCTCCACTGTCAGTCCTGTTTCTCTTTGATTTGCTTTTCTAGCAGACACAGTGGACCACCTGGGCCCCGGTAGAACAGAGTAGAGACAGATCTGCAAAAGAAGGCTGAACCTATTAACGATTGTGAAGTAGGCAAAGTGTGTCCCCAGTTTCCCATTTTTGTCCTCTTTCTGGCTTCATAGGGCCGTGTCAGATCCCTCAAATGACAGTGGGGAGGACCCTGGTCTTGGGGTGAAGAAGGATTTTTGCGGAGTCTTAAGGAGGTTTTGCGTGCTTTGCTGGCAGCAGCAAGGTTAACGACCACAGAGTACAGACATTTCCACTTTCCTGCTTCCACAGCTACTAGGTGCTGGAGAATGCTGGCGTTCCCATGCACAGTTTCTCCACTCTCCTACAACAGCAGTGCCAGTGCTGAGCTTACAGCAAGGGCAGTCTTATATACACATTGGAACAAAGGAGGCTTTATGCCAAAGTGACATCAGCTTGCTCAGAGCTGCTAAATCAGTTACCTCTGGGGCCCAGTGTTTCAGAGGTTCCAGAGATAAGATTAACTGCAAGGCTGACTCCTAGGCTGACCTTATAGGAAGGCCCAGCCATATACTGTATAGATAGGGGATTCCCTTCCCCTGACAGGCCCTCTCCTGTCACATGTGTTATAGGTCCTCAGTGTCCCAATACGTTTCTAGATACATCACTCTTAAGTGAAGCAGCCCCCTTCACAGGCTGCTTCTACAACCACCCAGTAACCTACATCAGGGGTGAGAGCTTGAGTCAAGACATCCAACTATGATAAGGGAGAAAACATGGACTGGGTCTGTCTGATATTATCCAGGAATTACACTAAAAACTGGTGAAATGGAATGGGCATTAACAGCGGTAGCTAAAACCAAGAGCAGAAGAAGGCTGAGTGGGGCTGAAGAGATGCCATGAGTACAAAGTAGAAGATCATTGGTTTCTTCAGCCAGTATTTATTAAACACTTACTGTGTGTCACACACAGTTCTAGGTCCCAGGGACATGGTATGAACGCAGCGGTTAGAGTTCCAGCTCTATGGAAGTTACATTCTAGGGGAGGCATTCAGACAACAAAGAGGTAAACAAACACGAAAGATATTAGATAGTAGTAAAAATGCTATGGAGAAAACCAAATGGGGAGAGGTGACTGCCCAGGTGTGAGATGGGGTGAGGGCCACTTTGGATTGCTGTGCTCAAGAAGATCTCGCGAAGGAGACGGTTCTTTGAACTGAGCCTCCATGGGCGTTGATTAGCTTTGGGAGACTCAGGACGTCCCAGGCAGGAGGGCTAGCAAACACAAAGGCCCTCCTGACTCAGGGGCGAACATGGCGTTTCCAAGAAATAAAGAACAGCTGTGTGGCTAAAAGGCCGCAAGAGAGAGCTTCATAAAATGAAATGAAGTTAGGAAGAGGCCATTCATCGAGGCCTTGGCAGGTCACAGTGCAGAAAATAGGGTTTTATCCTGAGCAATGGGAAGCCATGGCAGAAATATAAAGAGCACCAAGAAAGTGTATTGAACAACAACAAGGCAAAATTCATTTTTAGACTGTTTATAGAACAAAAGGGGAGATACAGACAGCTCGTATACATATGAAATTATGCCCAACTGTAGTTTCTCTTGGCAAAGCAGTAGAGAGACATACTCCATGCATTGCTGGTTGGAAGTGCAAAAAAGTATAACTCTGCTGAGAATCAGACATGTTGCTGGACTCAATTCAGGGAGAATGCAAGAGTAAGAATCAAAGATGTCTCCCTGATTGGTGGCTCAATGGTTAAGGTGCCAGCCTGAGAACCCAAAAGTTGCTGGTTCGATTCCCAGTCAGAGCAGCATAACCAGGTTGAAGGCCAGGTCTCCAGCAAGGTCCGTAGCTGGAGGCAGGTGAAAGGCAACCATATATTGCTGTCTTTCTCTCTCTCTCCCTCCCTCCCTTCCCTTCTCTCTAAAAATAATTAATAAAATCTTTAAAAAAAAAAAAGAAAGAAAGATATCTATATTTTTAGCATGCATAGCAGAGCTGGTTATGATGTTGTTTACTGAGATGGGCAAGACTATAGGAAGAACATGTAAGAGAACCGATGGTGCAGGAGACCATTTCCAATCCAGCCCAAGTTCACTTTTTGAGGTGTTGTATTTGGGATCCCTATTACACAGTAAGTGATGAAGCCAATAGACAGTTGGATATGCAAGTTGGGAGTATTTTAAGTTCATTAACTCACTTGATTGTTTCTTCAAGTATTTATATATAAAGATTTTCATTATTTTTAGAGGGAAGGGCAGGGAGGAAGAAAAGGAGAGAAACATCACTGTATGGTTGCCTTTTACCTGCCTCCAGCTAGAACCTGGCTGGAGACCTGGCTTGCAACCTGGTTATGTGCCCTGGCTCGGAATCAAACCAGCGACCCTTGGGTTCACAGGCCAGTGCCAATCCACTGAGCCACATCAGCCAGGGCTCAAGTATTTATTTTAAAGGCAATAAATAAATACACATGGCTCAAAATCAAAATATTATTTTAAACAGACAAGTGAAAAAGTATTGCTCCTGCAGTTGTGCCCATCCATTTCATTTCCACCTCTGTGGTCCATGACTCCTACTTCTCTTAGTTTCTTTTGGATGCTACAAATATTTCTTTTTGAAAATTAAAACAAATATATTTTCTCCCCCTATTCCTCACCTTTCTTTCTTTTCTTTCTTTTTTTTTTAGATTTTATTATTTTTAGAGAGAGGGGAAGGGAGGGAGGCAGAGAGGGAAAGAGGCATCAATGTACGGTTGCCTTCCACCTGCCTCCAGCTACGGACCTGGCTGGAGACCTGGTTGGAGACCTGGCTTGGAACCTGGTTATGTGTCCTGGCCGGGAATCAAACCAGTGACCTTTGGGTTTGCAGGCCAGCACCTTTCCATTGAGCCACCAGCCAGGTCCTCATCTTTCTTACAGAAAAGATAGTCCAGTATATACAATATCAGCTCCTGGCTTTTTTTTTTTTTTTTTTTTCTTTCACTAAAAAGCACCAGGGATCTGTCTTTATCAGTACCCAGTGAGCTCCCTCATTCTTTGTTTTATGATTGTATAATATTCTACAGTGTGCATATACCATGGTTTGTTTTATCAGTCCCCTGTTGATGGACAGTTGGATTCCTTACCTGTTTCTATTAATTAATTCTGAATATTAATGTATATTCATTATTTTATACATAGGAGGCATACCTGTAGGATAAATTCCCAGAAGTGGGATTGCTGGGTCGAAGGGTAAATGCCTTTAAAATTTTGATAATGATTACCAAATTGTCCTCTGCAGGGGTTGGGCCACTTTGCAATGTATGAGAGTGCTCCGTTTCTCTGCCACCTTGCCAACAGAGAGTGTTGTTAAATGTTTGAGTTTTTGCCAGTTTGGTAGGTAAGAAATGTGATGGCAGTGTAATTTTAATTGGTTTTATTTCTTATTCTGAGTGAAATTAAGCCTCTCTTCATACGTATAAAGGCTATTTGTGTTGGTTTTTTTTTCCTACAAACCATCCATTTATCGACCTGTTGGCCATTTTCTTCTCAATTTCTAGGAGCTTTTCTTATATTAAAGGGATGAGCTCTTTGCGAAAGAAGACCTATATAGATACTGTTTATAGTTTTTCTGTCATGATTTGATTTTTTTAAATGTATTTGTATCAGTATTTAATGGCCCCTAGGTTTTGAGTTTTTGTTTAAAGGCCTCCCCCACCCCAACGTCATAAAGGAATTCATTTGTTACCTTTATTGTTTCAACAATCCTCTGGTGTCATTAGCCTTATTTTATGGATGAGGAGACTGAAACCCTGGACTCAGAGCTCAGAATGCAAAACAAAGAGTAAGAAAATGAATTCCTCTCCTCAGTGTCACCTCGCAAACATTTTGCTGGGAGATTTGTGGTTATTTTTTGTTCTTGGTCTGAATCTCAAATTTTAATACAGGAACACCTGTGGCCATTGTTGGAAAACTTTTGCAAAATATTAGCTAATTGTTAAAAAAAGTAGCCCTGTTTGTTTATTTTCCTGAGTCTTTAAATAAATACAAATAGCCCAGGTCCTATAAACATTAATGTTTACATTGAAAGAAATGCACAAAACAATATCCCAGATCTTATAAACAGCCATGCTGGAGGCCAGCATGTTGAAACTGCCAGCACCATGCCCACCACCTACAGACGTCAGCAAATGTCCCTTTTAATTGAACGCTCAAAAGGATATCTGTGGGCAAACAGAGAGGTCCTGCAGTGGCCACATTGGACTGCATTAAGGGACACCTGGAATTCGTGGCAGCCCTTCTTCCCTGTCTCTCCCTTCCTCTCTGCCAGAGACAGCAGGTAGGGAGAGTGCTGACGTGTCTATTGAGGACTAGGAAAAATACTCTGTTTGAGAGCCAGTCCTCTGAAGGAGGGTGACCCAGTTGAAACCTTTCATCTGCTATCTGCCTTTCCTACCAAACTCCAGAACCTTGAAATGCTACCTGCCACAGAAGTAGCATGGAGAGAGGGTCACCTCACACATTTGCAAGGGAATGGCTTATGCAGGGTCACCTTTCAGACCCAAAGGTCATGATAGGTTTTCTCTAGAATTAATTCTGGTCAATTAGTTAATGCTGCCTGGAATGAGTGCTATGTTGAGATGAATCCAAGGCCACATCCAGGCACAGAGCTACATGACGCTGAGTTTTTTTAGTGATTTCTATCTTCAACATGGTAGGGGGAAGGAGTTACATCTGTGCCAAGTATCTGCAGCCTTGGGTCTTTTTGTAGAGCCTTTGGGACTTCCTACATAGACAATCATGTCATCCACAAAGAGGTACAGTTTTATTTCTTCCTTTTAGATAGGTATGCCTTTTAGTTCTCTTTCTTGCCATATTGCACTGGTTAGAACATCTAGCACTGTGTTGAGTAAAGTGGTTAGAGCAGGCCTTGTTTGTGATCTTAGGAGAAAAACATTCCGTCACTAAGTGTTACGTCAGCAACAGGGTTTTTGTAGATGCTGTTTGTTGAGGAAATTTCTTTCTATTCATGTTTTTCTAAGTTCATATATTTATTTTTATCATTAACAACTGTTGGATTTTATCTAATGCTTTAACTGCATTATTCACATGGCCGTGCCATTTGTCTTTCTTTTAGCTTGTTCATATGGGAAGTTCCATTGACTGATTTTCAAATACAGTCATGGCCACATAAGAACATTTTGGCCAATGATGGGCCATAAATATAATGGTGGTCCCATAAAATTACAATGGAGGTGAAAAATGTCTACCACCTAGTGATGTTGTAGGTGTGGTGACATTATAGCATCATGCATCGTCGATGTGTTCATCGTGATGCTGGTGTAAACCAAACCAGCTCTGACAGTCATGTGCAAGTATAGCACATATTAATGTACAACTCGTACTACTTGGTAATGATAATAAGTGATTGCCCCTGGCTTATGTAGTTATTATATTGTGCTTTTCATTGTAATTTTAGAGGGCACTCTTCTTAAAAAAATGTTTGCTGTAAAATAGTGACTCCAGCAGCAGGCTCACGCATCTCATATTTACCTCGTCTTCTGGTTGCATCATTTTCTCTTGTGCTTGATTCAGTCTCACGTTGTTTTGTTCACCATGGCTCCTAAGTACAAGATCCACCACTAACGTTCCCAGGAAGAGGCCACATTGACTAACTGACCTAGAAACAAAATAAACGATTATGAAGAACTATGAAGTTGGAAAATCGGTGATGATTATTGATCACCATTCAGGAATGTCCCATTTCACCATATCTTCAATCTTGAAGAACAAGGCCAAAGGGACAGAAGCTGTTAAAAATCTTCATGGAAGGTAATGAAACTAATAATAATTTGAGAAGGGCTTATATCAGAGAAACTTGTATAGAGAAGCCTGTATGGACCTGGATTGAAGACCAGCTCCAAACGCATATTCCTCTCAGCACCATGAGGATCATGGCCAAAGGAAAAATTGATTACAATTTTGAAAGAAAGGACTGGACTGAACCCAGCTGAAGTTACTGCTAGCTCAGCGTGGTTCACACAATTCAAGAGCAATTTTTCATACATAATGTGAAAGTGAGTGGTGAGTCTGAGAGCATGAGGGTGAAGACAAGTGAAGAATTTTGGGGAACTCTGGATAAGCTGATTATGGGGATGATTACTAGCAAAAACATATTCAATATGGATGGAACCCTGTCTTTTGGAAATGCGTACCTGAAAGGACTCTCATCCATAAGGAGGCGAAGCCAATGCCAGGTTTCAAGGCTTTTAAGCACAGTCTCACTTTGGGGCAGTGTCACGGACTACACATTGAAACCCTTTGAGATCTGGCGCAGTGAGAACCCCAGGGCCATCAAGTGCACCAGTGAGCGCACACAGCCTGTGTACTACAGGAGCAATAAGAAGTCATGGGTGACCCAGCTTCTCTTCCAAGATGCCCTCCTGAATTGTTAAGCTATTGTAATGCAGAAGTACAGTACTTCTTGGAGAAAAACTACCACACCTTTCAAGGTTTTGCTTATTGTTGATAATGCTCCCAGACGCCCTCCTTTAATTGATGGTCTTGATGGTCTTCATCACAACATCAAGTGGTGTTTCTCTCTCTAAACACTGCCTTTGATTCAACCAAAGGATCAAAGAATTATAGCAGGTTCTATAATTCTACAAGGCCTACAACCTAAGGACATTTTCCTGAACTATTGTCAACTAAAGAATTGTATAAGACACTTGTACAATTCTGGAGAGATTGTAACATCTGTGCCTGTGTCAGGAACCTTTCTTGGGCTGCAAGGAATGTCACCAATGTGGGTAAGAATGGCATCTGGAGGAAGACTGGAAATAAGTATTTTATTATAGACCATAGTTTCTCAACCTCATCGTTACTGAAATTTTGGGCCAGATAATTCTTTGTTGTGAGGGTAAGGAGAAACTATTTGTGCTTTATAAGATGTCTTGCAGTGTCCCTGGCTTCTACCCTCTAGATACCTGTATCAATCCCAAGTTATGATGGTCAAAAATGTCTCCAGACATTGCCAAGTATGTCTGTGAGGGAAAAATCACCCCAGGCTGAGAACCAGTCATATAGACACAGACATCCAATTTTTTCTCAAAAGTACAGGGTTTTGTTTTTTTTTTTGTTTTTGTTTTTTTTGAAGTACTAACTAAAACCCTAGTTGGCTAGATATACTGCCTTATGTACTATTGCTTTTCTCTCTCCTAATAGGGCCTTTTGGGAAAAATAACGTGTAAGAGGGACTTTCTCTTTGAAAGTTGTCACATGGATTGGAACATTGCTTCACTTCACACCTTCCATGCTTGTAGGACCTCTGAGGGCTTGCTGGGGTCAATGGATGTCTTCAGAATGGCAGTGCAGTGGGTAGGAAATGTGTGAGCCTTGTGTGCTCTATAAACGCTTCACACAGGAAGATAAGGAAAACAGAATTATATTTCAGAGTTCATGTTTCAGTGTCAAATCTAGAAATGACAGGGAGAAAACTAGTATTTGTAGCAAGAGCCTTTGTCTTTGTGTTAAATGCAGACTAGTGAGACCTTTAGCTATTCATTGGGCAATGCCAACTTGTTTGGAATTTGAGTTTATAATAAAATACAGAAGGGAGCTTCTGCCCTTTCCCTATACATCCCAGAGTCACCAGGGTCATTAATCTACCAAAGATGAGTAACTGAGAGTAATTAATGGACCCAGTTCTGCCACTGAACAGCTGTGTGAGCTTCAGTAAGTTACTTAATAACTTGGTGCCCAATCCCTCACCTGTGAAATTAGGATAATAATAGCTACTTTATAAGTGAGTTAATACATGTAAAAAGCTGAGAATACTGGCATAAGAACACTTACAACTCAGAACACTTTATAAGTATGTGGAATAGAGAGGGGTCTGCTATAATAATTATTATTGTTTATGTAAGTTGAGGGGTTTGGGCTGATACTGAGAATGCAAGTAAGTGCTACGTTCATGAAATTGCAGAAGTTTCAGATAAATACCTGGTATCAAATTAGTAGAACCCTACAGTGACTCTTCTGAGGCTGGTGCTCCAGTAAAGAACCCCATCCAGGAGGGGGATAATAGAACTACCTCTTAGACCCACAGGATATACATCAGGTTATGGTTTCAAGGATGAGGGAGGGACATCTATGGGTTGTATTTGATGGAATGTGTTTCACATAAATTTACTTTTTCCTTGTTGCATCTTGTTTTATTCTTTAGGATATTTATACAATCAAGCATAAGATTTAGTCACTCCTGGGTTTATTTAATATCTCTTCCCCCTACATGATTATGAATCCAATAAAAGCAAGGATTGTCTGTCTTTTCTTCACCTTTACATTTGTAGCATCTAATACAGTGTTCAGCATAGTTCTTTCTCCAATAATTGTCGAATAGATGAGGGAATGTTAGAGAATTGCTATCCAATATCCAAACAGGTTCCATTGATAACAAAAGAGAATACAGATAGCAAAAAAAGCAAAAACTATATAAATTCAGTTTCTGAAAATTAATGTCATTTTTCTTTGAGATTTAGCAGAGCCAGTGTGTAAATTGCCTATTTGTGGGTCCAGCTCATATTTTAGGCCTATACTAGGCACTTTTAAATCTACATTGTTTTTCTTCTTCCTTTCCCTTCATAAACCTTTATTGATTGATTTATTAATTCAATATATTGAGCACCATTCATGTACCAGGCACTGGTCTAGTGCTAGGGACATAGCAGAGAATTGAAGTTCTTGTTTTCATGAAGTTAGCAAAGGAGTAAGAGAGGCAGACAAAATAAACACATATTGGAACAAGTGTGTAGCTTAAGGACTTATTAAGAAAGAGGATGCCTGCTGGCCTCTTTGAGGTTGTTCATCTTGATGTTTCCATCTCAACTCAGCATTCTTCAGGAGAGTCTGCTAAACTTACAAATCCCTCCCCTACCCCCTTATCTCTGCCTCCCTTCCTCCATTCATTCTATGTAAACTTAGTGAACCTACGATAGGCACTCATGTAGACTCTCAAGATACAACAGCAAGCACATCAAACTCCCTGACCTTGCAGAGCTGATCTGCTAGTGGGAAACACAATACATAAAATATATTAACATCCATCTAAATGTCAGCTAAGAATCAGCTATGACAAACAAGAAAGCAAGCTGAAAAAAAAGATAAGAGTAGGAGCAGTAAAGGGGCCATTCTGTTAGGGTAGTGCACAGAAGACCTCTGGAGTGAGATGACATTGAACTGAAACCTGACTGAAGTGAAGACAGGGCCAAGAGGGTGTCTGGGAGATGGTGATCTAAGCAGAAGATGCTAAGTCAAGGTCCCGTGGTTGAAATGTATGTGATATGTTCCAATGACAAGATGAGAAGCTACCGGAACATTTTGGTGGAGTGACAAGATCTGATAGGTGCTTTCAAACAGTAGTTCTAACTGCCATCTCAAAACATTGGAGGACGTCTCTAGCCTTCATTCCAGCCGTCAGACCAGAAGCCCCTCAGGAGCTGTGCTCTGAGGCCATTTGGAGTCCCAGCGCATCGACCAGTGAACTCTCTAGATAGTGCTGTTAGTTACAAGGGTCTCTCTGCTACACATGACACCTTATCAAAGGGGATTCTTGAACTACGGGAAATAATAAAGTATCTAGAAGTCAGAAAACCTACTCTAATCTCTGTTAATAACTAACTGTTCCCCTAAGCCATCTTTCTCTGACCTGGGTCTCAGTCTCCTCACCTGCAAAATGTGGGAGGCTGAACTCAAAAACCTCTGAGGTACTTTCCAGCTCACAGTTGATGCCTCTGGATAGCAGGGAGCGTGGGGCGACCCAGGGGCCAACTGCATTATAACAAATAGCTCTTACTGATGAGAATTTACTATGTGTCAGGTACTGTACTAAACACTTTATGTGTGATATTTCCTTTCCACTTACAGATGGAAAAACAGGGGCTTAAAGAGATTACTTTACTCAGACTCTCAGGTCTAATAAAGGCTGGCCCTAGTGTCCCCTAGCTTGGTCCCTTTTTGATTCGTCTGTTCAGTACATACATTGACGTATAAACAAGACTCTGTCTTGTGAGAAAAAACATTTGACAAGTTTTACTGTGATCGACTGTGAAACTAGAGTTGCATTTACGTTAAAGAGACATCTTTGATCTGTGACAAGATTATTCTCAATAAATATTTTTGTTCTGTTGTTTTAAGTCTGGTTAAATTAGTCCATATTCTGCTGAGTAAGTATCTATGTGACAGCATACACACTTTGTTAAGCAAATGTTAACATTCAAAATATATTTCAAGATGGGAATATTGGCTGGATTTGAATGAAAAGCCAAGATGAAGTTATGGTTTTTGAATGCTCAGCAAACAGAAATAAGTAAATTATGATGTATTGAGTCTTAAAATAAATTGAAAATATTTTCTAGGTTTGAAAAGAGTGTTTTCTTTTTCCTTTTCCTCTCTCAATCTCAGCAATTATTCTTGTTGAAATTTTCTATTAGAACAATATTTGTGAAAAATGCTTTTGAGCTAAAATAAATTGTTAATTTCCCAAACACCAATGATAAATACCTCTTCCCAAGGCTGATAAAATGTGCAAATTTAAACTCAAGGGGGAAAAAAAAAGATCCCCACTCATATCTTAATAATTGCATTTTTGTGACATTTTCTCATTCTTCAAGATATGAAAAGATTGAAATACATTGATACATATTTCCCAGATGACTACATAAAGGATCAACATACAGTTACTGTCTACTAAGAACTAGAAATAATGGAGCAATGAATATAAGTATCTTTTTTTAAAGATTTTATTTATTATTTTTAGAGAGAGGAAGGAAGGAAGGCAGAGAGGGAGAGAAACATCCATGTATGGTTGCCTTTCACCTGCCTCCAGCTGGGGACCTGGCTGGAGACCTGGCCTGCAACCCAGGCATGTGCCCTGACTGGGAATCCAACCAGCGCCCTTTGAATATAAATATCTTTTAAGGAAATTATGATAAAATACTTGAAATTAAGACCATTCCACAAAGCCCAGGATGTACACTCTCTAAAAAGATAAACTGCAGTTTTTGTTGTTTTAAAGTTTTGTCTCTAAAGCGTTGCAGTTATTGTACCTTTTAAGTGCAGTGGATTTCAAGCTATTGAAATCCAGTAGGGTAAGTCATCATTGCCATTTAGATACCACTAGAAATGATGGGTTAAAAGGAACAGAACTTAGATTAGTGGAGACAGGAATCTTAAGAAACTAACCTAGATCTGCAGACATACAAATCACTTGACCTCCAGTCCAGCAAATGTGCCTAGTTTGTTTGCCCAGACTCCACTTCATTGAAGGTCGAGGGCTCTTTGCCAAAGATATGGTTTGCCAAGTCTTTAAAAATAAAAGGTAGACATAAGTTTTTGAATCAAAATAAAGGAAAATCTAGCCATACATTAAGTAAACCAAACATTTAGTGCTATAAATATACATGATAAAATGAGCAGACCTGGTTAGGTCACATAGATGCTCAGAAGTCTCCTCAGTTCCCATTGTACTTAAAATCAAATGGAAAGGCCTGCCATGGCCTATGAAGACAGGTCTCTGAGTCCATCTCCAAACTTCATTTCCCAGCACAATTCCCCAACGCAGTACACCATCACTCTTCCCCACCACACTATTAGCTTCTTGATTCAGAGATTTTTTTTTTCCATTGCTAGATTCTAATCTCAGAGCTATGGTAGGTGTTCAAAATATTTTTGAATGAATAAACAAAACAACAAAACACTAAATTATGTATTTGTTGACTTGAAAGTCAATTTCTTTGGTAGGTGACTTTGGGAAGGTTGCCCAACCTCTCCGAGCCTCAGTGTCCTCATCTCAAAACTAAGGAGTTTAATGCAGATCTGAAAGTCTTTGTAATAACAAAAACATTAATTTTCACAGATGATAAAACTCAGTGTTCTAGATTTGTGCATGCCTAACATTATTTTGAAATCCTTTTTTAAAGGCCTTGCCATGGGAAGATCTACCTGAATACCTTTTCTTTTTTATGTTGAAATTTGTCTTGAAACAATTAATAAGTGTGTATATATCCATCGGTCCATTGTTGAAGTGTGTTTCATTTTCTGCCACAAGATATTCAGATGATGAAAGCCCAACTTTGTAATTTTTACCATCTGTGTTTTATGATTCTCGTGTGGTGACAGGAACTAGTTAGAATAATGTGGGCTTCAAAGCAAGACTAAAGTGCAATGAAAGGATTGAAATTAGATTTTTAAACAGCCCCCATTAAAGTTGGGAAAATCCACACCCCTTAAATATTTTATGATTTTCAGTTTGACTGGTATCCTTTGTATCTTATGATTAACTCAGCTTAGATGTGTTGCTTTAAAGAATAGGAAGGCTAGATTGGCATGTAAAACTCAGTGATCAAAAAGCATGCTAATATTTGATAGTTAGGTAAAATATAAATAAGGATTCTATTTCTCTTTAAGTCTATAACTCTATGGGTTATATACTTACCTAGGATGCAAAAGTTGGAGCATTTTGAGCTAACCAAATAAATGTTCCCTCTTTTATGCCTTGAGCACTGTTGCACTTATATATTTTTCTTAAGTTATATTTCAAATTAACCAATCCTCCGCCTATGGTTTAGCCACTAAAATAAACTAAAAATGAAATACACAAGTAAAATTTATAAAAGTAAAATTTATCATAAAGTAATGTTTAGAAAGTAATCAATGTGAACACTGGCCTCTAACACTGCTGGACTCTACAGTGTCCTAATAAAATCATATACACCTGCTGTCCCCTACTTCTGCATGGCTAACAATTTGGGGGTCTTCCTTTGCCTCTCTTCTGAAATGAACCCTCAGTTTCCTGTATCCTGTTATTTCTTAGTTTACATTGTCATTTTGGTTGGGTGTATTTTCTTACCGCTCCCTAAGAAAAGACAAATAAGAGGTAGATTTTTCAGAAACTATGACTGCATATGTCTGTATTTTACTTCTTATCTGATTGTTATTCTGGCTTAATATTAAGTTCTCAGTTGGAGACAATTTTTTAAAGGATTTTAAAGACATTGTTCCAGTCTGCTAGCGTCTAGTGTTGCTATTAAATATTCTAAACCTGCTCCAACTTCTGATTTTTGTATGTACTAATATTTTCATTCTGGAGGCCTGTAACGTCTCCAGTGAGGTCGTCTCCTAATCCCTGGTATTGTAAAATGTCCTAATGATATGTCTGGATGTGGATCTATTTTTATTTTTCCTACTGGGCACTCGATGAACTCTTTCAATCTAGAAACTTAGTTATTTTCTTCTTTCCTTTCTTTGTAGTGGTTCTTGGGAATTTCAGTCCCAGAAAACTCTACTGAAATATTTTTTTATAACACGTCCCCATCAATTGTCTCTGTAGTAGATGTTCTTTAACATCTTTAAAGATGTCATGATTTCACCAAGCCTCAAGGGATTATCATTACCAAATAGCAGATAAGACCAACTGGCAACTAGCGCTGTTAAGTGACCCAATTCCATGGTTGCTATTCTACTAGGTAAGATCACCTCTAAAGTAAAGACTATAAAGACTCTTTTTATGAGTATGGTTAAGTTCTTTCTTTCTTTCTTTCTTTTTTTTAATTTTATTTCATTATTTTTAGAAAGAGGGGAAGGGGGAGTGGTGGAGAGGGAGAGAGACATCAATGTATGGTTGCTTTTCACCTGCCTCCAGCCACAGACCTGACTGGAGACCTGGTTTGCAACCTGGTTATGTGCCCTAGCTGGGGAATCGAACCTGCGACCTTTGGGTTCGCAGGCTGGCGCCTTATCCACTGTACTACCAGCCAGGGTTAAGTTCTTTCTTGACATTAATTGAAAGATGTGAAGATTTTGTGGCTAAAATGATTACCTCTTAGTCCTGTTGGTGTATTATCATCTAGCTATTTCTATTGTAAGGCTCCCAGCCCTGGTGAACTCATATTTATGAAATGAGGGTGTCATATGCTAAACCTTCTGAACACAATATTTAAAAAAATAATCATGACACTATCATGTACTTAAGGTAGGTTGTTGACTTTTTGTTATGCTAGAAAGTTGTCCCTTGATAAATTTAAAAGAAAAATATTAAGTAGGATATTTTATTGTCTTTTTGTGTGTGTATTAGTTTCTGGCTGCTGCTATAACAAATTGCCACAAATTTGATAGCCTGGAGGTCACAAACCAAAATCACAGAACTAAAATCAACCCTTAGCTTCTAGAGGCTACCTGCATTCTTCATTTTGTGGCCTTTTCTTCCTCTTCAAAGGGCATCACTACAATCTGTGTTTCATTGTCACGTGATTTTGTTTCTCTCTTAACTGTTGTACCTCTATACAGACACTTGTGTTTGCATTGGGCCCACGTGAACAATTCAGAATTAGCTCCTCATCTCAGTATCTTTAATTTAAGTACATCTACAAAGTACTTTTTACTATATAAAGTACACATTCATAATTTCCAGAGATTAAGTTACAAACATTTTGAAAGGTCATTGTTTAGCCTACTGTATCATTCTATTCAGAGGACCATGTATTTTTCTTATTTAAATAAGAGATGATTCAATAAATTATATCAACAAATTATTTTCTGATATTAAACCATCTTTGCCTTCCTGGGGTATTTTGTTATGGTAGGTAGGTTAGTCTTTTTATATGTGCTTTAATTTTTTCCATAGTATTTTTTAGTATGGTTGATTCTACGTTCATAATAATGTTAAGTATAGTATGTGTGTGTGTGTGTGTGTGAGAGAGAGAGAGAGATATTCTTAGGTTTGGTAACTGAGTTAATATTTAACCTGACGTTGTGTGTGAGTCAGGTAATAACTCAGTTTACACTAGCTTCGGTGGTAGTTTTCTTTACTCATGTAGCTAGAAAAGGTACTAGAATGATTTAGAAAATAGAAGGAAAAACGGAAGGAACCAGGCCTCGGATTGTTAAATAGCAACCTGTTGACCCCTCTGGTGTCACTTGCATTTTGTATTAGGGGAGATGGGTCCTCAGGCTGTGCGGGAAAATATGGCTACTGTGCTAGCAAGCCCAACAAATCTAAAGTAAATTAGGAACCTTCTTTCCCAACTTCGGAGGTGAGAGATGCCTTATCTAAGATGATGCCCTTTCTCACGGTAGCCACCATCCAAAGGCTGATGTAGAAGTCAAAAGTTGGGATCAATTTATGCAAATGAAGGGCTGTCCTAGCTTCAGAGCTCCCTGTGGGTCTTGCTGAGGATACATTAAAACCTATGTCACATTCTCCTTCTGGCCCCTCATGTTCCTTTGGTCTCTAATCCATAGGCTGGTCCTTAGGACGCTTCTTAGTGAACATCCTGCCAGCTTCCTAGAGAACAAAACCTGGGCAAAACTTAGGATGCTTCAGATGAAATAGTCTGCTGTGGAGATTTAAAACTAGAGCCACTGCAGCCTTTTTATTTCATTTGATACTATTATATTTAGCATTTTCCAACATATTCATATACAAGATTTATCTATAGTATTTTTGGTAGGAATTGGGGATGATTATCCAGTTTGGCATCCGCGTTATTGTCCTGAGAGAACATAATATTAAGTGTTTTTTATTTGTTTGCTTGTTTGGTGTTATTTTGTTTTTACCATGCTATAGCTGGATTACTATAAAGAGAAATTTTTCATATTTTCAACTTTAGAAGTTTTCCTGTAAAACCAACTAGGCCCACAATCTTTTCTTAAGGGTTTTAAAAATAATAATAAAGGAAGGAAGAAAATAATTGCCGTGTTTTTGGTGACGGACAGTGGGCTATGCCTGAGGTGGAGTTCAGTGTTAGTCTCTTTCTTTGAATTTTCATGTATGTTTTCATTGAACATTAAGAGGATTTATCAGGAACTGTTACCATTCCACTAAATTGACATAGAAATCCCAGTATCTTTCTTTAAAAGGGAAAAAGCTCACACTAGCCTATTCTGTAATGAGTCACTCCTGTTCTCTTCACCCCAAGAACAGCCCTGGCACACACACCCGCAAACACATGCACAGACACACCAGACATGGGAGGTGTTCCCTTGATTGCATTAACTGTGGATAACAATGCATAACATTAGCACTTCTATAGTGTTTGATAAATGTGATCGGTTTCAACTTGGGGCAACATGATACTGGGGAATTCGGAAGGTAGAATTTCCCTCTTGGATTCCACAGTTGTCTTAGAGTGGTGAAATGACAAGGTGCTTCTCCAAGGAAACTCCCTGACAAATTCTGTTTTCTACAGTAAGGTAGAGGAGGGGTGAGAAAAAGGGAGGAGTGGAGAAAACAAATTGAAACTAATCGTCTTCTACTTCCATTCATTTGGTCATCTTTGTTGTTTGGCTATGAAATTCCCCATATATTTCTTTCTTTTTTTTACTACAACTGGTGTATAAACAATGGCTTAGAAATTTGACAGTATGGTTGTAGACCAAAATAAACCCTGATTTTTCTAAAGAGAATTTATGTTTTCTGTACCTAATAGAGCACTGGATTTGAAATGTAAGGTACTTAATTCTAGGCACTGAAGTTAGAGAGTGGCCCAAAGGTTTTTAGTACAGCCTTGAAAAATGCGGTGCTACCCTAGAATTAGGGAGAAAGGGTAATTGTGTTCACTTGTTTGACTCAGAATGTTGTTGGTGTCTTTTCATATGAGTTGGCAGAAGGTTTTGGTTTTGACCTCAAATAATAATTATTAGTCCCGAACAAATAAGAAGGATGCTAACAAAGTCATTGTTTTGTCATAGACTATCTCTAAACAGGTATGAGTCAGTGAAAATCCATCTGTAAGAGTTGATTAAAGCAAACATTTGATTCCTCAAAGATTCAAATGCATCGCCTCTTGTCCAGTGGGATGGTCTGCAAGCAGTGCTTCCCAAGCTCTAATGAGCTCATAGTTCACCTGAGGGTCTGGTTTGGTGCTGATTTTGACTCCGTTGGTCTGGGATGGGGCCTGAGAGTCTGTAATTTTAATCAAATTTCAGATGATCCTGGTCCATGAACTGCACTTTCACTAATTCAGGAAAACCCAGCCCTTCTTGTCCTGGCTCTGTCAGTAAGGATCTGTGTGTGATCTTGGATATATTATCAATCATCTTGAGAAGCCTGGATTTCCTCTTTTTCAGTATAAGGTTATTTGCTTACCCACATGCATAGACCCTCTTCAAAATAAAAATCTAACATGGGAATTTCCAAGGTATCAGAGGATGCAGCCTAGGCAGTTATCCTCATTTTTTAAAAAGATATTTAAATAGCATCTTAAAACTAAGTTTTTGCTAATCATTTCAATTAATTCAACAAGTCTTTATTGACTCCTTTTTATTTTATTTTTTTAATTTTTATTATTTTTCAGAGAGAAGGAAAGGGAGAGAGGTGGAGAGGGAGAGAGACATCAATGTATGGTTGCCTTTCACCTGCCTCCAGCTACAGACCTGGCTGGCGACCTGGCGTGCAACCTGGTTATGTGCCATGGCTGGGAATTGAACCAGTGACCTTTGGGTTCACAGGCCGGCACCTTATCCATTGTGCCACCAGCCAGGGCTATTGACTCCCTTTTAGATGAAGGTTTTTTTGCAAGATACCTTCAAGTAAACTAAAAATACTAATGACCCTATTCCTGCTCTATAGATATTTGTAATCTGAGATGTTATTATGAGTACTGAGTAAAATTTATTATTAAATACCTCAGGAAGAGCTCATGTAAGGATGAAAACTTACCACAACGAGGGTGATAGTCTGATGGGGATTATTTATGGCAAGACTTACTATAACCGAGCTAACCAGCAATCGTTCATGCGGCACCTTGGTGTATGACCCAACAATTAGTGTTGAGAAAAACGTCTTTGTTTACAGTATTTCATTCTTCAGGGAGGGGCACTGCGAGCACTCCTGCTTGGAGCCCTGTTCACCCACAAGACCCAGTACTTTTCTTGCTCCCCAAAAGGCTATAAATCAAAGCCAAACCCAATCATTTCCCATTTCCTTATCTGCCAGCTCTCTCCTTTGGGATCTGGTGTATGGTGTCCTCAGCCTCCATAAAATCGTCCCCAAAAGCATGTGCTATGCTACCCCAGATCATGGTGAAAGCCAGGAAAGGCACAATTTGAAAGAGAGTGTCCTTTCCATATGTCCTGAGCTCCAAGAGTCCAGGTGGAGTTCAGGTCTGCAAGGCAAGGCCTTCGTGGCTTTGGAGTCAGCTAGCGCTGCAACGATCAGAGCAGCAGCTCACCTGCTTTCTTAGTAGCCTGGACCACAAGGCCAAATCCTGACTGCGAACTGCACAGCTGCTCGCTGCTTCCCAGTGGCAGCTGCAACAGGCTCCTCCAGCATAGCTGCGACAGCTTGCTTCTACACCATGGCCCACTTACATCTTGCTCCCCTTCTCAAGGATGGCCCCCTTCTTTTAAATCCTGACCCGGAACCTCTATGTGATCTCATCTCCAACTCCTCCCACAGTGAGTTACATTTGCCAGTTTCCTCATATTTACCTTCTCTTGGATGCCATTTTCAGTCAGGGCTAGAGTTCCCAGCACAGGGGCTTCTGCGGAAGGCCTTCCCTCCTCTGGCTAGGGTGAGTCAGGATAATCCTGAAAGGCTTGTACACCTTTTGCCCCTGGGCAGTAGCACAGCTATTATCTAGCTACCAGTTTGCCATAGATATGCAAAGTATCTTAAATGCTATATTATTTTTCTCCCCCTTTTGCCAGCCATGAGCTGTGGGGACTTTGGGAATCCCTCCTTGCTTTATTTCATGGGAGTTGTTTTGTTTTTGTTTGCTGGTCACGGTAAATAATTTACCTAGGGTCACATGGTTAGTGATAGAAAGATACTATTGTAATTGAAAGAGAATTATGCAACACGGACTTGTAAATATGGCTCATTGTAACAGAATTTTTGCTATTTTGGATAGTTTGGGCAAAGATTAGAAACTCTCAGGTCAATGATACTTGATTTACTATTTCTATACAGAGAAAGCAGGTGGATGGGAAGGATTTGGGGGAGAGTAGAGCAGTCCTATGATTCAGCGGCCCTAAGAAAAGTATCACTAATCATTTATTTCTCATCTGCTTTTATGTATTATATTATTTTAGTAGAGGATGTGAATTCTTGTCATTTGGCCAATTGGCAAGGGGAAAGTCTTTTTTGCCTAAAATCTATAGATATTATTTCCTCAATATACTCAGCATCCGTTCACCCACATGAGCTCCATTTTTTGCTCTTCACACAACCCTACGTTGCCTTTTCATGAAGCTAACAACCTAGCAGATCATTTGATGGATTTTTGTCTTTGGGACATGCCTTTTAGCCCTTTTTGACACCAACTCCATCTACTGATACCCTTCCCGACAAGCTCTTTCTGTTTTCTTGTATGACGTACAAACTGGTGATGGGCAGTCCTCAGCTGAAGACATCTGTGGCCCTCTCCGTTTCTCACAGTTCCCCTTGCCACCATCTGAGAGGGTGCTCCTGAGGCCGCATGCTTTTGGAAATAGTTAAGTCGGCGCTATTTTCCTAGGAGAGCTGGCAACTATACACTTTTCTATATTACCTGTTCCAGCCTTTGCCAGAATTTTCTTTTACTCTTGATCCCTTACATATTAGCCAAAAAAACATATGGTGCCATCTTGGGTACTTCTAGATGTGGGCCTAGCCTCTGTGGCTCATTAACATCATTTCTCAGTTCAGCTTCATCCACTAGTCTCCGCAGTGGTTTGACATCAGTCTCATTTCTGTCTTAAGTCTGACCCAATAAAAGACATCCTTTCCCAGCTTATCCTTGTCTTCTCTCAAGTGTGAATATAAGATTTATCAGTTATTAAGCTGTTTATATTTTTAAAGGTATCTAGCTTTGTGTCACTGTTGATTTCACTATTTGCAAACTGGCTTTGTCATTTTATTGATAGCACTTGAGTGAAGAGCTCCCTGTTAATATATGCAAACTCACAGCTCCCAACAAGCTTTCCAGCCCTGTTAATGAGAGGATTAGCGAGAGCACTGCAATGTATTTAACCTGCGGCACTAGCTCTGTTTCAATAAGACTTCAACAGCCCATTAAATGGAGTGGGGGCTCAATTAACCCACACAAAGGCCACTCTACTGAACATGGCAGGGAGGACCACAGTTAGCATCTGCCTGAGCAGCTTGTTGGAAGCTGGAAATAAAGAGGGTGACATGTTATTGCCTGGAGCTATGATATAACTGAAATGGTGATTCTAGTTCATCTGGACTGACTGAATAGGTGACAGCATTGAAACCTACTACTATCTCACCATATGACAGTTTTTTAAATATCAGAATATATTCAACGGTCACTCTACTCCCTCATGCCTTCTTCCAAGAGAGCACCCCCATTGTTCCTGGGTCAGTAGGAGTCATGGATTTGAGGATGGAGGGTGCCAGGGTGTGACAGTCTGTGGTTGAGGAGGAGGGATGATGCTGTACACAGTGATGTCCTAGAACAGGTGTTATGTTCAAACAGCAATTGCTCACATAATTAGAAGCTAAAATTGGGTCCTTGTCTTTCATAAGCATGTTCCCCAGCCAGCCAGTGGAGAGCCAGCCATTTTCCTTCTGGGAATCAAGGTACAAGTAATGTCATATCATTGAACTGGGTTCTTCTAGACCATAGAATCTTGGTAGAATTGGTGGCTTATGCAGCTTGTAGAGTCAGCTATCTGTCAGGAGATCTGAGATGTCTTTGTTATTCCAACATTTCAAGTCAGAAGTGATACTTAACTGGGGAGAATACTGTTTATTTAGTTGGTATGACTTGAACCCAACTGTAGTGATAAACCTAATTCCTTAATTTTCAACATTTGAATTTTTCCTGTGATAAAAAAGGAAAATTATTTGGGAAAAAAAAAAAGAATATAAAAAGATATTTTGGTTGATATTTCCTCTCAAATTTTCAATGGCAGTTTATTTAAATTATCGCTTCTTTTGAAACTCAATTACACACAAATATTATTTTTTTAACCAATAACTTTGTCTATACTTCTGATATTTTTCCTCATGGTACTCCCAAAATTAAACATACGAAATATGTCCATATCTAAATATGAAAGCAATTCTCTTACACTTTACTTTGTCCCCATTGTTTATGACCTTCTAATATACATACTGTACATATCACTTCCATTGTTTACAGTCTTTATCTCCTTGCTAGAATGCAAACCTAATAATGGCCAGAATTGTGTTTCATTTATAAGTATAGCTCAGGCATGTAGCATATTATAGATATTCAATGAATATTTGTGCAATATATGAATCTAAAGACGAAACATAGGTCATATTCTGATTATGGGACCATAACCAGATGATTCATTAGACAAGATTTTAATAGAGAAAGTAGTCACTTCCACCCTCATAAAATAAAGAAACATATCTAAATTCTAGGATGACAGGCTCAGTGAATTCACCAGAGTAGTTTCAATAGGATAATGTTGCATCTCTGTTCACCGTAGTGATGAGGATCTGAGTGGAGCATGATTTTCTAAACTGGATTGGACTGTATGGTCTACAAAGTGGGCTGCATGCTCACTAGATCTGAACCCTTTTAATGACTTATTCTGGGGTATGTTAAAAGGCACAGGTTTAATCAGGGAGGCACAAATTACTGAGGCATTGCATCCCAGATGCACATGTTGAAACTGATGGAAATGCTGCATTAATGCACCATTATTCATTGCAATTTTGTACAGAGCTATGGAATGCTAAAAAGAGACAACGTGCTGAACGTATCACATGGCGCTATGATTATATAACTTACTGTAGGTAATACTAACAAACCATTTATTATGTAAATTTATTCACTTATAGTTCAAGACTTAAGGCTACTGTAAAGCACTCTTAGATTGATACCTTCATGATCCCAAATTGTTTGTATCAACACCTTTGACAGCTGTAACTTTCATTTGTATATCTGAGTAGTTACAGAGCTGGGATAAATTCTTAAAATCTTTTTCCTTTTGGATATCTCTGTAAGCAAGTTGGTGCCTGCGGTGATTCCATGGGGAGGCTGTTGAGAGAGGTAGTTCCAACTCCCAGTCTTAGATACACTAGGGACCTCTTAACGAGTTCTGTGTGAGCGGCAGGTAAGAGTGTTCTGTGGTCCTATCCTATACAGTCAAGAACCATCTTCTGTTTGGAAAAAAAGCCTTGTTCAATGTAGAGCTAAGAGGTCTTGTTGCCTGTAATGAGGAAAGCACATAAATTTGGAAAAAGATATATCCTTAGACAACATTTCCCCTCTTGTTAGACTAGGAGCACATCCTTCTATAATAAAATCAGTTTTACTTAGGGTTCTTTAGTGTATTTTGTTTATTCCTTCTCTGGTTGGTGAAAGAACCATTAAAAATATTTTTAATTAGGTGTGCCCCATTTCTTTTCAAACTTCTGGGCACCAAGACACCTGAATGCAAGTCTCCATTCTCAAAATGCTTCTCTGTATCATTCTGGTGAATGGAGAAGCTTGTTTGGTAATTCATGTATAAGATTATGATTGTAAACAGGAACTTAGAGCAAAGCCAATAAAGGTTCTAATGGTACTACTGTCCAGAGCTAAGATTTAAAAAAATAGATTAGTATCAAGATATAACTGAAAAGATAATTTACAGTTAATTCTTTTTTTCATTAAATCTGCCATATGAATTCTTGTGGAATTCAACTTTTGAATGACATCTCCTTAAGGTCTCTAAAGTAGCCACCTCATCCTAACCCTTTTCTATCAGTAGCTTCTCTAAGGTATGATTGATCACTTTTTTGTCAATAAAAGGTTTTTTTCTTATATATAAACACAACCTCCCATGCTACAATATAAATCTAATGCAACTAATTTATTGTGTGGAAATGGATCTCATGTAAAGTTGCTCATGTCTTATTTTAAAAATCAAAACAAAAAACACAGAAACATCATCAAATGACCCTTATTTTTTCTTTTATTCAAATCACAAGTTGTTTTATTTTTACCTGATACTCTAAAACTTTATAATGATGGGAAAAGTAGTTATTATAAAGAAATGAGGCAATTTGGAGTCTAAAGGATGCCAGAGTGAATACATTAAAAAATATATTCCAGAAACAACATGTCAACCTAGGTCTTTGGCAAAGAGTTTAAAAATCATTATTATGGAGTTTGGTTATTGGTTTTGTGGGTCCTAGTTTTAGCCTGACTGAGGAGTAAGAATATGGAGATTTGTTGCTCTATGTGGAATGATTAAAATGAGAAATGTATGTTCCATATGATTTTGGTAAAAATTGAAAATCTTATGAACCATTTCCTGTAATAGTCCCCATTATTACTGATGTGTCAGACACCTGCTAGTTGCAGCAGATACAAATATGAATAAAATGAAATCATTAATTTCACAAAAATTTGAAGGTACAGACCACAGGTAACCAAACAATTTCAATGAAATATGGTAAATGCTAAGATAGAGAAATAAGATCAACCATTATCTCTCTTATGTGACCATGGACCACTCCTGATTGAAACTAAAAATGTTTCTCAAATGGATTCTGGTATTTGGGGTTCACTCTGTGTCTTTTACTTTCTGTGTCATATTTTTTCTTTATGGTGAAAAGGATCATCAGATGAGTACTAGATTCAGGTTGTGGTTTGATCCCCTGTAACTTGGGCAAGTCTCAGTTATATCATTTCTAAAATGGTAATAAAAATACCTGTCTCCTGGATTATTATGAGGAGCAAACAAGACTAGAGTGCTTAGCCCAGTGCCTGGTGTATAGTAAACTCTCAATATGTATCAGCTATTGTTGATATTGCCTTTACTATTGTTGTTGTCTTTAAATTCTGAGAAACTCCAGTAAATAATGTTTTTCTCTTACTATTGTTTAGTTTGTGGCAAACTTGTGACTCACTGTGGTTCACCTATTTGATGTTGTGAATTCCTCTTTCTCTTCTTTTCTCATGCCCCAAGTACCTTCCCATTTCTGGCTCATGGGCATTTCCACCTCACAAGACTGTCTTTCTTTGCAAATCACTTTTGTAGAAAAAGAGTATGATTATGGGAAGGCAAGTGGTTTGGGAATCTTTAGGGGAAAGGAGATGAAAATGAAGTAATGAGGGCTTTCTCTTGATTCAGACACTCAAGAACATAATTGCTGAATTTTATAGGAATCTAGAAACTCACAGGGAATCAACTAAGTTGTTTTGAGGAACAGGTGAGAAAATTTTCCTGCACTTAATCAGGATGCTTAAAAGAAAGCATTGATACCAATATCCTAGAGGCAGAAAGCCCAGTATATGGAGAGAAGTAAGAGGAGGAGAATGAACAACCAAGAGAACTGAAAGATTAAAATTTGGGCGATCAGAGATCACTCCAGAGTCAGCCTAGTATGTAAATATAAAAGATGATGAGTTTGGAACCAAAACTGTTATTGATAAGCTTTTTAGTTCTGCAGATATTAATAACTAGGGTAAATAAACTGACCAGACATCCTGTGGCTTTAAGGATTGTGGAAGATGAGCAAGATTAAAAATATATACCCATCTCTATGATACTGGATCATAAGTTTTGATCATCTATATTGTGAGAAACAAGGTGGCAAGTGACTTTCAAACCAGGCTAAGCCACAGTGGATAATTATTAACAGCTAGGCCAGACAGCAAATGAATCAGAAAGCCTCTTGGGTAAACAATAACAAAGAAGGGGCTAGGTTACACAAGTAAGCATGTGACAGCACAGAGGACTAGGGACTTCCGCAGCCCTTCACTGATACCTATGAGAAAAAAGGAAAGGAGGGATGGCCGCATTCACACCCAAAGTTGCCCACACTAGAGTTTAAACTGCCCAATCATCTCTTTAGACATGATCGCGCCAGATTGTGACTCTGAAGTACTCAGCCAATGAGGAAATGGGGGAGGGGCTGCTTGCGTAGAGATAAATTCTTTCATTCCTCCCATTTCCAGTTGCCTGCCCAGCAGATACCAGCAGGCACCTGCTCTTGCAAGAATGACAGTAAATGCCTTGCTTTCACTATACTCCTGGCCTCATTGTCCATTTGTTTTATGGTCTAGGTGAGCATAATTCTCACAATATTTAGTGAATGTTCTAAATTATCTTTATTCTTTAATACATAATGCATTTTTTCTGTGATTCTTTTTTGAGAAAACTTTTCATTAAAGTAAAATAAAGAGTGCATGTATCATAAATGCTCAGCTTGGGGAACTTTCACAAAGTGAACATACCCATGCAACCAGCATTTAGATCGACAGACAGAGCATTACTAGAACCTTCCATTTAGCTCAACCTTCCTGCCTCTCCCAGGATAATGGGGAACTGCCTTGATATTAGACTTGTCCAGCTTAGAATAATTTCCCTGCTTTTGTGGTTTATTTACATGGAATCATACAGTATATATTCCTTTATTATCTGAGTAATTTTTTCTCAACCTTTTCTTTGTGAGATTCATTTACCTAAGATTTATAGTATTGAAAATACTGTATAACTTTGTAAGCAAATTATGCATGGAATCACTATGTAGGGTGTATGTTCGTCCAAGAAAATTAGTAAATATTTTATAAATGTGTTCATTCATTTATTCAGTTGGCATTTATGTCATGAGGGATGTAAAGAAGAGAGATATGTAATCCCTACTCTCAAAATCTGTGTATTTCTAGTGAAGGTCAAAGTGTTCTGTGTCCCAGTAGAGGCACAAATCTCAAGGATAAAGTGTGTAGGAACCAATTTGCATGGAGAAAGATGTCAGTGGAGTACCAAGGGGTGAGGTCTTGGCAGTGGTTCATCCCAGATCCAGGTGGTAAAGGGATGCATTGTCTGGAGAAAATTTAAAAATTATAACTCATAACTAGAAGTGCTTCTATGATCATAGTCTACCAACAATTCTAAATTTCTCATGACATAATATCTCCCCTCTAAATTAGAACTTTGTTTTTTTAAGTTACCCTTTACTAAACAGACAACTTACATGCAAGTTGATTTTTGAAAGTGCCCAATTTCATAGTTGGCCTCCTATGGAGGATTCAGCTATGTGTGTTTTTTTCAAGAGTGAGTTCTCAATGGTTTTGAATCTTGAAGTTTCAGGCACAGTTTGAGTTTTCACCCCCTATAGTGGATCTGATAGAAACAGCAATCAAGATGAAGAAATAAACTTGAGTTATTTCATTTTTGATCAATTGGAGTTTTGTGAGTGTTGCAAATTTAAAGTATTGAGCCAGGATGTGGACCACAGGTGCAGTACTTTGTTCAGTAAATGAAAACTTTAGTTCATAAGTGAAATACTTTCAGCAATTTGAATATCTTTAACATTAATAATATTTTGTGTTTGTTAATTATCTAAGAAGTGAATGAAATGAAGTAATTGCAATGTTAAATTCGTGGTGCGATTTCATAGTTACCTAAATTGGACTTTCGATATTTTTTTTTTGTTTTTAAAGATTTTATTTCATTATTTTTTTAGAAAGAGGGGAAGGGAGAGAGGCAGAAAGGGAGAAAGACATCAGTGTATGGTTGCGTTTCACCTGCCTCCAGCCACAGACCTGACTGGAGACCTGGTTTGCAACCTGGTTATGTGCCCTGGCTGGGGAATCGAACCTGCGACCTTTGGGTTCGCAGGCCGGCACCTTAACCACTGTGCTACCA